>ML682024.1:7084707-7132763 GCA_007922195.1 Podocnemis expansa | reverse complement strand
AGATAGATAGATAGATAGATAGATAGATAGATAGATAGATAGATAGACTCTCTGCTTCTTGCCAGCCAAATGGCCCCTACACAGCCACAAGCCACTTAGCCTAGAAATGTACACTCCATCTATGCCTATGGCACCTGCATAATAACCTCTGAGTGTTTGTCTGCTTCTGTCAGGGTGTCTATCTCCATGTCTGAGTGTGTGTCAGGGCGTCTATGTCACTTGTCTATTTGCGTCTCTCTGTGTCAGGGCGCCTGGGTGTGTGTGCCTGTGTGAGGGTCGGGGTGTCTTTCTGTGTTTGTGTATGGTGAGGGGGTGTGTGTGGCAGGGTCAGAGTGTGTGTGTGTGTGTGCGTGGGGGGGGGGGGGGAGGGCACGCGTGCATGGCAGGTCAGGATGTCTGGTGTGGGGGTGTGTGTGCCAGGTCAGGATGTCTGTGTCAGGGTAGGTGTGTGTGTGCGCCAGGGTCAGTGTGTGTGTTTGTGTGCGCCGCGATCAGGATGCCTGTGTCAGCTGTCCGTGTGTGCCAGGGTCCGGGTGTCTGTGTGTCTGTCCGGGTGTGTGTCTCGGCCCTAGCCCGGGAGGAAGGGGAAGCCACTTACCTTTTCATGACACCTCCGTTGCACAGCAGGACTGGGAGCTCAAAAACCTCTGCAGCAGAGCCGGAGCCGTGCAAAATCCGGAGCGACACCCGCTCCGCAACCAGGGGAGCGGCGGACCCCCCCCAACCCCCCCTCCCTTTTGTCCTGCCAGGAGAAAACCCGGCTAAACCCTCCCGCGGGGAGCGCTCCCAGGAGGCGACATCGCCCCCCGCCCCGTCTGTCCCTCCTCAAGGTTGCAGCAGCGCCCGCCAGCCGCTCCACATGTTGCACCCGAAGTTAGCGCGATGCCAGCCGCGTCTGCTTCGGCGCCGGGCGGCCGGAGCCCCGATGTCTCCCCCCGCTTCTCCTGCAGGGGGGCCGGAGGGGGGCCCCTCGCCTCGGCTCCTTCCAGAATGGCCGATCTGCCGGTGGCTTCTCCTCCCCGCTCCCCGGACACCGGCTCGGCTCAGCTCGGCTCGGCTCCGGGGGGAGAGGCAGGGTTCCCCCGCCTTCCCCGGGTCACCTTCTCCCGGCGCCCGGGGAGCGCGCAACGGGGCGGGGGGCCGAGGGGAGCCGGGTGGTTTGACTCCTAACGCGGAGCTGCACACGCCGGGACACACTCACACTCACACTCACACACACACACACACACACACACACACACAGCGCCAGGGTCATTAACATTCACAGCCCATCGCCGCCCAGCCAGCCGGGCGCAGGTTGGAGGGAGGCCGGCGCTGCGGGCCACCGTGGAGCCCGAGGTGGGGGCGGCCCCAGCCCCAGCCCCAGCCCCGGAGGCAGGTGTGTAGGGGGGCAGGACTCACCCCTCTAATGAAAGGGGGGCTCTGTAGAGAGGGAGTGGGGCGCCAAGGTGGGAGGCGGTGAGAGAGAGAGACAGAGAGAGAGACATCCTCTCTCCCCCGGAGCTCCCAAATCTCCAGCCAGCCGGCAAAGGGGTTGGGTGCAGCTGCCGGTGTGTGTATCTCGCCCTCAGAGCAAGGGGACGAGAGAAAGCAGGTGACAGGCAAAGACTGTTCAAGGGATGTATATAGCTAGTCTGTCGGGCTGTCCAAGGAATGTGTGTATAGTGAGTGTGTCTGGGCGGACGTGTGCAAGTGATGTGGCTGTGCAAGGGATAGGTGTGTACACAGTGCACGTGTGCGCAAGGGATGGGTATACAGTAGTGTGTGTGTGAGGGATAGGTGAGTGCACAAGAGATGTATGTATAGGATGTTTGTGTGCATGTGCAACGAATGTGTGTAACTATGCTGTGTATGTGCAAGGGATGTGTGTCTGGATATAGTGTGTGCGTGTGCACACAATAGTGATATATATAGTGAGTGTGTGCATATAAGGAATGTGTGCATCTCTATATATGTTGTGTGCAAGGGATATGTATGTGTATAGTGTGTGTGCTCAAGGGATGTATATATATATATAGTGTTTGTGTGTGTGCAACCATGTGTTTGTATATAGTGTGTGCATATGTGCAAGGAATATTATCAGAGGGATGGAGTAAGAGTGACACAAACCCACATCCCTCTCCCCCCATGTTCCCAGACCAGCTTGCCCCAGGTTGTGGTACCAAATAGGCTCCCAAGTGAAACTGGGCCTAAGAAGTTAGGTAGGTGGAGGAGAGACTGGGGGTGTGTGGTTGGTAACATGGGTGACCTCCGGGGGGGGGGGGTTGTTGGCTGGGGTGCTGCCTGTGCTAGTCATCCCTAACCCAAAAGGGGACTGTGCTAGTGGGGCTTGCAATTTTGCAAAGATTTGGCAAGAGAAAAAAATTGTAGGGGAAATTTGCATCAGATTTTACCCCATTCTGTCTCTAGGGTAGGAATTTACAAAAGGATTCATCCACCCTGGGCAACCTCTGGGGATACCTCCCCCACAACCTGGCTCACAGCGCCCACTGGCATCCAAGCCAGCCCTGGCTACCAGGGAAGACTGCCCCCTACTGAACCTCCCCCCAGCACAACCCCCCAGCACCTCAGTCCAGCTGTCTCCACTCTCGGTGCCGTCCAGCCGGTACCCACGCCCTGCTGAAGCAAGCAACAACTAGGGCAGCAGTGGCAGATTGTGACTGGGTATGGTTAGGAGCAGCAGGAAGCAAAGTGGCTGACAGGAACAAAGGCCCCGTTTGTGACGCTCATGCTCTCTGCAGAGAACAAGGGGAAAGAGGAAGAAAGGAGAAAAAATAGACACGGCGGAGAGAAAAATGTAACGGCAGAGCACCAGCTGGGTCTGAAGAGAATAATATTCCCAGCCCTACTTTGGCAGAGGAATGGGTCTAGTGGTTGGAGTGTGGGAGTGGGTGGAGCCAGGACTCCTGGGTTCTCTCCCTGGCTCTGGGAGGGCATGGGTGAAGGCAGTTGGGGGGAAAGGGCTTGGAAGACTGCTGGGATGTGCCCAGCGGGTGAGCTGACCTTGCCTGGAGCTGGGAGGTGGTGGTGAGTCGCTGATGCCCCCCAGTGGGTCCCCAGACCCCATTAACCATCTCTGTGTTGGCGTTAAACTCCATTCAGTAGGCTCTGGGAATGGCAGGAGAGGGGAACTCAGCTCCATGGACGCCCCTCACCCCTGATCCGCAGTCCCCTCCTAGCCCAGCCCTGGGGCCCCTCCATTGCTGGCAGTGCCGAGCTCACGCCCTGTCCCTTGGCTTCTCTTTCCAAATGTTGTGCTGTGCAGCCAGGTGTCCTGGAACAATCCCATCATTCCTCTAACATGTCAACAGGAAACTTCCTTTCCTGCCTTAGATGTTCCTGTGAGCTGTTACACAGCCCACCTGCCCAACCCCACAAGGGCTGCATCCCAGAGCCAGGCGAGTGATCCCTGTGTTAACAGCCCTTTCCCCCCAACCCAGAAGAAAGGCCACATCACTGTGGTGGTCAAGGGAGGCCTGTATAACCACCCCTCCAAACCCCACTCCAGAGGCAGCTGCATTTGATAAAAGTTATAACTAGAACAGAGTTAATGATCTGTCGTTAGCTTTTTCTAAACTCCTATCCAAGGCTTTTTGGAAACATCAATGAGTTTCCTCTCACAAGACCCCAGGAGTCCTGGCTCCCATCCCCCATTCTAACCAGTACTCTCCATTGCCTTCCAGAGCCAGGGAGAGAACCCACGAGTCCTGATGCCCCCAACCCTCTTCTTTAAGCTGGCTGGTCCGGCAGGCCTGCTTACCATTCCCTGCATGTGGCTCAGAAAGCAATTAACCGACGTAGTTAGCAAATAGGGGAGCGTGACTGTTGCGGAGTGCCAGCTGCACACCCTGGCAGCGTGAGGGGAATAACACCCGCCGCAGCAGGCTCCCCCCCAGGACCAGCTGCCTCCCCGCATCCCTTGCCAGAGACAATAAACAGCTGCCCCTCTCCCCTCTCTCGCCACTCCCCTGTCAGAGAGTGGGTGCTGCCTACCAGGGCCTGCAGCTGCTGAGCGGCATATGAGGAAAGCACTGGAAGCTAGAATGCCTGGGTTCTCTTCCTTGCTCTTTCAGCGGAGTGGGGTCTAGTGGTTAGAGACGGGTCCTGGGAGCCAGGACTCCTGGTGTCTATTCTGGCTCTGGGAGAGGAGTGGGGTCTAGTGGCCAAAGCAGGGAGGCTGGGAGCCAGGCCTCCTGGGTTCTCTTCCCACAGAAGTGCCTCTGTGTCTCCACACACCAGTGGCTGGAGCTCGCCCAGGGCCAGCTGCATGGGTTGCACAGCAAGGAGGGCTAGGCTGGTTCCTGAGCTGGCACTGCCCCCTGCTGGCTACAAGGGGCTCGGCTGCCTGAACGGAGAATCTGGCCGAGCTTGGGTGGCCCTGGGCCTCTGTCAGTTTGGGGAGACCCCGTCGTCCAGGCTATGCCTGACAGATTCCATGCAGGAGCCTGCATCTGACAGAGCAGGGGTCTCCAACTCAAATCACCACAAGGGCCACATGAGGACTAATTCGTTAGCCCGAAGGCCGCACCACTGAAAGCTTTTCATACTAGGATATTGCAAATAGTGGTAACAATAGTGTCATTGAGGGCCACAGGAAATAGCTTTAGGGGCCACATATGGCCCACAAACCGCATGTTTGAGACCCCTGTGATAGAGCATTCTCTGTCTTTTCTTGCCCTAAAATGTTGTAGGTGACTGGTACAGCCTGTGCGCCCCACCCCAGAGTGGCCATCTCTCAGCTGGGCCAGGGGTCCCTGAAAGGGTGCATTGGGTTACCACAGGGGGCGCGACTCCAGGAGACTGTCCTTGGCAAGGGGAGGGAGAGCTAGTGGGTAGAGCAGCAGGGGTTTAGCATCATTTCTTCCTCTCTCTCTAGTCCTGGCAGGGCTGGCACATACCTCCCATCCGCTCCCTGTGCCAATTGTGAGCAGGGCAGAGTGACCTGGCAGCTCACTCCACCCCCCCATCACCCTGTCCCCACGTGAGCCTCCCAGCTGATTCCCAGCCGCCCCCCACTAGACCTCACTCCCCTCTGAGAGACAGGCACAAACCCAGCAATCCCGGCTCCCAGCTCTAACCACTAGACCCCTGTCCCCGCTCCGGGAGGGGCAGGACACGTTGTCATTTCTCTCCCCGGCTGCTCTCGGCCCAGCCCCTGAGGGGGGAGGGGACTTTCTTTGCTCCTCCTTCCCCGACCTGCTCGTCGGGCCTAGCGGCGTTTCCCGGCCCTACACTCCAGCCGGCCCTTCCCGGGCACTCGGGGCGCCCTCTTCCCCCATCTCGCCAGCCGGCCCCCCCAAAACCCTGGGCACCCCCCCACACCCTGCCCCGGAGCCATGAACATCTTCCGATTCCTGGGGGACATTTCCCACCTCCTGGCTATCATCATCCTGCTGATGAAGATCTGGAAGTCGAGGTCCTGCGCGGGTAAGGAGGGCCCCCCCATTCGTTATTCCTCCCTCCTCTGCGCCCCCAAACTACCCCCCTGGGCCCCCCAGAGAAGTTGGTTCGGGGTCCATTTAAGGGCTCTCTGCTGGCTCAGATCAGCCCCCTCCCATTTAACAAAGGGAAACTGTTGGGGTGCCTTCGGTGGCTGATCATCGCTTAGATTTGCTTTGTGCAAATCGGGGAGGGTGGATAAAGCCAAATTAAGACGGGTTTCTTTGATTGGGGGGCTGGGAAGTGGTGGTGATTCGGGAGGAATGTGCCCCCCCTAAATTATATGTATGTAATGGTGGTGGGGGGATAAATTGCTTTAAACGATTGGCTAAATGGCTGACGAGAGCACGGGGCTGCATAAGTAAATTGGGGACTTCGTCGCACCAGGAACAGACCCCCTCTTTTGAGATAGGACTTAGAAGTGATTTATTTGGAGAACTGAAGGAAGAGGGGATAATTAAAGCTTCATTTGGGGAGAGGGACACCCGAAAGGGGCTGGGCCCGTTGATTTGTGCACCCCTGGTTATTTTTGAGGTGGGACGAGAGTAACGTAGGCTGGGTTAGACGGACTCCTTTTTTAGGTGGTGGGCTCTTGTATCTAGTGGGGTTTTGGGGGGCAAAGCACTCGATGGGCTTGGGGGGTGGACAAAGTGGGGTTTCCCATGTGAAGAACGTGGGAAGTTTCAGGGGTTGTGATGTCTCCTGATCTGTGTGTGTTGGGCAGCTGGGGAAAGAGGGTGTCCAAAGCCCCAGTGATTGGGACGTTCCTCTCCTGATGGCTTTTGGAGGGGCCCTAGCTTTGAGGGGTATGACTTGAAGGGGAGGAGAGATAAAGAAGCTGTGTGAAGGCTTCAGCAATCCCTCAAATTTCACTCCTCTTCCTCCCTGCTTTTTGTTAAGAACCCATGAATGGGGCACAGGATCACAGGCCCTCAGCCCCCAATGTACATAAACTGCAGGAGGCTGTGGTGGGGTGAAGCCGGAGGCCTGGTCTGTGTGGGGCAGCCTCGAGCTGGAGTTGGCAGTTTCCCCAGGGCTGCAGAGCAATCTCTGGGCACCGGCCATGGGAAAGGCCCTGGACAGAGTAGGCCTGGAATGGCTGGTGTTGTTCACTCCTGATCCACAGCCTTGGGCTCCCCCCAGCTCTGCTGGTGCCCCTCAACCTCTGCCTGCATCCCCCTGCTGGCCCCAGCATTGTCTGTCTCTTTCCTGGCAGGGATTTCTGGGAAGAGCCAGGTTCTCTTTGCTGTCGTGTTCACCACCCGCTACCTAGATCTGGTCACCAACTTCATCTCCCTCTACAACACCTCAATGAAGGTAACCCCTGATCCCAGCCCTCTTCCTAGCCCCTTGGGTGCTGCTCTTCCCAGGACCTTCCTGACTCCCCCACCCCCAAAGTCCCAGATCCTCTTGCACACGTTCCTTATCTGCCACCATCCACCTGCCCCTGGGTTACAGTTGGATGTACAAGCCTTTTTCACCCTAGTCCAGAAACATGTAGAGTTGTCTCATGGTTTTTAACCAGCACTCCCCATATCTGACCCCAGAGGGGCTGCATCTCAGCGTTGGGCAAGGAGTCTCTGTATAACGAAGCCCTGCGCCTCACCTCAGAGGGGCTACGTCTCACTGCAGGTTGAGGTATTCCTGCATAAACAGCCTCTGTGTCCCACCCGAGTCAGCCTCATCTTAGCGCTGGATGAGGGGTCCCCATATAAACTGCCTGTGTGCTGCACCCCAGAGCGACCACACCTCAGCAGCGGGCCAGTGGTCCCTGTCTGCACTAGCGGCATATAACCTGTGTTGTACCTTGGGGAGGGGCTGCTTTGCTACAGAGGGCTTGTACAGTGCCTAGCACAGACTCCTCTCTGTCCATAACTGTGGGGAAGGATTTGGCTCTCACCTAGCTCCATCTGTCTCCAGGTAGTGTACATTGCCTGCTCCTATGCCACGGTGTGGCTGATTTACAGCAAGTTTAAAGCAACGTACGATGGGAACCACGACACATTCCGGGTAGAGTTCCTGGTGGTGCCCACAGCCGTGCTGGCCTTCCTAGTAAACCACGACTTCACTCCACTGGAGGTAACAGCTGCCCCAAACCCTCAGCCAGGGAAACTGTGAGGCTGGTTGGGCAGGGCATGGTTAGTTTGAGGGCAGACAGGGTGGGAAGGCGTCTCTCCACATGCAGCTTGTTGGGGTGATCCCATGGGCTCTAGCATGGATTCTAACAGGTTCTCTTCTCATTGCCATGTGGGCCCTAAGATCCTCTGGACGTTCTCCATCTACCTGGAGTCGGTGGCCATTCTTCCACAGTTGTTCATGGTGAGCAAAACAGGTGAGGCGGAAACCATCACCAGCCACTATCTCTTCGCCCTGGGCATCTACCGCACCCTCTACCTCTTCAACTGGATCTGGCGGTACCAGCAGGAGGGCTTTTTTGACCTGATCGCCATTGTGGCTGGGCTGGTGCAGACTATCCTTTACTGCGACTTCTTCTACCTCTACATCACAAAAGGTGCGTGCTGGAGATTAGGATGGGCTAGAAGCTAGGACTCCTGGGTTCTGTTTTGGTTCTGTTGCTGATTGGCTGGATGCTCTGGGGGAAAATTCGTTGCTGCTTCTCCCTAGCCCTGAGGCAGCACTTCTAGAAGCAAATCCATGCTCATCTTCCTCTGATGGTGGGCAGCTAGGGCAGAATGACCCATGCGGCTGGGGGTAATGCTGGTAATTCAGCAGGGTGTTCCTACTCCTTGGAGCTGGTAGTAGTGCTTGGGGCACTGTTTTCCAGGGAACTATGGTTTTTGTTTGCCACACAAACCTGGTACAGCTGTTAAAGACCCCATGGGCTTTACTGGGGGAGTCGAGCTGGCAAGTCCCAGCACGGGGGTGATTTTATCCCATGGCCCTGTCACCTCTGTGCCAGCCCACTGCGCCAGCCAGCTCTGTCAAATACTGGTGCCTAAAGTCAGGCATCGAAATCCAGCTGAGTAAGAGGCTGGATTTTGTCAGAGGGGTCAGGCGCTCCAGCTGTTGATGGGGTCGGTGGGAGCGGCATGTGCTCAGCCCCTCAGAGAGTCAGGCCCTTGACTGGGTTCCTAAAATTTAGAATTTGTTATCTGGTCTCTCTTCTTGCTTGTCATACTTCTCTACCATGGCCATGTGTTGCTTAATAGCTCTCATGACCCCACGCCACAGTGGTGTATCGTAAGTACTGAGAGGACGGGCTCCCTGTACAAACAGCTGCTGCACCTCACCTAGAGGTAGCTGCAGTTTTCAGCAAGTCCTTTGTGAACAGCCGTCACATCCTGCCATAAAGGTGGCTTCCAAGCAGTGATGGGTGAAGATGTAAAATGCATTGAGAGCAATGTGGCATAAGAGATGCTGAAATCCTTCCTTCCACAGTTTTAAAGGGGAAGAAGCTGAGTTTGCCGGCCTAGTGGCATCCTGCTCTTTCTGTCCTCTGTCGGCCCAAGGAGGAAGCCTTTTCCCGTGCAGATGACAGACATATACCGTTTCTGACTTCTTTTGTTTCTTGAACAACTGAACCAGCCACAAGCTGAGCTGAGCTCTCCTGTCTTTTCTGTCACCTGGAACTGTTAGCCACTCAAGCGAAAGACCACAGGGATTTGAGAGGAAATCATCAGCCAGCCTTTTTTGGTTGAGATGGATTTCTGGGTTTGAGAGTTTGTAGTGTTTTGCCTTTGAAAACACTCAACCCCATTTCAACCACTCCTTCTCTTCTTAGTTCCTCTTCCCTTATTTTTATAAGCATCCAGGGACATTTTAAGTGGGTACCTCTCTTCCCTTATCTCCCAGTTGCATAGCCAGACATGAGTGCTGAGACTTTTGTGGCCTGCGGCATGGTTTAACCAGCGTCTGCTCAGATGGAAGCCAGATTTTCTGTGGTGCTCTGTATTCAAGGTGTAGGGTGGAAGCTATATTCCACACAATGCAGGGGAAGACTTTGTAATAGCCTCTGGCTCCTTCTGATAAAACTCTTGGGTGTTTGTTTTTGTTTTTTTCCCTCCCAGTTCAAGGTGGAAATTGAATCTGTCTCTGTTTATTACTTTTTTTTTTTAATTGGCAAAGAAGATATGACACACTAAATTCTGTAAAGCTCCTTGTTTTGTACATAATTGATGGTTAATTCCTTATTCACTTTAAATAAACAGAAGAAAACAAATCTCTTTTTTTAAAAAACAATCCATTTAGTGCCTTTTTTGGAAGAAAACAATAATAAAAGAGAAAGCTGCTTGGTTTTCTTGTCCTGTGTGTGGTCACGTCTTTGTCTCCCCTCTGTTCCTTTGGCAGTTTCAACTGGATACAGGGTTTCCCATCATTTCCTGTCCTAAATTTGTGTTGCTGTGTGTGCCATTGAACATTTTCCATTGCAGTTATGTTTATGGAAAAGTGGGGGTTTGATGGAAGGAATTTGGGTAGAAAAGGGTCTTGTTTTCTCCACTGGTATTTTTGAATTGTTTCATTCAAAAATGTGTGCTCTACTCCTGAAATATCTGGATTTGATATTTCACACAAAACACAGTTAACCTGTGAAACGCAATACCGTGTGATGTTGTGATGGCCAAAGGTATAACTGGTTTCAAAAAATAAGTTCATGGAGGATGGGTTCATCATTGACTGTGAGCCAAGACGGTAAGGGATGCAACTCTTATGGTCGAGGCAAGCTGAAACCACTGACTGCCAGAATGTGGGATGAGAAGACAGGCCTGCATCTCTCCAAAACTGATCTGTGCCAATGGTTTTCAAACTTAGGGTCAGGAGCCGGTACTGGGTCGCAACACCCCCTGCTGCTGCTGCTGCTGCGAAAAGACTGGAATGCATTGTTCAAAGATGTTGGGTCATGGGCATACATGATTTTTTTTCAACTGGGTCCCAAGAAAAGTTTGAAAACCACTGTCATACATTACCCCTGGAGCCCTGGTTCTAGCCAAGGTTGAAGATGGAATACTGGGTTACCATTGGTCTGGCCCTCTATGGCAATTGTTAATAGATATGCTGCCAGAATGCCTCATGGGAATTGTAGTTTAGGTGTCTTGACATTTCCAGTCTTCTTTATGGGCTGGTCTTCCAAGCTGAGTTTCATTTCCCATGACACGCCACCTCCTTTTGGTGAGAAAGGAGACACTCATGCATTGTGGGAGATGGAATCCAACCAGAGAGCCTGGCTTACAGAGCAAAATGGAATCCTAACTAAAAATCCCATGAGACACTGCAGAAGCATATTTGAACTGAAATTATTTTTTTCCTGATTAAAAGAGGACATTGTCTCTGACAATATAAGCTATTTCCTGCCCCTCTCTAATTCTGAGCTCTTTGGCAATCAGTTATTTCTGCCCCAGCCCACAAA
The DNA here is from genome assembly GCA_007922195.1 of Podocnemis expansa. NCBI lineage: Eukaryota > Metazoa > Chordata > Testudines > Podocnemididae > Podocnemis > Podocnemis expansa. Next base: position 7,121,959 of record ML682024.1, on the reverse strand, counting down.
AAATAATTCCTGTTCCAGGGGTGTTAAATAAATTTACAGCCCATGTGCCACATTCAGATCATGCAGAATCTCAGCTTTATCCACTTCTTTTAAAAGTAAGTTTCCAGCCCTCCTGGTTGCAAAGAAAGCCTTCCCCCTGAAAACTGAGGTTAAACCAAAGCCTACTTGAGTCTGCAGACAGCCTGAAACAAGAGCTTGAAGAGGTGTGAACTCGCTCCTAGGTTTCATTGACATGTTGATTCAAATGCCATTTTATTGTCAATGTAACTGCATTTGCCGCTAGTCCTAGCGGAAAAACTTGGAGCAGAGCCAGAAAGGAGGATAGGGAAGGAAGATGGCAGAACTACCAGTGATCTTTAAGGGTTTGGGTATATCTTTTCCACTATTGGCACTGAGTGTGCTTATTAAGAATGGTAACTAATTGAGACACGTTATACCCTCAATCTTTACGAACTTTCAATTGGCATCAACAAGGTGGTGGGGGAGTGGAGGTTTCGGGCTATAACCCTATGTGGAATTTGTCCCTTTGCATCCGATAAGTTGGATGCTTGTAATCATTGGCTTTCATCTCAACCCTGCTTCTCTGTGTCTCAAGTCTCCTTCCCGCTTGTGTTATGATTTGATTTAAGCCACTCAGGTTCTGGTTGAGAAAGCAAAAACCTGTCTTTATTTACTGCAGGGGAAAAATAGATCTCTAATTGTCATTCAGGAAGGTGAGACGGTTTCCCACGGGAGTCTGCGGGTACGGGATGGAGCTGGCACCACTGCTGTCAGGCGGGCTGTGATAAGCCATGCTGTTGTGGATGGAGGTGGTGGTGACCGAAGAGAGTGTGGTCAAGGCTACAGCTCCTTCATCCAAGGACCGTTTGTAGGGAATAGGGGGTTCAGCCCACAGGTCCCTCAGGGCTTGGTACCCCAGGTACACCTGCAGGGCAGAGAAGGGGAGATCTGTGGTACACACAACATTCTTAGTCCAAACATCTTTTGGTCTTAGGGTATGGTATCACTGCAGAGTTAACTCAGGTTAGCTACATTCCTCAAGTGCTAACTATGTCCACAGTAGAGCATGTGTGGTGCTAGGACCAGCTGATGGTGCTGAAGACTGCAGGAAAGTGAGCTGCTCTCTTCTTTTCCAATAAATTACAGAAATATTCTGTCTTTTCTGGGCACATGTATGGGAAGACAGTGGAAGACTAGCAGCACTTGAGCACAGCTTATCTATGTCCATGCTGCAAAGAGATGTTAGCAGCTGATAAGCACTGCTTCTTATTGTTATAGCCAATGCCACCACTCAGGCCGCGAGCACCACCCCACTCTCATGGGATATTGTGTGTGCATGGGACTCAAGTTAGGGGCAACACTCAAAATGAAATTTGTAGTGAAGAGACTCTTAGAATGACTTCCAGGGATAGTTTTCCAGGTGGTGTAAATCCATGCAACTCTGTTGATTTCATCTGAGTGACATTAATTTACTCCAGCTGAGGATCTGCTGCTCAGTTTATAAACTGGCCAGTTAAGCCCTTCTTAAGCAGGGTCCCCCTTCCTTCTGGCATCAAATTCCCTCCACTTCCTAATCCTGAATTAACCCATGATGGCTGTATCGTGAATCACTCAATTCATCTGATGCCTCTGCATGAGTGAGATAGGGAAGTTCTTTAACCAGTCTTGTCAGAAGGCCCCTCCTGACAGCAAGTGACTTGGCTGGCGCTAGGCCGGCAGCCTGTTGAAGGAAAATATGAGTCACCCTTTTGTAGATGGTCTGTTAAGGGCCTGATCCCAAGAGGCATCATCAGCTGCTGCTGCTGCTGCTCCCCTTAAAGACAACAGCATCAGGCTCTCTTTTTGGCACCCCTCAAGGCAGGGGTGAAGGATGGTGGACTGGTGAAATATGAAGGGGGTGCTATCTTGATATGAGGACTCTTCTGCCAGTTCCAGGTGGGAAGTCACAGTTGTGCATACACTAGTGGGGTGAACACAGGTACTGTCAGCAGAGGAGTCAGGATCTCTTGGCTTCTGACTATAGCTAGACTGTGCCTCACCTTCCCCATATATTGGCCTACTTCCAAGGTATGTTAAAAGAGTTAATTGCTTTGGAAATGTAAAGTGCTAGCTATACCCATGTTAAGTGGTCAGGAGGAGCACTCTAATGCAGGTGGAGGGAAACGGGGATCTGTAGCATTCCTAGACCATTTTCATTCTTAAGTTAGTGTTATCTGTTTCCCAGAAAGGGCTGATTCTGTCTCATTTAAGAAGGGGAATTTTTCCTTCCCACCCATTGGTGAAGCACTCCTCTTACAAGGCAGCACAGCAGGGGCTTTGCTATGATTTTTGGATCAACACAGTGTACTCACTCTGGAAAGGACTGGAGCTGAGAGAAAGAGAAGTGAGAATTTCTTACCCAGCAGGGAATGGAGAAGAAAGCAAAGGCAATGCTGGCACGGGCTGAGCTGCTTCCCAGCAGGTAGTGGTGAGTAGACTTGTTCCATTGATTGGCCAGGAAACAGAAGCCAACAAACCATATGCATGACCAGATGACTAGAAAGACAGGGAATGGGATTAAGGGCAATTCAAACAGGTGATAGGGGTGGGGAGTGTTATAGTGAGGTGGGAATGGAACTGTCAAATATTCATGCAAAAGCTCAGGGTGAGTGTTCCCTTTCCCGTTTGTCTGAGGCAAATGTCTACGTACGAGTGAGATAACAGGGCTGCATTTCAAATAATAAAACAGCTGAAAAATATCAGAGAAATGGTCTCTGGTGGCTGCTGTACTAAGTGAATGAGAAATCGATGATATCTCCTGCTCCAGGGGATAAGCTGCCTGAGGAGTTGAGGGGCGGAGCCATTTTTATCTCTGATGAACATCACTGAAGAATTGGTGAGTATATTAAAGAGGAGTTTTGCCTCCCTCTGAGATATCTGAGGGAGAGAGAATACCAAGATAGATGGCTCATTGGACACCCCTGAACTGGAATACAGAGGCCTAGGTTCAATTCCTGGTTCAGCCATGAGTAAGTCACATCACTGTCCTGTGCCTCAGCTTTCCCAGCTGTAAAATGGAGCTATCTGCCTCCCTTTGTAAAGTGCTTTCAGATCTACTGATGAAAAGCACTAGGTAGGGCCTACAGGTGTGATTCAGTGCAGCAGACAGATGCAGCCAATGCTATGTATCATTCCAGTGAAGCCAGGAATACTGCACCTATGCTCAGACCTGGTGCAGAGTGTCAGGTGATACTGCAGAAAGGAGCCATTCCGCCTTCCAAAATGAGCCAACCCACCCAGCCAAAAGCAGGCCCAGGCTGGTTGAGCAGGAGAGAGGAGGACACCCTTAAGCTAGCAGGCAAAGGAGTCTGGTGGCAGGGATACATGCCTTAAGCAGGCAGCTTTTCTGACTGGTGACGTCTGTGGCGAGGACACCATGGCCCACAGACTTGATCTGAGGTAGTAGTGGCAGAGGTGAGAACTCAGTTCAGCTGGGAAGTCGGCAGCAGACCTAATGCCAAGATGTCTCAGTGCCAAGAATTTTAGCCCTCTGGCTCTGGCAAAGCGGAAGGGAATGAAAATACATGAGTAAAGAGGGGCTGGCTACTGTGCTGAGCCACTGGTGAACAACCCCTGAAAGGGACGTTTGGATTTGGGAGTGGAATTCACTTACTGGAGAAGGTCAGGTCCAGGCTCAGGAAGACAGGTTTGATCTTGTGGCTAATGATGATGATGTCATAAGCATCCAAGGCCAGAAAAAGGAAGGACTGCAGGAAGGCTAAGACCCCAGCTGTGATGGCATAGCCACAGGCCACCCCGTTGTCATTCAGCACACAGAGCAGCTGGGATGAAGATGTCAGATTCTGGTAGCCGTCAGTCACCAGGGAGGCAAATATGATCAGCGAAAAGAGCTGGAGTGGCAAAGAGGGAAAGAGTTAGCCGCATGTAGACAGACAGATCCCTGGGATTGCGTAGGGCTGGAGTGAATGGTGGATAGTATGATTGTCCTACCAACTCCTCTTTTTGACTAAGATCTTTGGGGCAGAGACTGTCTCTATTTGTTTAGCATCCATCACAATGGAGCCCCAAACCTAAACTGCCTGCTTTTGTAATATACATGATCAATAAAGTGAGGTGCAGGCCTGTCAAGCTTTCTGAAGCACACACCATCTGTTTGCCCTGTGTTTGGTGCTCAGGTGTCTGTGACTTGGACTCTTCAGTACCTCCACAATATAAAGAATCAAGAACAAAAATGATCGAAGACATAGGAAACCTGACCTGTGAGGAAAGGTAAAAATATTGGGCACGTTTAGTCTGAAAAAAAGAAGCCTGAGGGGAAACCTGAGAACAGTCTGCAGATATATTAAAGGCTGAAGGTAGGAAACAAATAATCGGCTTAATCTGCAGCAAGGGAGATTTAGGTTAGATATTAGAAAAAATGCTCTAACTCCAAGGGAAATTAAGGTCTGGAATACACTTCCACAGGTGGTCATGGAATCCCCATCACTACAGGGTTTTAAGAACAGATTATAGACTTCTAGATTTAAAGGCCAGACAAACACCTGTCAGGGATGGTCTAGGTTTACTTGGTTGCTTCCAGACTTGCATTTCTATGATTCTGACTCCATTTCTCAGAAAGAGAAATCCGTGGACATCTTTTCTATCTGTAGCTCAAGAGTGGCAGGAGTCACCTGAACTCTGATCTTCCTCTCTGCTATAGCAATAAAGGACAAACTATGTTCATGAGGATGCGTTTGGAGTTAGGGCAAAAGACTGTTACTCAGTAGATGCAAGTTGATTTCTAGTTCCACATTACCGTATGTCTCTGCCCTACTCTGTGAAATGGGGACTATGTTCTGCCCATTGTCTATTTAAAGCAGCCACTACCCCAAAAAGCTTATAATATGTTCTTGGGCCTTGAGGCACTTCTCTAATACAAACAATGAACACTAAGAATGATGGCAGGACCTGAGCACTTGTCATGGTACCTGCATCCCAGCTATCAAGCAAAGATAAATGCAAACTGGTGAAATCAACTGTGTAGCACTTTTCATCAACTGATCTCAAAGCATTTTACAAAGGAAGTATTATCATCATTCCTGCTTCACAGATGGGGAAACTGAGGCTCAGAGTAGGGGACAGGATCGCTGGCAGAGCTGGTAACAGAATCTAGGGTTACCTGAGTCCCAGTCTGCTGGGATCGCCTTTTTTACACATACGTGGGCCAGCCCATCTTGGGTCAGGGTCTGCAACCTGCGGCTCTTTGGCTGCCCCCCTCACGGCTCTGGGCTCTGAACCCCACCCTGCCACCAGGGGACCTTGTGGGTGTCCTATGCCTGGCCCCAAGTTCCCCACCACCACTGGAGGACCCTGTGGAAGGCTCACTCCAGATTCCAGGCTCCCTCCCTTGGCCATGGGACTGTATGGCAGGCACTCTGCCCCAGCTCCCCCAACCCTCACTAGGAGGCTACACCCACTACAGCTCTCAAAACTCTTGGTAATTGAAGGAATTTTTAAAAATGGCTCTTCTTCTTTTGGGTTGCCAACCTGGCTTGGGTGAAACCTGACATAACCAGACACCTTTCTGAAAGCTTGAACTGAACTCAGAGCTTTGAAAATGTTTATTATTTTGGTATGTTATATTTTCAAGTACCCTGGTTTCATCCACAATTGGAAACATCATGAAAGGGGTGTGTGTTGTGTCCATCCAGCTGTCCTAGGAATAGAGGACTTCTCAGTTTGCAAGCTCTCCAAGGCTCCTTATCTCATTGTGCACAGCACTGAGTACAATAGGACTAAATTCTTGTTGGGATCTTTTGACTACTACACCATGTTCATAATTCATAGGTCACATTTTGTCAGCACTTAAGCCAGTGTTGGTTGTGAGGCTAAGGTCTGGTCTACACTAGACTTTTGGCAACCAAAGCCAGCTTTTCTTTGACAAAATAGTGCTGGTGCACACACTGCAGTCACTCCTCTGCCAACAAACTACTGTTTTTTGACAAAATAAAACCACCTCATGAGAGGTGCAGGGCTTATAGCAGCTTTGTTAGGATAACACACTCAGTGTAGCAGCTGCGTCCTTTTACATTGGCTGTGAGGCTGTCAATCTTGTCAATTTAATTTCTTTGCTGGGGTGAGGGCTGGAGGGAAGAAGCCCTGACATAGCTGCCAGGTTCAGGGGCAGAGCGGGCAACAGAGAAGCCCCGAGCAGCTTCACCTGGCTCCTGTCAGGGAACGGGGAAGGGAGAAGTCTTAGGTTGCTTCTCCACCCTGTTCTCTGCCAGGAGCAGGGGCAGCCTTGTCAATTGATAAGAGTGCCCTGGCTCCAGTGGGGAGCAGGGGCTAGGATTGAGAAACTGGGGCAGCAAGACCCCTCTCCTAAAGTTCTAGGAGCCCTGGGTGGCTTCGCCCTAGGAATGGGGGGCGGGGGGGCAGAACACCAAGACCCTGTGGGGCTCTCAGCTCCCCACACTGCCACTCTTGGTGAGACATACTCCTGGTAAGGACACACTACACCCACCCAGGGCGGGTAATGTGGACATCAGCCATCACAGTAACTACTCTGGTGGCTGTAGTGTAAAATGACCTATGTGAGGTCAACTTATTCTTCTAGTGTAGACAAGGCCTACATGTCCATCAATGGAGCTTTAGGGTGTGGTGGCCTTTTACTCTTGGATTCTCTCACCCCAGCTAGGATTCTAGCAATGGTCTGAGGTTTCCTCAGGAACTGGACCATGTTGTTCTCTGAGTGCTCTCGCAGACTCACGCTCACCCTCCTCATCCTGCTGTTGTCTTCTGCCAACCTCAGGATAAAGGTGGGTCATCAGGGTGCTGGAGGGAGGCAAGTAAACAGAGAGGTTAGAAGTGGTGAGATGGAGGGATGGAGATAGGGTGTTGGATTTTTTCTGCAAAGGGGCATGGCTCAAGATGGACAGCAAGGAGAGGTATTCAGTCTTCCTATTGCTGGTGATCTTTAGCTCCCTCTGTCACATAGGAAGAGGGACCAACAGCTGAACCCTAATGTTCCTATTTTCAGCCAGATATGGCTAATTTATTGCCATGAGATTCATTGCTTGGCTTTCAGAAGATTTGGGAGATGTGTCCAGGCATTCCAGAATACTGGGTGGGATAAGTGTGACATTCACTTTACCCGCTAATGTCCCCCAGCCAGGTATCCTTGTATGCAGAGGAAAAATTTGATCCTGCCTCTGCCCTTTGGCCTCTGGTCTTGCCAGTCAGGTAGCTATGGTTGTGGAAGGGTTCAGAGATTGGCTCTGTGCTGATCCCAGACTGTACAAGAAATTGCCAGAACCTGGTTTTGCTGTCTGACCCCTTTCCCCTTTTGCTGAATACCCAGGAATATGGCAGGGCTGAGACAGTTCTGACTCCCTCCTATTCCACTATGCCTGATCACAGTGAACATGCAGTTAGAGCCATCCTCTGCATGCTAACTGAATCATAAGGTTGGAAGGGACCTCATAGGTCATCTAGTCCAACCCCCTGCCAGAGGCAGGACCACTCCCAACTGGAATAACTGGCTCTTCCTTCTGACCTCTCACATTGCCATCACTCTCAACAGGAGCAGGCTTGGCAAGGTCCTGTCTTTGCCCTCTGAGCCCCCTATGCTGCTGCACCTAAATGTGGCAGAGTTGGTACGATCCCCACCTCTGTCCTTCGACCTCACTGACCTTGTTATCACTGAGATTGCAATAGCCTCACCCCAACTGTGCCCTCGGCACGATCCCAGGATGGCTCACTACCATCTCTGATCCCTGCTGCTCTGAAGCTGGAACCCCACCCCTGACTTCTGACCATCTAGCCTTCTTGCTGGGGTTGGCATTTCCTTAGCTCTGCCCTCACCTTTTCCTACCCATGAAAGGACTGGCATTACCCTGGCTGTTATAAAGCTAGCATGACCTTGGCTGTACCCCAATGTCTTTGAAAAAGGCAGGGTTAGGCTGACCCTAGTGTCCCCCATCACATCCATGCTTTCCTTCATAAAATGATGTGATGCACAGGTTGCCATCACTTCCCATATCCCAACCCAAATCTCAAACAGCAGCACAGCTGGCATGACCCCAGCTCTGCCCTATGTACTCCTTTAATTCCCAGCCCAGCTCTGACATCTCAGGGCTTGGTGTGACCCCAGATATGTCCTCCTGCCAGAGGGATTGGTGTGACCCTGGCTGTGCCCCTCTGCCATAAGAGAAATGGAGTGACCACAGCTGAGGCTCCTCTGGGAACTCTTGCCTCTGAGAGTCAGCTTCCTCCTCACCTCCCCCTATCCCGCCTCAGGCCTCATCTCCTCACTCCCCTTTTCCCGCCTTTTCCCCTTGGGCGCGTGCCCCCCGCCGCGAGGGAGGGAGAGAGAGAACGGAGTCGACGCCTGATTGGCCAGACGGCGGCCTGGCCCGCTCTTTCGAACGCGCCGCGCGGGCGGCAGTTGTAAACGCCCGTTGGGAGGCGCGCGCCGCCGACTTTTCGAATCAGCCGCGCGGGGTTTCCCGAAAAAGGCGCGGCCGACCAGAGTTGCTACTCCGTGCGCACGCGCGGCTCGGGAGGAATGCGCGCATGCGCAAGGCGCAAAGGAAAGGGCGGGGGAGCGCGAGCGTGGGCGGGGTCGCAGCAGCACGAAGCGCAATGTCAACACAGCCTTGCCCAAGGTGAGGGGCTGCGGCTGTGCATGGGGGCTTCTTTCTGCTTTGCACGTTTTGAACCCAGATGTGCCAGATCTCGGAGGGTTAGCTGGATTTCGGACCGTAGGCAGAGAGGGGGTGCGACCTGGCTGGGGAAAGGGCAGAGCCTGGCGACCTTTGACCTCGGTGGCTGACCCTGCAGGCGGGTGACCCTTGAACCCTATGTGGTGGCCAGGATGCCTTCGGTGCTACTGTCCTGCAGCTGGTGACCTTTGAACTCAGCGCTAAGGCCAAGCTGCTGCTGTTGCTGCCACTCAATGGCTGGTGATCTTTGAACCCTGTGGTGTGCCACGGGTCCCTGGGGCTGCTGCCCCCAGCTGGTGATCTTTGAATTTGGCTCAGCAGCCAAGCCAACTTCACTATGCCTGCCCCAGGGCAGGTGACCTTTGAACTCTCCAGTAGTCTTCCCACTGGATTCTGCAGCAGTCTCTGCTGGGACAGGGGGTTTAAATGGCACCATGGAGGAATCTGATGAATCTCCCAAGACCCTATTCCTGGGAGAGTCAGAGAAACAGGCTGGCACTGGCCAGTGATATGGCAGCTGGGTGGTGGTGGTGGGTGGTTTGGGAATGGGAGCATGGGATTTTCCACCTCTAAGGATAGCAACTCTCCTTCCGTTCCGGAGCAGGGTGCTGGCTGGGGGGCAGAAACAATAGCACACATGGCTTGGGTCCTCTAAAGCAGTGGTTCCCAACATTTTCTCTGCCCTGGCACACCTTGCTACCTTTAATTAATTTGAAGCACACCACCATATAGTTTCCAAGTGAACTCCTGAGTATTCATGAGCTAATGAGCCAATCTGGAGCTCTTGGAGTAGTTTCTCAAAAAAATTTGTGGCACACCTGCTCAGACCTGATGGCACACCTGGGTGCCATGGCACACTGGTTGGAAAACACTGCTCTAGAGGGTGCTGGTTCTTGTCTTTCCAGAGCCTAGTGCTAAAAGTTGTTCTAATCCAGTGGTTTTCAAACTACGGGTCAGGACCCAGAACTGGGTCACAGACCCTCAGGCGCTGGGTCACAATGCCCGTTGCTGCTGCTGGCGAAAGACTGGAATGCATTGTTGAAAAATGTAATTTTGGGGTTGTAGGCATAAATGATTTTTTTTCAGCTGGGCCCTGAGGAAAAAAGGCTGAAGACCACAGTTCTAGTTTGACTTCTACTTGCTGGGCCCATGTGTGAACTGAGTTGCTGAGTCTCAGCCTGGTTCCTGGGTGAGGGATCCCTGAATATACAATCCCTGCACTCCAGCCCAGAGGAGCCACATCTCAGCACTGGGCAAGGGGTTCTTGTATAAACAGTCCCTGTGTCCCACCCCAGAAGAATCAAATTTCAGTGCTGGGCAGTGGGTCCCTGTATAATGTGGCCCCATAACTCGTGGTTTGGCTGAGGAGTGAGCTGATTATGGAGCTAGAGGTGCCCGCTCTGGGACTAAGGTTGCTGTTTTGTGTCTTGTTGATGCCTCCCTCTTTTTCAGGATGCTGGGTGCAGCTTGGGCTGCCCTTGGGATGGGAGTGCCGGGGCCACCCTGCCGCAGTGCAGCCTCCCTCGCCTCCCGGATGGCAGCATACAGGAGGATGTGGAAGCCTGCGGAACCTCAGGGGTGGGCCGAGCAGTACAGAGAGCGGTTCATCCCCTTCTCCAAGGGCCAGCTGGTCAACACACTTCTGAAGGTACAGGGTGCTCCCAAACAGGCTACAAAGCGAAGTAGGGCTAGATGGGGCAAAACACAGAGGGGAGATCATAGGGAAACTCCCAGCAGCTGCAGGGAAAGGGGTAGGTGACTTGGTACAGTGCAATCCTGTTTGAATCACTGCTGACTCACTCCAGAGGTGGCTGCATCTCAATGTCAGGCAAAGGGTCCCCATTTCACTAGCCCTTCCAGCGCCACCCCAGAGGCAGTCACATCTTATGGTGGTACTGGGCACAGTCTCTATAAATAACCACTGCCTGCTCATCTCCCTGAGATGCCACATCTCAGCACAGGGCAAGGGGTGCCTGTATAAACATGTGCTCCACCCTACAGGTAGCTGCCTCTCAATTTGTCAGAGCAGCTGAGGATCAATTCTCTCACCCAACACCGGGGAGACACACCTTTGAGATCCAGGGAGGCCTGACCCTGGTGAATCCTTATGGTATTAACTGTCCTTCCAGGAGTTCCACTCTTCCAGTGATGCCGAACGTGCCTCCTTCTTGGCCTTTGTGGCACGGGTGGACTCTTCCCTCCTGCATCATTACCATTCTCTCCTGGGGCATTTGCAGGTAAGGTATCCATTGCATGACATCTCCATGAGATGCCTAATGTTGCTTTCACAAATAGCTAGGCTGGGCTGGGGTTTGGATGGGACATTGGGAGTGTGGAGGACAACATGGCGGATACGGGGCGCTTCCCCTCTCCAGTTCCTGGTGGTTCCAGGGCTGCCTTACAGGTCTCTGCTGCAGGGAATGGAGCAGGGGCTTGATAGAGAAGCTTATTTATGAATTTTCTCTATAAATGGTCCTGAGCACCACCACACAGGTGGTTGCGTCTTAGTACTGAATGAGGGTTCCTGTGTAAACAGCCCTGCACCCCACCCTAAGGGCAGTCACGTTTCAGCATGAAGTGACCAGATCCCTTTGCGACACGATGGTGTGGCACCCTCAGGACTAGGAATCACACACACACATACCATCTGCTGCCTCTCCACAGGCTCTCTACGATCCCATCAACCCTGACCGGGACACCCTACCAGAGTTGGTTCTGAGCGACACCGAGCGCCTGGCTAAGGAGCGGCAGGTGCTGGCCGAGCTGGAACCGGTGCTGGATCAGGCCAACTTCAACAGCTTGTCAGAGGATGCGCTGGCCTATGCTCTTGTCGTGGATCATCCTCAGGATGAGGTCCAGGTGCGACCATCTCTGGGGAGGGGAGCAGCCATCCAGCATAACGTGGGAAAGTGAAATCCTTTCTGCCCTAATTTTGTGTTCTGCTGCCAATCCAGAAGGCCACTTGCCCTCAGGAACTGCCATCCCTTAGTTATCACCAGGGGCGTTGCTGGTGCCTGGTACACAGGACACGTGCTCCAAGTCCTGGCACCAGTGCCCTGAGTGCCTGGGACAGCACCTACTTCTCCTGTCCCCATCCCTGACCTGGGATCTGGGGCTGGGCTGCCCACCGCGGTGCCTGCCTCTTCCATCCCCGTCCCTGGCCAAGGATCCAGGGCCAGGCTGGTGGTGGCAGGAGCATGATGCCAGATTGGACCTGGGAGCTGGATTGTGGCCAGGGGGCAAGGCCTGGGTCCATGCCCTGGCTCTTTCCCTGGTGCAGTGACACTCCTGGTTACCACTTCAAGACAGACCCTTCTTCCTGCCTGTCTTTGCCTTCACTCCCTGCGCTGTGCAATGGAGAAACCCTGTTGCCCACCCCAGAGGCAGCTGCATCTCAGTTCTGGGTGAGAGATCCCTTGATAAACAGCCGTGGTGCTCTATCTCAGAGGGGCCACGTCTCAGCACGAGGTGAGGGGTCCCCATATAACCGGTTCTTGTGTGCTGCCTCAGAAGTAGCTGCATCAGAGGGCCAGTTACATTGGGAGGACATAGTCTAAGCAGCACATCTCCTGTTGTGTGCTATGGCTGTAGGTTCCCGTTTGTTCCCCAGGTTTCGGTGAACCTGGATCAGTACGAGTACATCCGTTTCTGGGCCCTTGGCCAGCGCATTGGATTCCTCCCAGTTAAATCCACCTTGGGGCTCCAGAAGGGGCTGTTTGGCTCGACCCGGACCCCCATGGAAAGGCAAGAACACCCTCTCTTCTTACCTGCCCAGCTAGGATCGCTAGGAGCAGAATGACTTGTGCGCTAAGAATGCTGTGTGGTAGGTGGGGCGCTCCCCTCATAGTAGGGTTGACCCAGTGCTGTGCCAGGAGCAGGGTGGGGGACTCAATAGGAGGTGCTCTCCCCCAGCAGTCAGTGCTGCCCCCAGGAACTCCTCTGGGGTCCTTCCCTTCCCTGCCTCTGTTGGTAAAGGTGGGCTGCACCTGCAGTGTCTGGCCTAGGTCTGGCACTGCTGACGGTGCTGCCCTGCCACCCAGGCGTTATTTCAAGCGGGTGTTGGTGGCTGCCCGGCCCAGGAATGCCCACCTAGTCCTGAAGTGTTTCAAGGACATCCCCTTGGAGGCACTGGAGCAGCTGCTTCCAGCCCTGAGGATCCGCACATCCATCTTCTACAAGACGCTGCTGAACATCATGCTGCTGGTGAGCGGGCTGGTCCTCTTCGTCAACGTTGGCATGGTGGTGCTGTCTGACCTCAAGATTGGCACTAGCTTCCTGCTGGTCTGCTTTGCTGCCTTTATGACCTTCCGCGCCTGGAAGGTAGGTTACCCCAGCTACATTGGGGCTGCACAGATTCCCTCCCCTCCCCACCCCCGGAGATCAGGGACCCTGTCAAGCTGGGCGGCACATAGACACCCCTCCTGACTGAGCCTGGCAGCCATGCAGCCTCACTCTTGACAGAGATCAGGGCCCTCATCATGTCACATAGGCTCCCCTGCAGACTGTGATGGGGGCTGCTGTTGTGCTGGGCTCTCCGTATACTCAGAGAGAAGTCCTGTACCAAAGAGCTCACAATTTCAATAGACAAGGCAGATGGGGGAGGGGAAAATGAGGCACAGATGGATGAATGGAGTTGATGGGGAGCAGCAAATCAGTGACAGACCTGGGAGCAGCACCCAGTGCTCCCTTGCCCTACACATGGGATCACATGACCTGATCCCAAGGACAGTCTAAGGCCCCTCTCAGCATCTGATCTGAGCCACAGAAATTGCCAGGACTTGATGAGGTAGCCACTCCCATCCCAGGGCTAGGAAAGGAACCAAGGAGTCCTACCTCCCAGTCCCCCTCTCCTCTCACCCCTCTGCTGGAGTTGGGGAGAGAACCCAGGTATCTTGACCTTGCTGTATCCCCTGCTCAGGTGTTTGGACAGCGGCGTAACATCCACTCCTTGGAGCTGGCACACATGCTGTATTACCGCAGCACCTCCAACAACTCAGAGCTGCTGGGAGCACTGGTGCTGCGGGCCCAAGAGGAGCATGCCAAAGAGCTGATCCTTGCTCACAGCTTCCTGCGCCAGCAGCGGGCCCAGCCCCCACACAGCCTTGCAGGTAGGGACCAGCAGGGGATACTCACTGGTGGGTGGATCTTGGGGGGTGTCTTCCCCCAGCAGGAGGCACTCACTGGTGGGAGGGGCTGAATGTGGCATGGGGGACCTGTCTCCTGGTGTTTACTGGGTAGTTTCCCCAGAAGGGGGCACTCTCATGAATAGGGGATCTAGAGGGTTTTCCTCAGAAGGGGAGCTCTTACTCAGAGGAATGCGGTATGCTGGGATGACTCTCTTGAGCAGGAGGCATTCTCCAGAGTGACCCGTGCCCCTTCTTCCCAGCCCAAGACCCCAAGACAGTGGCTGGCCTTCAGGAGCGTGTCCAGTCGTGGCTGCGACTCCATTCGGGCCTGGATGTTGTGTTCTCCGCTGACCGTGCCTTCCGGCACTTGCACAACCTTGATGGGGCCGGGACTGTAGGGTGGCAGCGGGTTGATCCTGCCACGGCTCCGGGTTCCCACTGATGCCCCCAGCTCTTCAAAGCATGGGCAGTCCCCACCCTCCAATCACTCCAGAGGTGTGGCAGTGACAGCACTGGATGGAGACTTGGATGAATCGTACAACACATGGGGGAAGAAGAGCTGGGGGAAGAAGAGCTGGGGGGATGCCCCCCCATGTATTCACACCCCTGGCGCATGTTCTGGGTGCATTCTAGGTGTCCTGCCAACTTGCATGCTTGGCAAGGTCCTGCTATCACCCAGCTACTGGTGAGGCTAGGTTGCCAGGTTGTTAATCCTCTCAGGGCCTCCCTGCACTCAAGTGGGTCTGCCAGCTGCCATTCATGAGGGGTGCAGAGGAGTGACACTGATGGATCAAAACACATTCAGCCTGGGGGTCTCTAACCCCATTACTGCCACTCTCCTCCCAGAGGATTTGGATTGTGGTTTCTCCTCCTTGGCAGGACCCAAGTGGCCAAAGCCAGCTTGGCGAACCCTCCCTGCTCTCTACCCAGATGCCAGCCCTGACTGCCCATGGTGGATGGATTACCACCCAGCACTTCTTTGGGAACTGGCGTCTCCTCTGCTGAGGGAGAGGGAAGAGGGGGCTCAGCTTGCCCCAGTGAATAGGAGTGGGGCTGCGCGCCCAGGTCGCTGACTCAGCCTGTGCTTCCAGATGCAGAGCCAGTTGGCAGGGTATGCTTCACTCTGGTTCCTCCTGTGCTTTGCTCTGCTGCTTTCACAGCAACTGTCCTTTATTTATGGGTGAGAAAGAGACTTTTGGGCAGGAGTGGAAAAAAGCTGGTCTCCCTCCCCCAAAATGATAGCACTTTAGTCATATTAGGTGGAGATAAAACACACTGCGATTCCCACTCTGAGCCATGTCGAGTTCACAACAGTTGCGGAACTGGTCCAGTAGACCCTGGAGTACTCAGGCTTCAAGACAGCATCTTTCAGAATCCAGGAGTCCTGACTTCCCGCGCCCCCCCCCCCCCCGAGAACTGACCCTAACACCCATCTGCTTTAATCACTAGACAGTACTGCCTTTTCTAACCCAGGTATAAAATCTAGCTCTTAGCCCTGCTGTTCTAAGCATTAGACCCCACTCTGTTCCCAGAGATGGAGAGAAAACCTAGGCCTTCTTCATCTGATCTTTAGACCCCACTGTCCTCCTAGAGCTCAGGTTCCCACTGCCAGCAAACAAAGGTAAAATGTCTTGACTGTAGGAGCCAGTTTATTCCCCAGCTTGAAAATCTTTCTGGATGAAGAGGTGTTTTTACTGTATTTCCTGTGCAATAAAGAGTTTTCTTTCTTGGATCCTTGCTTCCTCATGGGCCCTGACTGTCACAGGCAGGCCAGTATGGATGCAAGACCGGTGCCTCCCTCTCTGCAGTGGGGGTGATTTCTGGCCCCTGTTGGGTTGCCTAGACAGTTGGCATGCCACAGGATTGTCTTTGGCATGGCCATGAGTCGCTGGGCCCAGCCCTGTCTGGGATCATTTGCTTCCAGAGGGAGGTGGTCGCATGGAGGCAGGTGTGGCACTGGCATGAATCTCTTGGCCCTTCATGGCCATAAATCTCTTAGCCTATCCCTTCCTGAGATTCCTTGCTCCTAGCGTAAGTGCCATCAAGGCCACTCTGTGGGTATGTAAAATCATGTTTTTATTGTCAAAATGATGGAAGCCAGGAGCGGGACTGCAGCCAACACGTGGATGAAGCCATGGACCAAGATGTTACCAAAGGAAGCAAAATCCCACCTCGGGGAAGCCCGGGACTATCTCTAGAGCCCGCCTCCTGCTCACAGAAGGGAGGAAGCCACATTGTGGAACTAGCAGATGGATCTGGGTCAGGAAAGGTCAAGGGGGCAGGGATCCCACATTTGTAAGTCAAATGGAAGACCAGGGAGTGGGGCTTTAAGCCCCTCTCCATTTTCCCCAGGTGTGACAAAGGTGTGTGGCCTCCAAATCTGCAAACAGCAATCAAAGGGAGGAGGTTTGATTAAGCCCCTTGCCATTTTCTTAGGCAGTGGAGGGGTGCAGCCACCAGGTTTTTAAGGCATGTTTAGGGCCAGGTGACCCCTCTGCATTGTCCATGGGATGATGAGACAAAGTCACTAGGGTGGGTGGGGAGCATGTCTTTGTCTCGCCCATAACGGACTGTGGGGGAGCTAGGGATGGCCATGGGGCCTTGTCCTGGCACAGGCATGATGAAGGGAGCTGGGCGTGGCCTCACTACTCTTGGACAGGCTCCAGGGCCATGGCAGCCTGGCCACCATGGGGCAGGGGGAAGGTTTTAGCCTGTAGGGGTGATCCCACCCCACATGGGCCGTGGTCAGGAACAGCTTCCCTATGGCAAGGATGCGGATCATTCCCTCTTGCGGAGACGGATGTAGATGGCCCCACTGAGCAGTGCCAGGGGGAAGGCCAGCCAAGCCAACACAAAGCAGTAGCCAAAGGAGCCACCCGGCTGCCGGCCCTGGTGGAACTCGTCCACGTGTACAGTGTAGATCAAGGCAGCTGTGAATACGGAGACACCTGCACCAGTGTGGGGGGAGAACAGAGAGAGGAAGGGTGAGGGGCAGCTTCAGGCTAGAGCACCCAGTTCTGATTCCTGGCCCTGATATGAGCATCAGCCCCCACACTCCTTCCAGAGCCAACAACAGAGCCCAGGAATCCTGGCTCCCAGCCCTCCCCTGCAGCCCCCAAGCTCTAACCACAGACTCCATTCCCCTCCTAGAGTTAGGGAGAAAAAAGATGCTGAGCTGCAGTCCTTCTGGGGTGGGGTGCAGGGGCTGTTTGCATGGGGCACCCTCGCCTGGTGTGGAGCTGGGCACTCACAGGCCAAAAGCTGGCAGATGCCGGTGGCGTAGAAGAGCCCTCCCCGCTCCATGGTGTAGAGCTGGTACATGAAGAGGACGAAGGCGAAGCTGGAGAAGAGCAGAGCCAGGACCATGAGGGCTTGGATGGCATGGAGCCACTCTGGAGACCAAGGAACAATTGCTGGTGAGATCACAGACCCCATGCCTGCTGTGGAAATAAGACCCCTCTGGGGTAGGACATGAGGTTGGGTATACAGGGACCCCTCACCTAGTGTGGGGACATGGCCTCCATGGAGTGGGATATGGGGGCTGGTTAAATGGGAAGGGGAGCTAGAACACAGCCCCTCTAGGGCAGGACAAATGGGTTTGAGGACCTCTTGCCCAGCATGGAGATTCAGACCTTCTGGAGCAGGGTGTTGCTGCCCCGGAGTACCTGGGAGTGCCCCATCCTGTCATCAGTCCCTGGCATGTCCTTAGTGTCCCACTCATGCTCACCACCCGCTTCCCTCTATTCCAGAACATCCCCCCTCCCCCCCAACTCCTTTCCCCACTCACGGCTTTCAGCAACAGAAGCACACATCCAGCTCTGGGTGCTGTTTTGGTACAGACAGTCGTACCACAGGTTGACAGTCTCCTTATCCGGCAACACCCACCATGACTGGAGAGGACAAGGCAGATTAGGACAGGTCCCTGAGATACCCCTGCTCGCCTAGGCACTTGGGCCAAGACCCCTGGGTTCTCTCCCCAGCTGTGGGAGAGGAGTGGGGGATGGGAAACAGGTTCTGAAAGGGGAGTCCAGTGGGGAGCCAGGACTCCTGGGTTCTCTCCCCAGCTTTGGAAGTGGGGTGGGATCTAGTGCTTAGAGCAGGATCTGGCTTTTAGGATTCCTGGATTCTTTCCATGGCTTTGGGAAGGGAAGGGAGTCTAGTGGTTGCAGCAGGTGGTGGTTTGTGACCCAGGATTCCAGGGTTCTCTGCTTGGTGGAGGGAGGGAAGCATCTCACCTTGTCCAGGGTGGCAACGAAGAGTAGCACAAGGATGAAGACATGCAGGGCCGTGACGGCAAAGAGAAGGAAGCTCATGGTAAATGCTGGGGGGAGGAGGCAGTCAGAGATCAGGGGTGTCAATGAGGAATGTGACCAGACCCAACACTTTTTGAGACCTGGGCCAGATCTCAACCCCTGACCAGCACCCCCCCAGTCCAACCAAGAACCAGCCCACAACACTGCCACCCCCAACTCCTGGCTCCTCCCAGTCCTTTTTGCATGCTACCCCTTTCCCTGTCTCCGCCTTGGCCACACACATCTCCCAATTTCAATCCAAGAAGGAAGCAGTAACTCCGGGCTGAGGCGGGAAGTTCTCACCCCCCTCCCCACACACCCCAGGCATCATCCCGCCCCCAAATCTCCAACTCTGCCCCCGCCCCCCCCCACACATACACAAACATCCCTCTGTCCCAGCCTCCCCTAATAGGTTCCAGATGCTCTGGGATCATGTGAGCACTGGGTGTGGGGCTGGATTTCCCCACAGCCACCATAGAACACACCCAGGCAGTGGCACCCCTTCCCCCACAGCACTGGACTTCAATCCCCTCCTTGAGACAGGGAGAAAACTCAGAAATCCTGTCCCCTCAACCCACTAGACCAGTGGTTTTCAGTCCATGGGTCTGGACCCAGTACTGGGTCACAGACCTCAAGTACTCGGTTGTGGTGCCCCCTGCTGTTGCTGCTGAAAGACTAACTGTTGGGTATAAATTATTTTTTTTTCAACTGGGTCCCTAGAAAAAAAGTTTGAAAACCACTGCACTAGACCCCACCCCCTCCCAGAGCCAAGATTAGAACCCAGGAGTTCTGGCTCCCAGACTTCTTTGCGCCTCTCTAACTATGCGAAGAGTAAGGTAGGTTATTGCTCTAGATGGGCCAGTGGTATACCAATGTAGATGAACTCATGGGTCTGATCCAGGGTACAGAAGGGGTGTGATGCTGTGGTAGACAGGCCCATTGGTTTGATTAGGGTAGGCAGGGAGGGGGCAGGATTCCAGGGTAGATGGACCTGTCTATTTAGTGCTGAATTTTCCCTCCTTCTAGGAAATCCCAGCTTTTTCTGGGCATTTTAGCTCTGTGTGTGTGCGTGCATGTATGTGTGTGGGTCTCACTTTGCGGGCTCCCCCCACCTTAGGGAGGGGATAAGAGGCCCTGCTCTAAGGTTCAGGACAATGGCCCCCACCCCATGTGTCTGTGCTGATTGTATCTTTATATAGGGTTCCTCATCTGATGTTGAGACATTCCCCCTTTGGGGTGGGGTGCAGGAACTGGGTGTACTGGCAGTCCTCTGCTGACAAACTGAGGCAGGCTGCCATCAACCAACTGGGGTTGTGGCAGGACACCAGGTGTCAACTGGCGTGAGAAATAGAAGATTTTTACAGATAACAGACTCAGTATGGCCGTGCAGCTCAAACCTACTGTGGCTCTTCTGCCCCCCACCCTGCAGCCCAGCATCCTCTGCTCCCTCCCACCCCCTCCTGAATCCCTGCCCCACTTCCAGCAGCACACTGCCCCCCAGAAGGGCACAGGGGCTACTCTGAGTCACAGTACCTCTCGCCCCCAGAGGCAGTCCCAATCCTGCCCTGCAATACTGGTGACTTGCCTGGCTCCCAGCCCAGACCATTCAGCCACAAGTTGGTATTTTCTGCTCTAAATCAAGACGCCATTGAAGAGACACAAACAACTGATCATTGACTACAGCAGTGCAGCCTGCGTGTGATGGGCTGCCCCACTAAGCAGGCACCAGCCTTTCCCCTCCAGTGGGTGCTAGCTCCCTTTTAGTCCCAGGCTGGGACTGGCTGCCTTAAGGGGCAGGGAGTGGCGCACAGGGCCTCTTTCCTCTAGGGGGCGCCAGTTCCCACCCCACTGGGTATCTGGATCAGCCCAGTTACTGGTGGGATGGGGGTCCACAGCCACATGGAGCAGAGTCCAAGGGCTGGATCGATCCAGAGGCAGTGCCCTCCTCTGGTGTGTGTGTGTGTGTTTTGGAGGGGGGATGCTGTGTGTGCTAAGGGGTTGCATGTACCTGGGGGTGCTGGGAGTTTGGTGTAATGGGGGGCACTGTGTGTAGGAGGCTCCCATAGTTTGTGGAAAGACTGGGATGCTGTAGAGGGAGGACCCAGATGCCAAATGACACAAGAGCAGGGTGGTGGAGGCAAGGTTTGTCTCTTCCCCTCTCTCAGCCAAGGTAGGAGATAAAGGACGGGGGCTGCAGCTACCACCCTCAGATTCGCCCCCTCCCGCCGCCACGCACACACCAGACAGCCCAGGACTTTTACGCTCTGCAAAGGAAACATCCGGATAGGGACAGAAAAACAGACAGCCCCCCTCCCGTTCAGTAGGGCATAAGAGGCAGAGCCCCCCCAACAAATGAAGGGGGGGTAGATCCCCTCAGCAGGGTTTTAAAGGGGGCAGATGCTCCTTTCTACCAGAGTTAAAGGGGGCAGATCTCTCCCCCCAGAACAGAGTGAAAGGGACAGATCGGGGCAGAGGTCCCCTGTGCAGGAAGGGGAGAAGGGATACCTGGTGCTGCAGACAGGCTGTGGGGGTGTCCCTTCTCTTTCCCGCCGGTTGTCTCTATCCCTCTTTCTCTCCGTCCGCCTAATCCACACCCCTCAGCCCTACCCCTGGCAGCCGCCCCAGCAGGGAGGGGCCGGACGGGGCTGGCGTGTCAAGCAAAGTACGTCCCCCTGGATTTCCCATGCCGCCTCAGGGCCCCCAATCCATGAACGCAGGGAATCCCCAGATCCTCCCACACCCCCCACCAATGCCCAGAATCACAATTCTCCCCAACTCCCCTGCCCGCCAAAATCATTCACCTCCAGCCCTCCCCGAAAGTCAGGAAGGAAACGGTTGTCTTTGCCCTCTCGCTCCCAAAACTTGAACGGAACCCCTTAAATTTCAAGACTCCCCACCATTCCGATTGCACCCGCCAAGGACAGCGCGTAGGAAAGGCTCTAAGGTATTAACTTCCTGGGCCAGCCAGGGATCCCAGTTCCGGACAGCAAAGAGGACAAGTGAATGGGGTTCAAGAACCCCACTTTTAAAGGGTTAAAGAGATTTCCCTCCCCTGCCGGTGGTTGGGGTTTTCACTTCCTCACCGAGGTTTGGTCAAAACAAGGAGCCAGTGCTAGGGAACCAGGACTAGCAATGACCAGCTCTTTCTCTGGGGTAGTGCTTAAAGTGTACAGTGGGCAGCTAAGATACCTGGGTTCTAGCCCAACCCTGGGAGAGGAGTAGGTGCCAGAAATCAGCCGTGAGCAGCAAGAAAAAGGTACCAAATACCCATAGATGCTGCTGCCCACCCAGGCCTAGCTGTTTTGGGGGGCACCTGATGGTGAACCCGGGTAGCCTAGCCTGAGAGCCCAGGCTGGTGGAGATGCGGTAACAGAGAAGCAGATGTCTGCATGTATCATCGTCTCCACCCCTCCCCTCACATCCTGTCCCAGGAATCCCCCGCCCTATCGGGCCTCCACTGCCCTGGCAACAGTCACCGCAGGCGGCATGGCAACTGCTGGGACGGGACAAACAGAGAGAGGTGGGTGGGGTGTTGGGGTTTTGCGGTTTCCTGTGCTGGGGTGTCTCGTGGAGCTGTGGGGTGCCACCAGAAGGTGTGAGTCACACAGCCCACTCGCTCCAGGCACAGCCACCCATGCAGCTGTAGCTGCACCGAGCCGCACCATCCAGGCACCCTGCTCCTCATGCACCTGCCCCCCATCTGTGTACTTGCTTCATAAAGAACTGGGGACTCCTATCCATGCACCCTGCTCCCCCATTCCTGCCCTCTGCCTACACCCAGCCCCCTTACTGTGCACCTGCGACCAAAGCATCCTGCACCCCCATTCCAGTCCCCTGCCTGCGCCCTAATGCACCCGGCCTCCCAGCTGTGCATCGCACCGATCCCCAGTGCACGTGGCTCCCTTGACGTGCACATGCGCAATGCACCCGGCCACCCAGCTCTGCACCTGCGCCCCAATGCTTCCCCCCAAGGCCCCAGCACAGGACACCAGAAACCCACTCATCCCAAAACGAATAGAGGGACTAGAACGATGGTACGGGACCAGGAGGAGGAGGCTCAGCGCGCATGCGCGCGACAAGCCCCCCCGGCAGCTGTAAGGGGGCGGGGTTTGCGTGGTGGGCGGGGCCTCGGCGGCGGGCACGGGGAGAAAAGGGAGGGAGCAGTTGAGACAACGCATGCGTAGTGTCGGCCCAGGGCCGGCGCCGGGGGGGGTGATTCAGCAGCCTGGGGAAGGCGTGACCTAAGGCCACGCCCACTGGACTAACCCCGCCCACTGGCCTGGCCTGGCCTGCTGGTGAGCCCCCTCCCCCCCAGCTACACTCAAGGGCAGGGGTGCAGGTCCTTGGGGTGACCTGATGGGGCTGTGGTGTAGCGGGTGCCTGGCATGACCAGCCAGCGTGTTTGGCATGATGGGGGTCTTGGCATGACCTGCCAGGACCTTGGCATGCCATGACCCACTTTAGCTGGGCTATGGCAGGGGCTTCTGGGGCTGTGGTGAGATGTGACAGGGTCTTGGTGTCACCTGGCATAGCTGTGGGGTGACTGGGCCTTGGCATGAGCTGGCAGTCTCTTGGCATGACAGAAAGGTGTAGGTAACGTGACAAAGCCTTAGTGTGACCTGCAGGTGAAAAGAAATGGCCCCCAAGCTGAGCAGCGGTGGCACTCAATATGGTTGGGATGGAGCAGCCACCCCATGGCACTGCTGGGGAAGGGGCAGTGTCTCTTTCACCCTGCATCCCCCAGCTCTGCTGCCCATCAGGTTCTTCCCCCGGCCCTCGTGTCCTCCCTGCTGGAGGGGTTGCCCTGATCCCAATCAGATTTGCCATTCCCAGTGAAGGCATGTGGAGGATCCCTACACCTCTCTGTTAACCCAGCTGGTACACCCACTATAACCACTAAACCACATTCCCCTCCCAGAGTCAGGGAGAGAACCCACAAGTCCTGGCATCCAGCCTCCTGCTCTAACCACTAGTCCCTACTCCCATAGCTGGGGATAGAGCCCAGGTGTCCTGGTTCCCAGCACTCTGTCTGCCCCAGCAGGGTAGGGACTCTGCATGGCTGGTTAATGGGCAGGATGGAGGTGTTTGTGACTGGGAGAGCTGCTGCGGGGAGGTTGTGGAGGGAGAGGGGGTTGATGGGAGGTGTGGGGATTGCAGTATGGCTCTTCAGTTCCCCCTAATCTGACATTCCCCCTTTTTCTCCCCCTACAAGGCTTCATCCTCTCCCTCCATTGGCTGAGAGATCTCTGCTTCCTGGAGACAGTTGCTAACAACACGGGAAGTCAGGGGAGGGAGCAAGGCAATGCTGGCCGGTGAGGAAATCCCTGGTGTAATCCCTGTGCCCTCCTGTGCCCAGAGGGGACTGGGCCCCTCCTTGGTCCATTTACCCCCCCGGATTGGCTGCTGAAGAGTGAGGTAAATCTTTGGGTCCAGGAGTGGGGAGTTATGGAGCTGGAAGGAAATTGGATCCCAGATCTCCCTTCCACTCCAAACCTTCCCCACTCCATCCCAGATCCTCCCGAACCTTTTCCACAAACTCGCCTCTCAGCAACCTGAAACTTTGTCCCAAACTCCCCCCACCCGCTTATACCACCTGCTCCAGCCACAGAGCCAACCATGGGATGTTTTGCCCTAAATGATACCCCCCCAAACTCCACCCTTCCATGAACCTTCCTCCTCCAGTTCCAAGCCTCCCAGTCCCTCTGCACCAGCTCTGAACCCTTCCTCTCCAAAACACAGGAGGACGGGGATGGTGTTATCCATAGCTCACCATGCCCCACCCTAAAATCTGCCACATACCTGACAGCACAAATGCTGTCTCGGGACCCAGGGACATTGCCCATCTTGTGACATCCCCTTGCTGGGCTGGGCCCCCCGGCATACCCCCAAATGTCCATCTGAACCCCAAACACTTAGCACCCCAACTCTCTTTGACTGTGGCAGCTGGAGTCCAGTTAATAGTCCGCACTCTCTCTCCCTCTCCCATTCCCCTGCCATCGTCAACAAATAGGAGGAAGAGAAGAGGATGCCGCTGCACCGATCTGCCTCAAGTACCCACTCAGAGGGCAGTGACCTGGACCTGGAGGGCATTGGTAAGGGCCCTGCCCCAGGTCACTGTGGGAACTTTGAAGATTAGTGTCTCCTGGCCTCCCCCAGACAGAATGGAGGCTGTCCTCCTGTGGCCCTGCCCCACCCCACCCCATCCCATCCCATCTGCTGTGCTTCCAATGACCCCTGCACCTCCTGCACCCTGTGCTTTTCTCCCTGATGAGTCCTGGGGAACTCTGTCCTCAATCCTCTGCTCCACTGTGAACCCTACCCAGCTCCACCCCTAGTGCCCACTACACAGCCCTGTGCATGCTGTGCTCCCTGATGTCCCCTCACAGCCCTACCCCCTTATCTAGCCCCCCTGTACATCCAAGATAGCCTGTTATCTTAGGGGCACATGGGGTGCCCTGCTGATGATCCCACTTCTCTGGTGCTCCTGTTTTCTCTCCCTGCCCCACATCACTGTTTGCTCTCTGACCCATGCCCTCAGTACCAGGAGCCAGCTGTAATAATACCCAGGCTCTCCCAGCTCTGCCCCACAAGCTAGTGTGAGGGAGGCCCCATGTGCTGGGGATGTTCCCTGAAGACCCATCCCAGCATCTACAGATTGTGGGGAAGGCATCCAAAGGGGGCAAATGAGAGGGGGGAGAATAGGGCCCAATCCTATGTCCAGTGGCGGCTTTTGGGGTAGGCGAAGCAGGCAGCCGCCTAGGGCCCATCTTCAATTTGGTGGACAGAAATGAAAATATAGAAAAATATAGAAATTGTTCCCATCTAGCAGAGCTAGTAGGGCTGAAAGCCTAAGCACTTTTCACTCTTGGCTCATCAAGGCAAGCTATCATTAGGATCTGTGCTTCATCTGAAATGCAGATTTCACCATTTTCTGCCCATCACCTTCACATTGACATGCTAAAAAAGCAGGAGCAAGCAATAGACAGCACAATAGCAGGAACTTTTGCAGCGGCCTTAGCTTTCAATTCCTCAGTGTGGCCATTTATTCTGCCATTTTTTAATTTTGTGAAATATTGCCTTTTCCTTTTCTTTTTTACCTGGTTTTTTTTCCTTTTCCTTTGACTTTGTGACAATTTTTACTTAGCCTTTGTTTAGCTCAGGTTACCAGGTAGGGCCATATAGGCTGCTAGTAAGTGCGCAATCATTACAGCTGTGTGTGATGTCTGTGCTATATGTCTTTCTTTTGGTAAATAATTTTTTAGCTTCTGTACTTAATATTTTTGAGGGGGCCAGAGTCTTATAAACTTGAGTACTTCACAGAATTTCATTGAAATTCGGTGTTTTTAATTTATAGGTACACACTAGAAATCTTCTTTTCACTTATTTTTATAATAATTATTTTTATTAAATGTCTAGTGCACATAAACCCAAGCCTATATGAAAAATTTGTAAGATTTGACTGCCAAAATTTTAAATGTGGTATTTTAGTTATTTTTGACCCATCATTGTTACCACTTTTTATTTATTAATTAATGCTCATACTTTAAAAAAAAAATTGAATGTTCACTTTAACTTTGTAGTTCAGAATTGGCTCATTTACGTTAAGTGAAAAATGATCAGTTTACAAGCTTCATGATGGGAAGATCTTTAAAAAATATCATACTCCGGAATAATTTATGAGTTCCAGAGGGATAGTCATGTTAGATTGACAGGAATGGCGCTACCGTTTATGGCACCCCCTGCAGCGCAGCAGACACTGGTGCAGATGACTGACATCACAGGGGAGAGCAAGGGCGCGGTCCCCATTTTGGTGCCCCTCAAATGTCGGCGCCCCTCTGCAACCTTCACTTGGCTGACTGGGTTGCACTGGCCCTGTAGTTTTGTTCAGCAAACAAACAAGGAGTCCTGGGGGTGGTATGGGGCAGTTAGGGGTGCAGGGGGGACTGGGGCCACAGGGAAGGTAGCAGCATGGGGGCTGATAGTGGGCCCTTTAGGGGACCCCATGATGGGCCTTCGCCTAAGGCTCCCAATTGCCTAAGGCCACCTCTGCCTGTCTCTGAGGAGGTGGAAGACAGCACCTCATTTAGCTGGAGAGCTGCACTGTAGATTTAGGATTAATGCCAGGGAGCTGAAATTAGAACCTGGCCCTGCTCTCATTGCAAATGGGGAAGACTCTGGAGTCTGGATTGACCCTGGGGGCTGATATTTGAGCCTAGCCCTGCTCTTATAGATTCAGAGATTTTAAGATCAGAAGGGACTAATATGATCATCTAGTGCAGTGGTTTTCAAACTTGGGGTCGGGACCGTGTGCTGGGTTACAGACCCGCAGGTATTGGGTCTGGCACCTCCTGCTGCTGCTGCCAGAAGACTGGAGTGCATTGCTCAAAGATATAATTGCTGGGTTGCGGGCATAAATGATTTTTTTCAGCATGGTTCTGGAGAAAAAAGTTTGAAAACCACTGATCTAGTGAGTCTGACCTCCTGAACAATGCAGGCCACACAACCTTTCGCCCACTGCTGCAAGATACCTAACCTAACCTGTGAGTATGATTGAGTCACTGAAGTCCCCAAATCAAGGTGTAAAGACTTATAGAGAATTCACCAGCAAGCAAACTGTGCCCCATGCTACAGGGAAGGCAACCCAGCCCCCCGCCTCCATCCCTGTCAGCCTCCCCTGGGGGAAGATCTCTTCCTGACTCCAGATACAGCAATCAGCTAATTCCCAAGCACGTGGGTAAGACTCACCGGTCAGAACCCACAAAGTTATTCTTTGCACCAACTCAAAACACCCTCCTCCCATCTTGTCACAGGCCATTGGCATATTTACCACTAGTAGTCAAAGATCAGTTCATTGCCAAACAAGACTAGCCCATCACACCATCCCCTCCATTCATTTATCTAACTCAGTTTTGAAGCGAGCTAGGTTTTTTGCCCCCACTGCTCCCCTTGGAAGGCTATTCCAGAACATTACTCCTCTGATGGATAGAAACCTGTGTCTAATTTGAAGTCTAAACTTCCTGATGGCCCATTTCTATCAATTTTGTTTTTGTGTCTACGCTGGTGCTGAGCTCAAATAATAATAATAATAATTAAATACTCTACTTTACTTTTGATCTTTTTCACTTTGTTCCTACACCATTGTCAAGTGTCTGACAGTGTGGGATTTTCTGCCACAAGAACTCATGGGATAATTTGTTAGTCTTTAAAAGTGTCACAGGACTCTTTGTTTTGACCTACAAGAGGTAGCTTTCCTTGCTGATCTCTCTCATCTTCCATGCGTTGTAGGCTTTCTGCTTTCTCCTAATCACCTGTCTGAGATGCTTGCTCATCCAGCTTGGTCTACAACCCTTGCCTATGATTTTTTCCCCCTTCCTTGGGATGCAGCCTTCAGATAGTTCCTGCAGATTTGACTTGAAGTGATTCCAAGCCTCACCATCCATGAGTTCTTCAGTCCAGTCCGTGGCACTTCCCCAGCTAATTCCCTTCATTTTTTAAAATTAGCCCCTTTGAAGTCCTCTGCCTTTAGCTTCTCCTCCCCTCCCAGTATCCCATCCCTTTCGTCATGCTTAGAGCCCTGCAAATCCATGAATATGTGTGGATCTGTGGACCATTTCTTGTGGATGCAGATGGGATGTGGGTCCACGTATTTATATCCACACTGGACTCCATTCATGCTAATAAAGGCCATCTCTTCTCTTCTGGTGGGGCGGTGGGTGGGTTGTCCTATGGCCAGGATGACGCCAAAGCTGTACGCCACAATGCGGGACCATGGTATGAGTATGAGGAGTGGGGGGCTTGGTATGACAAAGGGTCTTGGCAGAATGGGGCAGGGTGAGGCTGTGGTTGGGCAGACCTTGGTGTGGAATCACAGACCTTAGTGTGACAGGGTTGGGAATCACAGCCTCAGATTTGTCTTCTGCCTTCTCTAATGATGTCCCTCCCCTGCATGTGTCTCCCCCCCATGTGTCTTACACTACAGCTGAGAGCGAGCTGGCCAAGCTGCAGCGCCAGTTCCGTCTGCTAGAGGGCGACCGGCATGCCTATGCCTTGCAGTCCCGGGAGACTATCCGCAAACAGCTGTACGTCTCCCCCATGGGTCACTGGGCTGGGGGGTGGGGGTGGGGGTGGTCCAGGAATGATCCTTGGGGATAGGGTTGCCAGGCCTGGGGGAGTGCCAGGAATGGTGGGGGTCACCACACCAGGTTGGGGGACAGGATAAACACTTCTATACAACACATCTAACATCCCCCCCATTACAATAACACAGGCTGACACACTCCCTCTGCACACTGATGCATTGTTGATGTAACATTCCCCCCCAGCAACCCACATGGACCTAGCAACACTCTCTCCCCAACACACAACAGGCTGGGTCCCTGCACTCTCCCCCTCTTCGCCAGGATCACATGCTTACATGCACAAGAGCCCATCCTGGCTCATGCTCACGCATGGATCACAGATGCACACTCACAAGCTCACACTGAGGCATATTAACACACACTAGATCACACTTGCACACTTGTTCACCCGCTTTCTCATATTAGATCAAACACTAGGTCACGCACACTCAGTCACACAGACTCACATGCCCACAAGATCTTGTACTAGATCACACTTGCACACTACATTGCACACACACCAGATCTCTCTCACACACAGATCACGGTAGATCACACCAGAGACACTAGGACACATTTACCAGATTATACATTTGATCACTCTAAATCACACAACCTGTATCATGCACACCATCACACATGAAAGAAGTGATGCACACATCAGATCACACTCACCCACTGGATCACAGACTCACACTTGATCACACCCATTAGCTTGCACACTGTCATGCACACAAGATCACACGCCCTTGCATGCTAGCTTGTGCGCACTCTCACACGCAGTCTTTCTTTTGTGTTGTACCTGCTGCCCCAGGGGCTCATGTCCTCTATTAGCTACTATCCCAACCTTCTTTGGTGCAGTGGGCCCCAGTACACCATTCTCACCAGTCACCCCAAGCCATGGGACCCCGCTGCTGCCACCATCCCAGCCTAGCACTGCTTTCTGCCCAGAATCTCTCCCTGCAACCCATCCCCACAGCTCAGTCTGGTGTCTTGGGCAGGGCCAACCTGCGGCAGTTGGAGAAGGAGCGAGAGGGGCTGCTGCAGGAGCTGCGGGTGGCAGAGGGCTGTGCCAACCGGCAGCAGGAGCAGGAGCAGGCTGGCAGCCTGCACGCCCTGCTGCGGCACCACGATCAGGTGGAGGAGCAGGTGGCTGTGGAGAGGAAGACAATTGCCCAGCTAGACCAGGAGGTATCACCAGACGGGGAGTGTGGTGCAGTGGGGCTGGGAGCCAGGACATCTGAGTTTTCTGCATACTCTGGGAGGGGAGTGGGGTCTAGTGGTTAGAGTGGAAGGGGTGCTTTTTTTAGGGACTGTGTCCCTAAACCCTTGAAAGATGCTACAGTGGATCCCAGCATGTTCTGGGACAGGGCTTAGGGGATCAAGCTAACACCCTCCTCCTGCCCCCAGCAGGCCACAGGCATTGGTGCTCCCCATTCTTCTGTGTATCCTACAGGGCACTGCTGGCCCTTATCCAAAAGCTCCTGGGAGGTGCTGTGGGTGTCCTAATGGTGTTTTCCCCCTTCCCATTCCCTATTGGCAGATCCTGAGCTGGGAGAAGCGGCTGGCAGAGCGGGCAAAGCAGGCGGGCAGTGCAGCACTCAGTCAGAGGAACAAGGCCCAGAGCCGTAGAAGGGTGCGCACTCTGGAGAGCCAGCTGGACAGGGTACGGGGGGGAAAGGGCTCTTATTGCTGAGGGGCCTGATGGTCAGAGCAGGGCAGGCTGGGAGCCAGAATACCTGGGTTCTCTCCCTGGCCCCAGTTGGGGAGTGGGATGCAGTGTTTAAAGCAGAGAAGCTGGGACCCCTCTGGTAGGGGAGTGAGGTGTAGTTTCTTGCACTGGGGAATGTGGCTGTTTCCCAGATTGGTGGGGGGGGGGGGGGCTTTGGCATGCACCTGGGCCCTTATGTGGGCTAACACCTACCCTTCCACCTTGTCCTCTGCATGGCAGGCATCAGCCAAGTTTAGCTCCCAGCTGGCTCTGAATGCTGGCCTGCGTGAGGAGCTGGAGACCCTGAGAATTGAACGCGGGCACTTTGAACACCTCTACCGCAGGCTGGACAGGGTGAGAGCTCTGCTGGGGGAGATGAAATGGGGTGGGAGCTGGGAGCCAGCACTCCTGGCTCTAGGTGGGGTGTGAGATGTAATAGAGCAGTGTTGTCCACAGGTGTGCCCTCAGGCCTGAACAGGTGTACCATGGAAGTTTTTGAAAAACTACACAAAGAGTTCTGGATTGACTCATGCATATTTATGAGCTCATTTGGAGACTATATGGTGGTGTGCCTAAAAATAATTAAAGGTATCAATGTGTGCCATAGCAGAGAAAAGGTTAAGAACCACTGGGTTTGAGTCCTGGGGCAAGAGGTCTGGGAGATGGGACTCCTGAGTTCTCTCACCAGTTTATGGGGGTGGGGAGAGAATGGGGTCTAATGGTTAGAGACAACAGTGGTGGCTATTAACCCCCTTTTTCCCTCCATGGTAGAAACAGCATGTACCTCACCCAAGCCAGTCACATGGTGACCAAGGACTCATTAGGTTGGGTCCCACCAAGCTCACCCTGGGAAACTGAGGCAGCAGCGAGCATGGCTGGGAGACAGGAGGGCTCTAATTGGTGTCTGACTGGACCCCTTCCCCCAGTGAGGCATATAAAATGAAGGATTGTGGTTGGCTGATGCTGGCTCCAATGGGAAGTAAGCACATAATAGTGGGATGTGATTGGGCAACAGAGTTCCTGCTGTGACAGGGGACAGGATGGAGAGATCTGATTGGCTGACAGAAGTCTGTGCCCTTCTCATCTTGATTCCCAGGAGCTGCAGGAGACACGGAAAGCCATTGGAGCCATCATTGACTCTTCCTCCTCTGCCTTTGATGCTAGGTAGGGCCCCACAGAACCCCCTGCTGTACCCATGGTGCCAAGGCAACCCATAGTACTCCCTGCTGGTCCCATGGCACCTGCTATTGGCCCTGCAGAGCCAGGGACACTCATGGCACCCCCTGCTGGTCCCACGTAACCCCAGCTTCCCCTGTGCTCTCAGCATCTGCCATCCAGTCCACGCATGACATGAGCCCAGATTGCTGCCCTCCTTCAGTGGCAGCCAAGGACTAGACAGGCTGAGGAAACTAAGCCCCCTGCATGCTCCATGGGGCTCTGGGAAAGGCAGGGTTGGGGGCTTAGTATCTCCTGCTGCACAGAGTGAAGGAGGCAGGACTTTTGGGTTCCATCCCCTGGCTCTGGGAGTGAAGTAGGGTCTAATGGTTAGAGCAGCAGGAGCTGAGAGCCATGGTACCTGGGTTCTGCCCAGGGCTTTGCAGGCAGGCCATGTGTCTGTAGGCAGGGCACCTCCTTCCATTGCTCCCTCCCTCACCTGCAGGGATGAGGCCCAGACCAAGCTGGGACAGCTGCAGGAGAAGGCAGAGAAGGACCTGGCCCAGCATGGGGCTGAGATGAAGGAACTGCAGCGGGTCCTGGACCACGACCAGCGTTTGCGCCACTTCCTGGCTGTCAAGGTGCAGGAGCGGGCATTCACCCAGGAAGCGCTGGAGGCCAGGCGCAAGAGAGGTGATGCCCTGGGGGCTAGTGGGTAGCACCAGGAATGCTGGGTTCTATCCCAGCTCTGGGAAGGGTGTGGGGTATAGTGGGTAGAATGAGGGGAGTGTGGGAGCCAGGACTCTTGGGTTCTGTGACTGTGGGGCTCTGACTGTGTCCGGTACACTCCCTATGTAGAGCAGGAGGAGGCCGAGGGGAAGCACCGAGACCCCAGGGAGGAGCTGCTGGAATCTTATGAAGCTTCCTTCAAGCAGATCCAACAGCTGACAGGGGAGAAAGACCTGGATGTGCTGGTGGAGAAATTCATAGCAGGTGACCACAGCAGGGACACAGTGCCTTTCTTCACTAGAGGGTGGCAGCTCTGATCCTGCCCCAAGGCAGGGGGCTGGTTGGATCAAGGCATGGGGCATGGGGCCTTTCATTTCTAGGCAGTGCTATCTCTAGGGGAGGCTCTCTCCAATCCAAGGGTTGGGATCTGTTCAGGGGCTGGCTCTGGTGAAGGTGGAAGAACCTGACAAAAGAGATCATTCCAATTCAAGGGGAGAGATCTGTGGGGGAGGTTTCTGTCACGGTGGCAGTGGCGTCTTTTTTTGGTCAGGGGCTCTGACAACTTCTCCCCGCATCCAGTTGAGGACCAGAATTTTGCCCAGTTCAACTATGTCAATGAGCAGAACAACGAGCTGGAACGTCTGGGGGAGCGGATCGGCCAGGTGAGGGAGGCCTGCCCCCCCATCGACAGCCCTGTCCCCACTGCCTCCCAGGGCCCTCCCACACCTCCAGCAGCCCTGTTCTCCATACCCCTCAGCACCCAGTTCCCCAACACAGCGGTTGCCCCATCATCTCCCCACTTGTCCCCAGGGCCCACTGCATCACTGACTGCCCTGATCCCTGTGTTCCTGTCTTGTGCAGAAAGCCTGGCTTCCTCCCAAGGCCTTGCCAATGCCTTCCCCCTGCTCATGCCTAGCTCTGCCTGTCCCTGTGCCCTTCCTGCACCTCTCTGCTCCCTCCTAGGTGCGCCGGCAGATCCAGGAGGCACGGGCCAAGGAGCAGCAAGAACAGCAGGAGCAGCAGGCACAGACCCGGGCACTGGAGATGAAACAGGAGGTGGTTGTGCAGGAAGCTGAACAGTTGCTGAGCAAGGAGAAGATCATGAGGAAAATCCTGGAACAGCTCAAAGAGGGTACAGAGCCAGGGTGGTTGAAGAGGTTTATCTGGTTCTGGGACCCTCCCTGCCTACTACAGCCACAGGTGGAACCCAGGAGTCCTAGCTCACAGCCCCCACTCTCTAACCACCACCAGTGCTGAATTCATGCCAGGGCTGAGCCCTGGCACCTCTGGCCTTGCCATGTCAGTGATGAAGGTAAAATAATCACTCAAGCTGGGCACTTCTTGATTACAAATGAAGTACTGTTACCCACTAGACTCTATTCCCCTCCCAGAGCTGGGGAGAGAACCCAGGAGTCCTGGCTCTCAGCCCCCATGTGCTAAGCCACCAACTCCCTTTCCCCTCCCTGAGCTGGGAAAAGTAGAACCCAGGAGTGCAGGTTGTCTGTGCCCCCAGGGATTGGGTCGCTGTTCAAGAAGCTGGGCTGCAGGTGCTCGGCGCTGGATGAGGCACTGGGAGGCTCGGCCGTGGTACGGGATGGGAACATTTCTGTGTTCCTGGGCCTCCTGGAGCAGCGGGCCCATGAGTTGCTGGCCATGCATGCCTACCTGGCGTCCAAGGTATGGGCAGCTGAAATGAGGAGGGGTGATCTGTGAGGTGTTAGTTGCGGGGGGCAAAGGGTGGATATCTGTGCTGGGGGAGGGATTGGGTGGCGGGAGCTGGTATGTCAGGTGGGGAAGAATGGGGAGGTATGTGCTGGGGGGATCCATTGGGGTGGGAATGGGATGGGGTGTTGGCAGATGGGGCAGGGTGTCCGGGGCTGTATGCTGAAGCAGGAATCAAGGAGATGTTATGGTCTAAAGGGGCTGTGGGGCTGCAGGTTGTGAGCTCCCCACCCCTGAATCATCCCTCAACCTTCTGCTCCTCCCCATAGAACTATGACCTGCCCTACAACCCTGAAGAGACAGCTCGACTGCTCCTGGGGCACGTGATAAGTTTCGTCCCCCCAGCATACCCCCTGCGACCTCCCACTGCTGGGTAAGCACCAACATTTCATACCTGTGGGATCAGGGGCCTCCTGATCCCAGCAGATTGGACACAGGGATGGGGTGTAGTTGTACAGGGGGAACTGGGAGCCAGGACTCTGAGTCCTGTGTTCTAACTCTGGCTTTGGGAGGTGTGTGGGGTCTAGTGGTCAAAGTTGGGGGGTGGGGCTGGGAGCTTAGACTCCTGGGCTCTGTCTCCAGCAGGCAGCAGCAGCATGTTCACACATAGTTACCCCCACTTTCTTCCCCGCCCCAGGGAGGAATACGAAGCTGTGAGTGAGGAAGAGGAACGACCCCTGACTCAGAGTGAACTGAGGGATCGTATCCTCCGGGAGGTGAGTAGAGTTAGGGGGCCAGGAGCCAGGATGCGAGGACGCCAGGACTCTCTCCCCAGTTCTCTTGCTAACAAATGATGTCATTTATCTGCCTGTCTAGGTGCTGAGCAAGGAGGAGATGCCACCCCCCAAAAAGAACTTGTACGCTGAGCCAGGGGGACTGCAAGCGGCTGGGGGGGGGCAACACCCTACGGAGGCCTGAGGCTGAGGGTGGCATAGGCCCAGGGTCTCCTGCAGCAAATAGGCAGCATCCTGGTCAGGCTTCTGTTGTGTGCTGCTTCATACCCCCCACCTCCTCCAGTATCCCTTTTTCTCCCTGTTCCCGCCTATCCCTGCCCCCATTCTGTGCTGTCCTGGGCCTGAATTCCACCTCTGCTCTCCTCCAGTTCATTGTGTCTCCCATCACCTCCCTGTCTTCCCAGGCTGCCTGTTCCCCTAGATCTGGGGGAGCTGTGGGAGGGAACTTTAAATACTAACCCCCTCACCAGACTGAGTGCCCCTCCATCTGCTGAAGTAGCCAGTTCCTTTGGCCCAACGGCAGGGGCCTGGATGTGTTGAGGGGGCCAAGGTAAGAGTCCCTGGTGTCCACCCCCAGCACCTCCCAAGCCACATCCCCACTTTGGGAACCTTGTCTAATCTTTGGGTCCCTCCTTCTGACGAATCATGGACAGAAACTTGTTAATGTCATGCCCTGAAATCGAGATGCTCCATATCCCCAGTACACTGTGTGCCCCCCATACCAGAGCCATATGTTCCCCAGAATGTGCCGACATGTGGAGTGAGAGCATCCCCTCTTGGTGAGATGGAAGTTCTTCCCCTGCTGCTTTAACCAGGAAGGCCTAGACCTGCAGCCTCCCCTTGCTTGTCCAAGGGAGGGTGCAATGTGGGAACCAGTGGTTGGATTGTTTTGGCCACTGGGTTGAATGAACAATAAACTTCACAAGTCTGTATTGTGTGAAACAGTGTTGCCCCCTGCTGTGTATGTGTACCCCACTTCCTGGGATGCAGCCCCTCTGGGGCAAAGCCCTGGGGCTGGCTATACAGGTACCCCTCACCCAGCACTGATGCAGCCAGCTCTGGGGTGGAGTGCAGGGGGCTGGTTATACAAGGAGCCCACCTGGCACTGGAGTGCATCACCTCTCGGACCCCTGGCTTGATAGCTCCTAGTGCTACACTAGGACCTGCCTTGACAGATAAACAG
This sequence comes from Podocnemis expansa, assembly GCA_007922195.1. Lineage (NCBI taxonomy): Eukaryota > Metazoa > Chordata > Testudines > Podocnemididae > Podocnemis > Podocnemis expansa. The sequence goes on along the minus strand of ML682024.1, from coordinate 7,086,487 downwards.
AGCTCCCCCTACTGAACCCCTGCCCGGCTCCCTGTCATCCAAAATCTCCCACAGCCAGGATGTGAACCCAGGAGTCCAGCTCACTGTCTCTACTCTAACCAGTAGGTTCTGTCCTTAGCAAGAGGGTCCAAATGGGGGTGGGGAGTTGGGGGAGGAGGAGGGGGCCAGAGGGGGGCTGCTGAAAGAGTTTGGCTGCTCCTTTGGCTCTGGCCACAAGGAGGCAGAGTTGCCCCACCAATGGGACAGGCCCTGCCCCATTCCTGCCCCCTGACCCAACCAGTCTCCTGCCATGGGCCCGGATCAGGACTGCCCCCCTCCCCCAGAGGGAAAAGGCCCAGTGACCCGTTCCAGGAGTGAGCTATGGGCGTAGGCTGGGGGATGAATGAACCTGCTGTCTGCAGCTTCCAAGGAAAGGGGAAGCAGAACCAGCTGACCAGGGGAAAGAAGAATTGGCAGGTGTGGGTGACCGGGGGGGGGCGGATCCTTCTGGATTGCGGAACTAAAGGGCCCTGCAAGCAGTTTTCCCTCTAATTTTTCATAGGCTGTGTGCGCAACAAATTTCTTTTGTGCAAATCTTTGGAACCAGTGTCCAAATTTGTGTGCACTCCAGTAAGTGTGGTCAAACTTGTGAGCGCAACAAAGTAAGTGTGTATGATGCAAATAATGTCTAAATTTTATTTTGATATGGTAATGGAAATGATTTTACAAATTAAAAAACCTTATTTGAAACATGCTACTTGAAATCGCCTTTTTAAAGCAGCATAAAAATATTAGCACTGTTGAATATTTTGTGCATGCTTTATTTTGTTGTGTCACAACCTGTGTGTATGCCCACATGTACACAGTTTAGAGGGACATAGCCTGCAAGGCACTCAGCAAACTCCTCCTGCTCTAACCCACTCCCCGCTCTAACCACTGGCCCCACTTCCTTCCCAGAGCTGAGAGACCCCAGGAGTCCAGTGGTTCCCCTTCCCCCGCTCTTATCACTGGCCCCACTTCATAGCCAGGCTAGCTGTGGAGAAGTCTATGCGGGTCAGGACCGGGTTAGATGACGCAAGGGGGGGCGGGGCGGCTCTACGTTGTCGGGACAACCAAATATTGAGCTCCTGGGGGCGTGACCTCCTCTGGGATCGCCCGGAATGGGGGCGGGTTTCTGCTGTCCCCAGTGGCAAGGCTGAGTAAGATGTTGTGTCCTGTTGTGCGCAGCTGGAGCTCTGTGACCCCATCCCTTGTCTCCATGGAGGCCAAAAAAACAATCGCACCAAACAGCTGCAGCCCCCGGGTACCGTGGCACGGCCAGGGGGAAGTGCGCAGCAGCAGGGTCCCGACCGAGGCACGGCTGGGGGTGGGGGTGTGGGGCGCAGATGATGTGGCACTCGTGGATGACAGGAAACACGAGTTTGTTTCCTGAGTGTCCGGCGTACTCAATCGAGCTATTTACAACCAGCCCTAGGATGCGCCCCGGCTTGGCGCCCGGCCCCCTTCCTCGCTTCCTTCCCCCATCTCTGCGCAACTTAGCCCCAGCTACGAGAGGGCGGCATAGCCCGCATCCGCCCTCCACCATGGAGAGAGCGTCCCCCCACACATGCCTTTGGGAAGCGGCTCTGGCTGCCCTTCGCAGCCCCTTCTGCAGTGCATGATGTGTCTGGGTCGGGCTGGGTGTGTGCAGGGCCCCGCATGGAGAATAAGTCGCATGTGCGGCGCGCTGGGGTGCAGAGCTCGGGGGTGTATGAAGAGTAGGGGTGCATGGGGGGCGCGCTGGGGTGCATGGAGAGTAGGG
>ML682024.1:7065647-7084697 GCA_007922195.1 Podocnemis expansa | reverse complement strand
TAGGGGTGCATGTGGGGCTCGCTGGGCTGCATGGAGAGTAGGGGTGCCCGTGGGGCACGGACCGCGGGGAGGGGGGTTGTCTTTATAATCCAAGGAATCCCTGCCCGGGGGTCCAGTCGCTACCAGTGGGGGGGGGCAGTGTCACACTGCCCCACCCTCCCCCACACCGGGACAGCACGTGGACGACGCACACTGCCCCAGATACTTGGGCGGCGCGGGGGTGTCCCTCCCCCCCTCCGTTTCCGGCCGGAGTCCCCCGCCCCCGCCTGCTGTCACGCCCAGCCCCTCGCTCCAAAATTGCCGCAGCCAGCGCGCATCAGAGGAGCCAGCGCCCCAGTTCTAGGCGAACCCCCGCGCCTGCCCCCCTCCGGCCACCACTCCGACCCCCCAGCACCAGCGACTTCCCCAGGCTGCCCAGCGAGGTGAGTACTCTGGGGCCGCCTTTCCTACCCATCGTGCTACGGGCACGTGTGTGGGGGACCCCCCTATAGGTAGTGCTGAGAGTGGGGTGGGCATCCGGCGTTTTGTGGGGCGCGGGAGCAGAGACTAGAGATTATGTTTGTGGAGTGAGCGGGGGACGTGAGGGGATCCAGCGCAATGTGAAGTTTGGAGAAGGGGATCGCGGTTTGGAGGGGCTGTGTGAGAAAGAAAACTGGGATCAGGAAGTGTGGTGTGTATTGGGGTGAGTGGAGCATTTGAGGGTTGCAGCGGGTGGGGTAGCCCAGTCCCCTAGGGATTTGGGGTGTGGTGTGCTCTGGGGCTGGGGTAGCCCCTCGGGGCTGTAGATGCAATGAGCAGCCAATGTGAAGTTTGGGGTACTAGTTCCTCCATGGGGTGCAGCCACGCCCTGTGGATAAGATATTTTGAACAGCTCAGGGTCCAGCCACGCCCTGGGTGCTTGCCACCCCCTGGGTGTACAGAGATTTGTGGAGGGACTGTCACGCTTGGGGCTGTTCCCCGCTCCTCACTAAAACCCCACGGGAGAACACCGCACTGACACCTTTTGACATACCCTCATAGTGATTTCCTCCATCACAGGGGTAAATATTGTGCTTGAGGGCAGGGAGGTTGGTTATTCCACAACAAAGCAGGGAGCTGCTTTTTGATCCTCACCCCTGATAAACTCCACATTTTCTGACCCAGGCCACCCTGGGATCCTCCAGTGGGGGGGGGGTGTCAATGCCCTGATATAATTCCTCCTCTGCCTGACCTCTTGGCCCCCAGAGTGACTCCGCAGGTGGGGCTCTACTGGGGGAAGGATGTCATCAGTCTCTGCCTGTCTGTCCCCCGCACTCACCCCTTTGCAGCCTCAGAACTGCTTGTTCTGAGGATAGTGTGTGGGGCATGGAGTAGCACAATATGGCAAAGGTGGGAGCCTCTCCTTGTGGGATCTGCGGCCCAGAAGGAAAGCAATGTGGCTGAGTGATTAGAATGGGTGGGAGGCCTAGTCCTCGGGCCCTAGCATCTGCTAGCTAACTGTCAGGGCAGCAGGAAGCTATGGCTTGTGGGCGCTGCCAAAGCGAGCCGCACTGATGCCCACAGAGGTCTGAACTGAAATTGTGGTGGGATCAGTGAAGGGGGCCTTCTGCTCAGGCAGGGGGCACCGTGGGATCGGCTGCTCTTGGCCAGCGCCATGCACCTGGAGACCTCAGAATGCTTGGCACAGGGTGGGGTGGGGTTGTATGATGGCATGGGAAATTGGGGTACAGAGTAGGGCTCTGGCTCTCCCCAGGTGGTCTAGCAAAGCAGTGGTGGGGCCAGAGATAGAACCTGGCTCCCAGCCCCCTACCCTGCTCTAACCACTAGACGCCATTCCCCTCCCAGAGGCGGGGCCAGAACCCAGCTAGATCTTGCTTCACTCTCCTTCCCCAGTGGGAGGGGAAGCCCAGCCTTGTTCCAGGCCTGCACCCAAGGCCCTGAAATGCTGAAGTGAACTGGAAAATAACATGTCAGGGCTGGGTTTTCTCAAGGCCTTATAAGGGCAGCAACTGTAGGCTGCCCCCCCCCCCACGACCCCTCCAGTCCCCTGCTGCCTTTCCTCCCCCTCCCTTTGCCCCTCCCTTTCTGGCCCAGCCCACCAGTATTACCAAAAAGACCAAGACAGCTGCTGTCAGACAGGAAAGCACTGGTCTAGTATGTTAGTCTAGGAGCCAGGACTCCTGGGTTTTATCCCTGGCCCTAGAGAACTGGGATCTAGTGATTACAGCGGGTCTGGGGCTGGGAGCTTGTACTCCTGGGTTTTATTGTTGCAGAGGAGCCACTCTCCAGTTGTCTAGTTTCTTCTCACAATGAGCAGGACAAGAGTCTAGTGTCAGCCCTCCAGATTCCCAGGGGCAGGGTAAATTCAGGCATTCCTCCTACCTGACAAGATATGGCCACAGACACCACCCACACCTCCATCGGTATTGGGGACTGGTGTCCAGCCTAGGTGAGCCATTAATCTCTTTTACATCACCTACTTTGCTCCCAAGTCAGCAGATAATTAACTCAATTTGTTGCTTCTCCCAGACACTCCCCCCTGCATGGCTGAGAGTCTCCTCAGAGATGGAGAAACTGAGGTGGAGAGAGAGGAAGGAGTAGCATAGCACAAAGTGGGCACAGTGTGTAAGGAGTAGAACCCAGGAGTCCTGGCTCCCAGTCCCCTTCCCAGCTCTAACCACTAGATCCCACTCCTCTCCCATCAAGCTGGGCTTACTGCTCTGTTCTGGGCATGTGGGGTGTGGGTGTGGGGGAGAGCCCCAGAACCAGGGAAGGGGTGCAGGTCTCTGTCTCAGCGTCTGTCTTTCAGCTCCTCCTTGTCCTTGCCCCTAGAGGACAGGTCATAAACCATGTGTGGTCCTTAAACCGACCCCCGCCCCCACAGTTTAATCTGAAGGTTCCTGGCCTGCTCCAGAGATAAAATAGAAGCAGGAGAAAGGTTTGTAACCCCTCCTCCACCCTTCAAAACAAGTAGGGGCAGTGGGGATATGGGGGAGTTGACTGGATCTGGGGAGCTGCTGTCTGACCCCCTTGTTTTGGGAGAAGAGGACCCATTTCCCCTGCTCCATCTCTGTTTCCTGATGGGATGTTTTCCAGCCAGGCAGAGCAGTACCAGCTGTTGTCACTTGGGGGTGCTGGCTCCCAGGACCTAGAGGGTGTTGGGGATGGGCAGAGACTGTCTCCTGGGACTGGAGGGGGGTGCTAGATCCCAAGACCCATGAGGGTGTGGCCAGATGGGGAAAACTAGTTGGCTCCCAGGACATGGGTGGGGCTTGAGGGGAGGTCCTAGCGCCCTAGGGATCTTTCTCTCTGTTTATTTGCCTCATGCCCAGCAGTATCCCCAAGGCAGCTTGAACTCATTCCTCTCTTAAATACATGGGGCACAACCCTCCATCTCCCATCTTTCTGTCTCAGCCAGTCTATCACTTGTCCTTCCTGCAGCTCTCTCCTTTCTCCACCTTCCTTGCTGCTCCCCACCCTATTCAGTCTATAGAGATACCTCCTCTCAGCCTCCCACTCTAGGCATAAAACCCCCCTCCCAGTCACAAACCAGAGATAGATGCCAGGAGTCCTGCCTCCCAGCCTGCTCTCCAACCTTCTAGTTCCCTCCCCATTCATTCATCCTGGTACTACCCACAGGTTACCAGGGTCACGAACCCCAAGTTCAGCTCAGCTGGGCCCTTTGAGTGACTTGGGATGGGGTGTCCAGCTGGGACTAGGGGCACAGAAATGAAGTAGGAGGGATAGTTTTCCAGCTAGTTTCTCTAAGTAGCAAGGGTGGGGCGTGTTCTGAGAGGGTGGTACTAGGAGACTAGGATATTGTGTGTGTGCACACGTTCCCCCCCCCCCCCTTGCTGCCCCCTACCAGAAGGGATGGAGATGGCCCTGTGCCGCATCATCATGCCCCACCTTTCTGCCTCCCCAGGTGACTCCACCATGCCGGTCCAGCACTCCAAGTCTGTAGGCAACACGCATGTCCTGACTTCGCCAGTGGGCATCGTCCGCCTGCTGGAGGTACTCTTTGCCTGTGTCACCTTCAGCCTGGTGGTGCATGAAGGGAACTCACAGGGCCGCAGAAACGACTGGTGCATGTTCTGCTGGTGCTTCTGCTTCACCATGACGTTGCTGGTGCTGGTGGTGGAGTTTGTTGGGCTCCAGCATCGCATGCCAGTCTCCTGGAAAAACTTCCCCATCACCTTCGCCATGTATGCCACCCTCATGTGCCTCTCAGCCTCCATCATCTATCCCGTCAGCTACATCCAGGACAACCACCTCAGTCGCAAGGCCAAGGATTACCGCATTGCTGCCACTGTCTTCTCCTGCCTCACCTGCCTGGCCTACTCAGTGGAGGTCAGCATGACCCGGGCCAAGCCGGGTGAGGTGACAGGCTACATGGCCACAGTACCCGGGCTCCTGAAGGTGGTGGAGACCTTCGTGGCCTGCATCATCTTTGTCTTCATCAGTGACCCAGTTGCCTACGATAGGCAGGAGGCGCTGAAGTGGTGTCTGGCTGTCTACTGCATCTGTTTCATCCTCTCACTGGTGGTCATTGTGCTCTGCATTGGGGAGTGCACTGGCTGGCTGCCATGTGCCTTCAACAAGTTCCTGAGCGGCTACACACTGCTGGCTGTGCTCATGTATGCCACGGCCACCATCATCTGGCCCATCTATAAGTTTGACGAAAATCGGGGAGGCCAGTCACGCCGGCCCAGTGTCTGCCACTTCTGCGAGTGGGATAAATGGGTGGCCATTGCTGTGCTGACAGCCATCAACCTGCTGGTCTACCTGGCTGACCTGGTGTACTCTGCACGGCTCATCTTCATCCAGGCCTAGCTGTGCCTGCCATGCTGGGGGCTGCTGGGTCTGTTGAGGGCTGGGAATACTGGCTGGCCTCCCACCAGCTTCTCTAGATGTTCTTTCTTTCCTTTTTCTATCACCCATTCATTCATTCTTTTCCTTTCATGTAGTTATTTGTTCATTTTTTGTCCTCTACCATTCAATTGGTTTAGTTTATTCCTTTTTTGTTAGCTCTTTCTACCACTTTCTTTTCTTTTATTGTCTTTTGTTCTTTTTCTCTCATTTATTTTCTCTCTCTTTCTCTCATGCTTTTTCCTTCTTTTCTCCCCTCTCAGCAATCCCTGCTCAGGCATACCCCCTCCCTCACAACAACTGTGTTTTCCTTTCTGCCTTAAGGTGGCTCTTTAGTGCTCATTGCTTCCCATCCACAATGTGTGGGGGTGGGGGAAGGGGAGGACTATGACCAGCTGTTCTGTGCCTTTTATCCAGCAGGAGCCATGGCTGATATAAAATCAGTGGGGTGGGGTGGAGCCTTTAAACCCAGTACCTCTGATCCTAGCAGAAGTGGGGGAAGAAATGGGGATAGGGGAAGAAAGAGGTGACAAATCCTCTTTAAATATTTGTCTGGAGGTTAAAAATTCTTGTCCGCCAGTGTCATAAAGGTAATGGGTTCAGCTCTGGCATCTAGCTGAGAAAGAGCCACCCTTACACAGCCTTTAATGAATATATTTGTCTGGGGGTCAAAAATTCTTGCCCACTGGATGGAGCCTTAAAGGAAATGTGCAAGACTAGGCCATGTTTATTAAAAAGTACCCACATATTCTTGTAAATATTTGTTTGGAGGTCAACAACCTTTGCTTGTTGGAGTCTTAGATGTAAATCGTGGAATGGAAGAAAAAAAATCCATTTGCTTGATTCTTGAGTATTTATCCAGGGGTTTTAAAAAGTCCTGGAGGCCATTATCTTAAAGGTGATGTCGCTGGACAGCTAATGTACTGGCGTCTATTATCTTAAAGGTAATGTCAGAGGATGACAAGTACAGTGTAGCTCTAGATGCTTAAATCTATCCAGTCATTGTTCGCCTGTTTTTTTTTTTTATATATTCATATATTTTTTACACTGGTATAAGCGCAGACAAAAAGTATTATGGTCCTTGTTGCAAGTGTTTGTGTCACAACTGACTTTGCAAATTCTAATGGGTTATCTATGTATAAATATATAGAGAGGAAAAGGAATTGAAACAATAAATGACTGAGATTTTCTCATACTGTTTCTCTCATCTTTCTTGTTTGGAGACCTGGCAGTGAGGATAAGCTGGGGGATAAAGTTGAAAATGGCTCCAGAAGCGGGAGAGTATGGGGCTGGGGTCTTTCCCATGGGGGCACTGGCTCCTGTCCCATCCTACACCAGGAAATGGCTGGTTCAGGGGGAATGGGACCTTTCCCCTCTTGGGGATGCTGGCTTTGATCCACTACCAGGATTGGAGACAGTGGGATGGACTGACTTGGGAGGGGAGGGATGTAAAGATGGAGGAGGGGTAGCCCCCATCTTCTTTCTCTGCAGAAGCCCCAGCTGAGTCTGTGGGTGGAGCAGGGACAGGTCACTTCAGCCAAGTCAGTGGAAATTCCAGCTCAGGGCTCCATTTCCGCTGTGGGGAATGCTCTGAACACAGCTGTTGTTTCATAGGGATGGGCCAGGCAGGGAAAGACCCAGAGACGGGATGTGTAAGTGTCTCACATGCTGGCAACTCAGTCCACTGAAATAGGACTCCTGCACCCTGCCCAGAAGTGGCTGCATGTCAATACTGGGAAAAGGGGATCCTGTATAAACAGCCTCAACACCCCACCCCAGTGGTGGATACAGCTGGGTATGGGATCCCCATACATCCAGCCCCTGTGCCCCACCCCAAAGAGGCTGCATCCCAGTTGGCTGAAGTCATTGCTATGTATAGCCCCTGCGCTCTGTTTTCCAGCGCCAGGGAGGAGCTGGCTACGATTAGTTCCTGGGGATGCTGCCAGAAGGGGCTGGGCAGGGCTGGCCCTGAAATAAGACCATTCCAAGGAACAGCCTTGCCTGGGCTGGGGAAGGAGTTATGGGGAGTATTAACCCCTTACTGCCCTCCCCTCCCAGTCCTGTCCATTCAACAGTCAGGGGAGAGCACCAAGGAGGGAACCCAGGAGTCCTAGCTCCCAATGGCCCTTGATCTAGTCACTGGAGTCATAGCACTTGTGCTAGAGTAAGATTCTGCTGGCAGTAACCTCCAGCCAGGCTGGCATCCTGAGTTTTGGGGAGCTGGAACCAGTGGGTTTAAGGGGGGCTTTGAGGTCAGGTTCGTTGACAGCTATCTGGGGATAAAAAGGTTGGCAAAGATTGACTTCCCCTTGTTAATGCATGGCTGTGTATGGCAATAAGTGGAGATGATTAATACAGGAGCAGGGTACCTGCCATTAGCAGGTGAGGGGGTTCAATACAGAAAGGGGGCCTGGGCAAGGTCTGAATAGTTTGACCAGGCTCCCAGGTGTGGGTGTGATGTCCAGCCAGTGTGTGTGCAGCCCTAGAGCCAGGGCAGCAGCTGTACCCCAGAGCAGCAGCTTCTTCCCAGGATGGGTACTGATATGGAGGACGAGCAGGGGAAGGTCCAAGTGGTCCTGGTATATTTGCTTGTTCATGTGCTGTGGAGGGATTCCACCCTTACTTGTGCTAACAGAGGCCTCTGAAGTTCTGCTGGGCCCTGAGTATGAGGGGGTGGAGTGTGTGTGAGGGGATAGCGGGTTTTTTATGAGATGCTGGATGTGAGAACCTTGATTCCAGCCAGTCCCACAGCTCCTTCCATTAAAATTAATGGAGAATCAAATGATAAAAAGCCATTGAATGGGGCAGCAGATGGCACTCCCTGCTCACTGCAAGGGACAAAATCCAGGAGTCCTGCCTCCCAGCTTCCCCCTGCTCTAACCACTACCCTGCCTTCTTCCCAGGAGTCCTGGCTCCAAGCCTCCCCCTACCCCCCCCCCCTTTAGCCTGGATGAGTCAATCTGTTCTCAAGAAAAGGCTTATTGCTGTGTGTTTGGGGGGGAGGGGAGAGCTAAGTGGGCATGTCCATGGTGTGAGTCAGGGCCCAGCTATTCTCTGGGGCTGCATCTTCCAGCTCAAGAGCGGCTGGTAAAGGGGGCTGAAGGAGACCCACTCAGGGTGTCCCACAGTGAGCAGATTGCCCCACACTGCCCCAGCCCAGCACCACCCAACCAACTCTCTGTCCACCCCGCATGCTTCCAGCCTTGCCTCCCTTTATCCACACCTCATCTAACTTTCTCCCAGAACCACCGATTCCTTCCCACCCCTCATTGATCCCTTCCCCCCACATCCCTCATCCATCCATCCCCACACCCCTCCCTTGATACACCTTTCCATCCATCCTCAACACAGCCCTTATATATCCCCCCCACCCCGCTTCCTTCCCTTCACCCCTTCTCGCCACCTCTCCCTTCAACCTGCTCCACCCCCTCTACCTATCCAGCCAGCTGTGATTCCTATACTGAGCCCATCACTGTCTAGGTGCCCCCATTCTCCTGTGGCCTCTTTTTCTAGTGGGGAACTGGCTGTGACCTTGATGCTGCAGAGGCAGCTGCTGTGAGGCCAACAGGAACCAGAGACCCAGGGCCAACCCTTCACTCCCCTCTTGCCCCCTTTGTTCACCTCCGGCAGGGGATGGGGGTGGGGGGACGGCTAGGAGCCAGGACCCCTGGTTTCTCTCTGCATCTCTTGGATTCTTGTGCTGTATGACACTGGCCATGTGACTACTTTGCTATTTCTCTGCCTCATTTTCCCTATCTGTGCCACCCCTTTCCTGCCCTGGGCTCCCCCATTAGGCTTCCCACTTGTTCTCAGGGGAGGGGGCAGTCAGAGTCTCACCTGGGAGCCACGTAAACTGCCCCCCATCCCTCCCCATGCTGATGGGCTGGGAAAAGGGGAATAGAACAAAGAGTGGTTCCCTTGTGTTGGGAAACTCTCCACCTCTCCCATTTCTGATAAGGCCCCTGTTCCTCTCCAGCCCTGTAATCATTAACCCTCAGGGACACAGGGAAACCTAGAGGGCAGAACACACTGTTCCTAGTATCCCACCTTCTTGATTAACCCCACAGGCCATGTATCCCAGTATACCATCCCCTCTCTGTCCCCCAGGTCAGGTCCATGGGCCCATCTGTTCCAGTATCCTGCCCCTCACCCATCAGCACAACAGGTCCATCTACCTAAATATACCTTCCACTCCCTGCCCCTCAGATCAGAGCCATGGACCCATTTACCCCCATTTTCCACCTCCTGGGACCATCTAATCTGGTATCTTCCCTCCTCCCTGTCCCCCAGATCAGAGCTATGGGCCCATTACCTCTGTCACCAACAGTGATCAGTTGTAGCTGTGCCAAGGGAAGATATCAAACATGCCCTGCCCCTCACATGAGCAATGAGGGAATTATCTCCTCATAAGAAAAGGCTGATGCAGCCATGACCCACTCCTTAGCCCCTCTGCTTAATGCATCTGGGGGAAGAGGGAATCCCATGCATAAATGTCTTAATAACCTTTCTGACCTCACTCTGGCCCCAGGTGATCCTCTGCCTGTTTCTAAGCCCAGGCTGACCAGGCTCATGTGTCGGTCAATTCTACAGGTTAACAGAGACAGGTCTTCGGTTTAATAACAAGGGTTGCTCACTGCTCCTGTGGTGGAGGGGAGGGAGCTGCCATGGTTTGGGGTGGGACAGACTGAATATCCCCTCCTTGGCCCCCTCCTCCGAAGTCCTTCACCTCCCCGTCAGTTCTGTTTGCGCACAGATAGCACCAGGTCTTTGGCCTTTGTTCCCCGACTGCCTGCCCTGGCCCCTGCCCAGGCTCTATTCCAGGAAGAGGGCTGCCCCAGGAGAAGGGGAGGCATGAGCCCCCCAGCACCACCCAGTCCTAGGGAACCTGACACTCCCCCACAACATAGGTTTCCCAGAAGAAGGATTCTGGGTGGGGAATGAGGCAGCATCTCTGGGCAGGTGAGAAAACAAGGACGTCTTATAGCAGGGCATTCCCAGGATGAGCCCTAATATCTCAGTGCAAGGAGTTTCCCAACTGCACCCCAAAACTACCAGTCAATGGAACCACAAAATTATCTCACAAGGGGTAATTCCCCAGCATGAAAACTATTACCCCATGGAAAGGGGATTAGCCTGGATGAGCCCTGGTATGGGGTGCGTGGTCCTAGCTGAGACCCAATATTAGCCCATAGCAGGGAGTTACCCAGGTGCCCCCCTCTTATTATCCTATAAGGTGAATTCCCTCAGGGTGATAATTCCCTCAGGGTAATCACTGACTTTATCCTACGGCAGGGAGTTCCCCATGTGATTTGGATTTTATCCTCTAGCAGTTTGTTCCCCTGGTGAACTACAATATCATCTCTGGGGGGCGGGGTCTTTTCTCCCATTCCAGGCCAGGCCACAGAGGGTTCTGTGTCTCGTTACATTTTATTTTTCTAATAAAAATGGCAAGCTCAAGCCCAATAAATACAAGTTACAGCCTCCGTCTCACCCCCTCCAAAGAGCAGAGATATGCTCCACCCTCAGCTTGTCCTCCCCCCCCCCCCACCAGCCACGGAGGTGTGCTTGGAATCCACTCCATGTGCAATAATCTGGGCCAGGATTTCACTCAGGTATTAGGAAGAGAAAAATTGGCACTGGTTACCCCTGCCAGGTGGAATGGAATGGAATGGAATTGACTGGATTTTCTTCTGCTTCCCCCAGGAATGGACTGCCTGTCTCTTCCCCCAGTTCTCTACTGGGGTTGGAGGTGGGCTCTAAAGCCAGGACAGGATCCTCCTGCCTGCTGGAAGGGACTTAATGAGACAGGGAAGCTCCCTACTACTCCCCCCCCCACACCCAGCACAACAGGGCCGTGGCACCAACGGGACCTTTGCACACTGGGCCTTTGCATGGCAGGCCCTCGAATAACAGGACCTTTCCATGCCAGGGCCCTAGCACTGTGCATGATGGGGCCCTCACACAATAGGCCCTTTGCACTATGGGGCCTTCACATAACAAACCCTTGCACCACAGGACCCTTGTCACTGCAATCTGGGCCATGATGGGACCCTTGCATGAGGGGGCTGTGGCATAACGGGACTTTCACATGGTGGGACTTTGCTCAATAGGCCCCTTGCATGACTGGCACTTTGCACAAGCAGCTTTCACACAGTGGGGCCCTTGTATGAAGAGCTGTTGCATGATGGACCTTGTATGACTGGTTCACCCACAACAGGACCTTTGTCCTAGGGGTCCACTACATTGCAAGGCCCCTAGCACACTGGGGCTCTCTCTCCTAGCATTGCTGGTTTCTCCCTGCTGTGCCACCTTGTCCATCTTGTCAGGCTGTGTGTTGGGGGCACCAGGTGAGGGAGGCTCAGCAGGGGCGGATCTCAGACACCACCCGCTGGGGGAAGAGGTTGTACTGCAGCCACGTGGGCTCTGAAACAAGATGGGGGGAGTCAAGAAAAGGGGGAGGGCCAAAAATATCCGCTCTGCTCCCTAGTGAATCCAGGCAACATCCTTCAGGGCTCCCCCTCCTTCTGCCCCCTGATCTCCCCAAGGACTTGCCTCTTCCCCCTAGGATCCTTCTCCTGCCCCACTCCCTGTGGCTATATCACTAGCCCCACAGCTGTCTGTCACCAACCTCTCCCATATGTCTGCTCCCAGCCCCCTCCTCTTGCCTTCTTACAGCTCTCTGTCCCCCCAACAACTCCCTCAGCACATCTCTCAGCTCCATGGCTCTGTCACACTGTCCGGATTTGGGGGACCATTTATGATACTATTTCATAGAAATAATTCCATAATTGAAATAATCCATAGGAGCTATGCCATGTCTGGCACCAATACAAAGGTTGTAACTTGCTAGGAATGATTCAAACATTTATGTCAGGGGCTCCCAACCTTTTCAAGTGTTGGAACCCCTTTTAAAACAAAAAAATTATGCTGCCCCTCTGGGTGGGGAGAGGCACCCCCACTGCCAGGATCTGGCTGCAGGCAGAAAGAGGCGGCCTGCCTCCGGGATCCAGTCCTCGCCACAGAGCAGCAGTGCTGCCAGGATCCCCCCACTGGGTTCCAGCCCTTGCTGTGGAGCAACAGTGCTACTGGGATCTGGCCCACACTGGGGATCAGTGGTGCCGCTGCTTGGGATCCAGTTGCTGCTGTGAAACAGCAGCACTGCTAAGATCTGGCTCCACCAGCCACCACAGAGCAGCAGTGCTCCTGCTGGGTTCCAGCCCCAGCTGGGGTATGTGTCTGCAGACCCCCTGAAGTATGTGTGTGGCCTCTCAGGGGTCTGCAGAAAACAGGTTGGGAATCACTGGTTTATGTGTAGATATCATATCTGTAGTAGAAGTTAGGAATATGTTTGTTATATCTGTAGTTAAATTTTTATGTGTCTAGGAAACTCCCCAGACTGGATGTCTATAGTCATTGTCTCCTTAATGGTCCATTAAGGGAATTACAGGTACAATAGGCCTAGGGAGAAATCTGCTAAGCGAGTCACCTGGACTATCCATGTGACTCAACTCCATTTTGATTTGCAAAAATTCCATACAACATAGGGAAGGCCAGAGGTGATAAAAGGCATCAGCCCCAACTCCATTTTGTCTTCAGTCTCCAGCCAGCATCCATCTCTGGGACTATTCATCTGTGACTGGACAAAGGACTGACCACTTGCCAGTGTTTGGAGAGTTTGGCTCGCAGTTTGCCCTAATTTTTGCATATTCAGGAAGTTATCCTAGGAGGCCTGGGTCACAGGCTCTCTCCCTGCCTTCTGTACCCCCCAAAGCTCCCCCATGACTCTTTCCCTGCCCCATAGCTCCTCCTTGGCTACCCCAGGCCCCTCTTTCCCATCCCCCAGCTCTCCAACGTGCCCTCACCATCGTAGCAAGCTGGCAGGGGCAGCAGCCCGTCGAAGCAGCGTGAAGGGGCCGGGTAGCTACAGCTTTGGGACTGCGTCTGGTTCTGGCTCCGACAGTAGAAGGTCACGGTCTCCCCATGCTGGACCTGCCCCTCTGGGATTTTCTGGATCCACACCTTGCGCCCCTGGTAGAGCACACGGCTCCGCTGGGCTGGCACTGTGCAGCGTGCTAGGGGGAGATGGCACACCAGGGTGATGGGCCCATGGCTCTGAGCTAAGGGTAGGGATACAGGAGCAAGATACCAGGGTGATAGGCCCGGGTGGGGACAGGTGGGAGGAGAGGTGATACCAGGGTCATGGGCCCATGGGTCTGGTCCTGGGCTGCAGTAGGGAAGAGGAGGGATACCAGGGTAGATGGGCCCATGGATCTGATCTAGGGGGCATGGATATGGCAGGATACCATACTAGCTAGCCCATGGATCTGGTCCAGGGAGGTGGCATGGAGGAGGTGGGAGAATGATGAGTCCATGGGTCTGATATGGGGGGAGCAGGGAAAGGGCAGGATACTGGAGTAGACAGGCCTGTGGCTCTGACCAAGTGGCCCTGGGAAGGAAGGGACCCTGTGGGGGTCGTTACCTCTGCAGAAAGGCCGAGGTGACCAGGTGCCATTGGCTCGACAGGTGACCTGGTTGCTGCCGTCCAGCAGGTAGTTGCGTTTGCAGAGGTAATAAACCAACTCCCCTGCTTGGTACTGAGTCTTCTCCACTGCCACGAGGTAGCCTTCAGCGATGTCCCCAGGGGGCGGGCAGAACACAGCTGGGGGAACAGACGGGTCACAGCAGGGCCGGGAAAGGAAAGTGGGAGAATGGAGGGAGGGAAGGAAGGACAACTCTCTCCTTCGGGAATCTCCAAACCCCCTTGTTCCCCGTTCCAAGCATATGGTCCCCGGATCCCAACGTTTCCTCTCAGCTGACAGATTCTATTGAGGGGGTCGAAGAGGCAAGGGAGGGGCCTATTAGGAGAAGGATGAGCAAACAGGAAAGGAGAGGGACCTACTGGGAGAGGAAGGTGCAAATGGAAAAGGGGAGGGCCTTATTGGGAGAGGGCGGGGCCAGTGTCTGTCTCTTAAAGGGAGACAGTCTCAGATGGCTTTTGGGCAGAGTGTGGTTTGGAGGCAGACAGGGACAGACAAAGCAACATGGGGACCCCCTCCCCATTTCCCCTTCTCCCCGCTCACGGCGGCAGGTCGGGGCAGGCCCAGACCATTCCTGGTTTTCCTGACATCGGATGGTGTCTGAGCCGTCTAGCTGGTACCTGCGCACAGCGGGAAACGAGAGGTGAAGGTGGAGATGGGGCCACTTCCAGCTATCTGAGGAGCAGCAGGTCAGGAATGAGGGGCACTAGCAGAGCTGGGGAGGAGGGACTCACCCACGCTTGCACTTGTACCGCACCTCTCCACCTGTCCTGTAGGAGGTGCCGCTGTGGAAGCCGTTGTCTGTCTCCGGGGGTGGGCTACAGAAGGATGATGAGATCAGATTCCCTGGTACAGAGAAGAAGGGGAAGGGGAGAGAGCAGTCAGCCAGGAAGACGGTCACTCCTATTTGACAAGTTCCCCCCAGCGCACCCCCACTTTCCCCTCTTGCGTTGATGGGAATTAATGTCCACCAGACACAAAGAGGCATTAAAGGCCCCTGGGTGAGATTATTGTGCGTTCCTGCCCCTTTAAATTGTTGGCCCTACCCTTACAGGGGTCTCAAACTGCAGCCCCTAAAGCTCTTTCCTGCGGCCCACAAGGACACTATCATTAACAATATTTGCAATATCATTATATGAGAAGGTTTCAGCAGTGCGGCCCTTGGGCTAATGTACTAGTCCTCATGTGGCCCTTGTGTTGATTTGAGTTTGAGACCGCCTGCTTTAACACCTTCAGAAGACCCTGCAGCTTCCTTTAAGAGACAAATGAGGAGGCCTGTGGCACTTCTAAAGACTAACACATATATTTATTGCATGAGCTTTCGTGGGAGAAGTTCTTGTAAGTTCCCCATCCTCAAGTGTCTGACGAACTGGGATTTTCTCCCACGAAAGCTCATGCAATAAATAAATGTGTTAGTCTTTAAAAGTGCCACAGGAGTCCTTGTTTTGCTGAACTACTAGACTAATATAGCTACCTGCCCAGACCTTTAAGAGACAGACCTGCCCGCCCCCAGTAGGCCTCTCCCCTTTCCTATTTGCTCCTCTCTCTCCTAGAAGGCCCTTTCTTTGTCCCCTCAATAGAGTTTGTACCTGCCCCCCTTGACTCCTCCTTGTCCCATTAAACCCTGCCCTTCCCTTTTTTGACTTTTTCCTTTCTCACTGTAAGACCCTCCCCCCATTTAGCCTCACTTCTCCAAATGCTGAGGCTTGAAACTGTAACTCCCAGAGAAGGGACTGGGTGTGGGAGGGGATCCCACAGTTTTATAGGCCTTTTCTCTGGGATGCCTGGGTTCTCCTGCCATATCAGGGCTGGCATTCCACCCATCCTGATCTGTCTCAAAAGGCTCCAGCTCTTGGTCCCCAGACCCTGGGTGGTATTGGGTGGTCAGGAGGAGGGAGGGGCAAAGAAGACTTTGAACCTATCCTGCATGGCTGGAGCCTAGGGGTCACCTGGGAGTGCATGAGTAAAGTCAGTCCCAAGTTTGGGGGTTCAGAGTTTACAGGGAGGTTCTGCCTCTAATTGAGGGGGCAGTGTTGGAGGTTTCTGTTATTTCAGTGGCATTTGGGGGAGTCTGGTGGGAAAATTCAGGGGAGCCAATTAGTTTTAGACTCTAGGGCCCCCTGCTCTAACCACTAGGCTCACTCCCCTCCCAGTCCCACAGCTGGGGAGCAAACCCAGATGTCCTAGAACCAAAAGCTGCACCCCAGCTATTGTGGTGAGAGGTGGGACTGCTGCAGTCTGGCCCAGGGCTCAATGCTCTCTGGGAAGTGGCCCCATAACCCTATTTAGTGCATTATCTGACTCTCCCTGTGGGCATGCTGGGGGAGGATGCGGAACCAGGAGAGCTGCTTTGCCTCTGTATCTAGGTCTCCGTTTGCCAGGGGATCCATTACCCTTGAAATGGCCCTGGTACTCATCCTGATCAGCTCAGGGGCTAGAAAGTGGCCTGCCTTTGCAGACTGTGGGAGCGGCTAGGGGCCAGAATTCCCGGATTTTAGTCCTGGCTCAGGTGAGAGAGTGAGGTCTAGCAGTTAGAGGAAGGTGGGACTCCTGCATTGTATCCCATTGGGGAACATCTCTAAAAAGATCAAGCTACGAGAAAAGAAACAGCCCCGGAGGGGGGGGGGTTGTGTTGGGTGGAAGGCTGTAGGCGTTGGATGACATTGGGTTTTGGTGGATGGTATGGGATGATGGTAATGCTGTTGGGGACAAGGTGAAGGTGTGGATGACAGCACTGGGGTATGTATTGGGTGATGGCATTGGGTTTTAGTGGCTGGTGTTGGGGTGAAAGTACTGGGTGATGGTGTAGGTCAGGGATCTGCAACCTGTGGCACCAGAGCCTCATGTGGCTCTTTGACTGCCTCCTTGCGGCTCTGGGCTCGTGGCTCCAGTCCCTCTGCCCCCCACTCCCCTGTCCCCAGGGACCCTGCCAGCGATCCACTCCTAGCTCTGGCCCCCATCCCTGCCATTGGGAGACCCTGCAGGTGGCCCATGCCAGGCTCTAGGCTCCCCACTGCCACCAAGGGGCCCTGCGGAGGGCCCACTCCTGGTTCTGGGCTCCTCCCCCTGCCAGGGGACCCTGCAGCATGGGCTCTGGCCCACCTGCCCGCCATCAGAAACTTACACCGATTGCGGCTCTCAAAACACTTGGTTATTGAAGGGATTTTTAAAAATGGCTCTTATCTTTTGGGTTGCTGATCCTGTGGGTGTTGGGTGCAGGGAAATGGTATTGGGTAGGTGTTAGATGCTGGTGTTGGGGGCATGGTGATGGTGATGGGTACTACAGAGTGGATGATGGTGATGGCCTCCCTCAGGGACTGACTGGCAGTGGCATTCCCATCTCTTACGTTCGCACTGTGCTGTCAGACTCCACTTCCTATCCCCTTGGCATCGACTCAGTGCTGTTTCCTGCCCATTGGCCATCTTGAAGCCTGGCAGGCAGGTCACCTCCAAGAGGGCCCCGAAGCTGCGGGAAGCCTGGACCAAGCGCGTCTCGGCGTTCTCAATCTGCATGGGCCATGGGCAGCTCCGGCCTGGGACGGACAAAAACAGTTGAGAAGGAGGGAGCCAGGACTGCTGGGTTCTCTTCCCAGCCTGGAAGTGGATCCAGTGGTGATGAGTCAGGGTTCTTGGGTTCCAACCCTGCTCAGGGCAGGGAAGAGAGGGATGTAGGAGCCCAAGGGTAGAGCAGGCAGGGGGCTGTGTGCTCTCCCCTCACCAGAGCCTGTCCCCTACCAGGTGTGACACAGCTCAGCCCGCAGTCCCCATCGCACAGGCACTGCCTGCGGCCGGAGCAGTCGCGGTCCTGACTGCAGCTCCTCTGGCAGGTCTGGCCTCCTGTTCCCTCTGCTGACTCCTCCCTCCTGGCTGGGCATAAAGTGGGCCCATCTGTGCTTACGGAGACACAAAGCAGAGCTCTTAGAGTGGCGCGTTACCCTTGCTTCTCTTGCACTCCCCACCTCATGCTTTTCTGGGGGAAACTGAGGCACAAAAGCAGGTGGGAAGGAAGTCACAGCACATAGAATTCAGAAATTCTGAGGATGGCCCTCTGACCAACATTTCCTGCCCCCTGGCACCCTCCCTTGACTTGGGAAGTTAGGAAAGCCTGCTTGTCATAGGGGAAGGGGGCCTGCGCTCCTGACTGTGGCCAATAGCTGGCGGGGCAGGCTTAAAGGTACCCCCCAGGGCCAGAGACTGGGACTGGATATAGAATTCCTGTTCCATACAGATGTGGGTACATGACAAGGTGTCCATCCCCAACACACCTGCCTGTCCCACACCATCCATCCCCACACCCTGTCTATCTATCCATTGCCGTACACCCCCATCTTTTTCTTTAGCCTGCTCAGCCTGTGGTTGGGGTCCCTGGGGGTTGCTTCTCTGGGGCTGAGAACTGGGTCCCTCTCTGGCCAGGATAATTAGCTGAGAACACAATGACATAGGGCAAGGGCAGTTGACCGAGGCCCCTGTCATTGACCCCTTCCCCTGGGGGCTCAGATCCTCCAGTCTGTAGCCCCCCTCCCTCTGGGAGATACACTCACCCCCTTCAGTTCATAAGGGGGTTGGAAGGACCCCTTGGGCAGGGCAAGGGCAAAGAGGCAGGAGCCTACAATAGTGGTGGTGGATCCTAGCGAGGGAGAGGGCCAGGCCTGAGAATGAGAAGGGGGATGCAAGGCCAGAAGGAGGGGGTAAGAAATTGGTTGGGTGGGGATGAGCCAGGGGGAGTTACCTTGATGAGGGAGGGGTGGAAGAGATAACACTGATTGTTAGGGAGGGGTATGGGGAACACTTCAGAGGGGGGGAAGGAGGTGTGAGCCCAGCGGGTAGGGGGAAGAGATGGGGATCCCGTGGGGAGGCTGTGTGGGGTATTTCCCATTGGGGGGTGTCCCCTGCCCCTCACCTGTGGTGCAGTGGCTTCCCCAAGGCAGCAGGAGCAGCAGAAGGAAGGGGGCACCATGGGGCATGGTGGGCAGGGGCCTGCACTGCTACCTCCCTGCGATGCCCCTGGGGCCAGGGCATTTATACCCCCATCCATCAGATTATTAATTAACCTGGTTAGGCCAGTGCCAAAGCCACCCCCCACCCCCAGCCCTGGGACTCTGACCTGCCAGCCATGCACCCAAGAACAAAACAGCCCACGTCACTGCGGAGAGGGGGAGAACCCAAGAGTCCTGGCTCCAGCTCCCACTTCCCCCTAACCACTAGACCCCACTCCCCTGTTGGCGAAGGGGAGAGAACCCAGGAGTCCTGGCTCCCAACCCCACCAACTTTCTAGCACCCCAGAGGGGGGGAGCCGGATTTTGCAGATCCAGGATCTGGGAGTGGGAGGGTTGGGGGCTGTGGACGATGCCAATCTTGGGGATCCCTTAGGCCCCCTCGAGGAACGCCTCCTCACCTCTGTTCTCCTTTAAAGCCGACTCCGCCCCCCAGAGCCGTCAGAGACCCGCCTTCTGCCGCCCCCCCAGCTCTTGCCCCACAAGCGAGAGACGGCCCGGCCGGCCGGCCGCTCCCCTCCTGGTGCGCCGGTCTCCACCTGCCCCGCCGCGGCTGCCGGGATCCTCGGCTCCGAGCTCCGCCGTCTCTTCTCCACCTCCCTCCTGCTCTCTGTTTCTTCCACCTCCCTTCCTCCTCTCCTCCTCCTGCCTGCTCTCTGCTTCTTCCACCC
>ML682024.1:7055593-7065637 GCA_007922195.1 Podocnemis expansa | reverse complement strand
TCCTGCCTGCTTCATCCCTCCATCCAGCCCTCCAGCCTCTGCTTCTTCCACCCTCCTCTCCATCCCTTCCTCCGGCCCCTGCATCTCTCCTTCCTCCCTCCATTCTCTGCTTCCTTCATCCCTCCTCCTCTCCATCCCTCCATCTAGCCCATCTCTTCCCCTGCCTTCATTCCCTTCCCTCCATTCTTCCCTTCTTTCACTCATCCCTCCGTCTATCTGTCCCCGCCGTCCCTCCTTCCATCCCTACATCCCCCCCCCGCTCCCGGCCCAGGTGGGGCCATGGCTCTGGTCACCTCGCCCACCGAGGTGGAGTGCCTGGCCAAGCCGCTCTTCTGCCGGAAGGGGGCGCTGCGCCAGAAGGTGATCCACGAGGTCAAGAGCCACAAATTCACAGCTCGGTTCTTCAAGCAGCCCACCTTCTGCAGCCACTGCACCGACTTCATCTGGTGAGACCCAAGTGCCCCAGGATCCCCAACTCCACCCCCTTCCCCTAGTGACTGACTATCTTGCCACCCTGTATTGCCCTTCCTCCCCCCCGGCCCGGGTTCCCAGCACCTGATGGGGAAACTCAGGTGAGTCTAGAGAGAAAAGATGGGAAAAGAAATGCCCCCTTCCCCCAGTTGTTCCCTCCACTCTGTTCTCTCCCTTTTGGTTCTGTTGATGCCCCTCAGCCCTGACCTGCAGCCCCCTATGCTTCCCCCTGCCCCTTCTGGCTCTGTTGATGCCCCTCAGCCCTAGCACTTCTGCATAACATGCAGAAGCTCCTGGGTTCAATTCCCAGGGGGTTGGACTTGATGATCTCATGAGGTCCCTTCCAGCCCTATGATTTGATTTGATTTGACCTGCAGCCCCCTATGCTTCCCCCTGCCCTTCTTCCCCATGGCCTTCTTTCAGTCTCATAGTTGGAGGTACTGGCTGGTTCAGAACAAGCTGCAGAACCCAGGAGTCCTGCCTCCCAGCTCTAACCACTAGATCCCACTCCCCTTTCAGCACAGGGGATAGAAGCTGGGAAACCTGGCTGCCAGCCCCCTTCTCTGTGGCATAGCAGACATGGTGGGTGGGGATGGGGACATGTGTTGTGTATGGGTTTGGAATGCCATCCCTGGGGATTGGGGTGGGCTGAGGCTGGGCAGCTCACATAGCTGTGACCCCAAAGGTAACATTGTGTTTCTTTCATGCTTTCAGGGGGATCGGGAAGCAGGGACTGCAGTGTCTAGGTAAGAGACCTCCCTCAAGGAGACCACTTCTTGAGAAGAGAGTCACCCCCAGGTCTCCTGTGTCTCTGATGATGGGTCCCTGTATTACTAGCTTACATCCCCCACTCCAGAGGGGCCCTGTGTCTGCACCAGCCCAGGGGTTGTGTGTAACCAGCCCCTAAGGCCCCCCTTTCCCCCAGAGGCAGACGTATGTCAGCTTGCACACAGTGTGAGCTGATGGCTGTATTCAGCTGTGAACTAGATTTCTGTGGCTGTTGTAGAGACTGGTTGGAAAGTTCCTTGTTTCTGCTTTGAAATGCCTTCAAAACAGCTAATATCAGGGGGCCTTTCAAACACTCCAGGCTTTATTCCTTAAGCTTCTTAGACAACTTGGAGCCAGGACTCCTGGATTCTCTCTGGGAGGGGAGTGGGGCCTAGTGGTTAAAGTGCAGAAGAGCTGGGAGTCAGGACTCCTGGGTCCCCCCCCCGGCTCTGGGAGGTAGTGGGAGTGTGTTTGTGGGAGCTGGGGGGAAGGATCTGTGGGTTTTGTGTTTTGGGGGAGTTGTGTGAGGGGTATGGGGTATCTGGGGGCTGCATTGGGGGTAGGAGGCCTCTGGGGCTAGTTGCAAGGCTGTGTGAGGTGGGGGGCTGTGTGTGGGTGGCTCTAAGGATTCTGGGGGGTGGGGAGAGGAAATTTCTTCCTGCTTCCCCCCACAGGCATTTGGGAGGGTGAGATGGGAAATCCCCTCATGTTCCAAATGGGGGGACCTAGCCATGCAGCTGATTGTCAGGTGCTGAACTGGGGGAGCAGTTGCCAAGCAACAAGCATTTCTGGGCAGGGTGGGGGGAAGGGAGTGGGGATGGGCTCCTCATGAGTAAAATGGGGGGTCCTGCCAGTCCTAGAAGGGGGGGCAGAGTTTCTAGAGGACTCTGCCCCTCTCCCAGTTGGCAGCCTGAGACCCTGTTGGGTGGGGGTGGGTTCTGCGCATTAAGTAGTGGCAGTGGGGGGGGAGGATGGACCAAGTGGATAGGACGGGGGCGGTTCTTAAAGTATTCTCCCTGGGGGGATGCACATGGGCGTGATGGATGGGGAGGGCTTGATGATGTGGGGAGGCTGTGGATGTATCTGGAGGCTGGGTGTGCTAATGTGAGGGAGCATTAGCATAAAGTTGCTGGGGATGTGCTCTAGTGTCTTGCAGGGTGCATGTGCCCAGATGACATGAGGGGGCTGCATGTGACACACCGTGGCACAGGTGTGCATCTTGAGGCTAGGTGGTGGGTGTGTTTGCACATGGATAGGCTGCATGTGGTCGCTGATGTGTTGATGGTGGATGGTTTGACTTTTGCCCATTTGTATGTGTTTGTGCAACAAGGTAGAGCTAGTGGACACAGACTGATAGCTGTGCATTTGCACAAACATGCAGGCTGTGCACACAAGTGTATTTGCACAAATATAGTGTCTGCATTTGCACAAGTGTGTGGGATGGGTGTGTGCACAAGCATGTGCATTGGTTGGAGTGTCTGGGGTGTGTGCCTGCAGACCTTATGTGTCTGTGTAGCAATGTGGTGGGTGGGTGTGCACGAGGAGGGATGCCTCTGCACAGTTGTGGGTCAAGGTAGGCATGGATGGCCCCAGGATCTGGGGAGGCACAGGAGGCAGCATCATGGTGGGTTGATGGGGCACCTGGGTGTGCATTTGCTAGCGGGAAGAGCCAGAGTGGTTGGTGGCAG
Organism: Podocnemis expansa; assembly: GCA_007922195.1. NCBI lineage: Eukaryota > Metazoa > Chordata > Testudines > Podocnemididae > Podocnemis > Podocnemis expansa. Next base: position 7,062,710 of record ML682024.1, on the reverse strand, counting down.
AGGTGAGATGCATCAGGTTCCCGGACCTCCACCGTCCTCCTTTTACTTCTTGGTGCAGCTGTCCAGGGGGAGGTGATGTGGGGGAGCCATTGCTATGGGAACCATCAGGCAAGTCCAAAAGGGAGTGGGGAGAAAACTGTACATTGCATCCTCCCATGAATGAGTTCCTTTGCTCCCAGCCCAGATCCCTGGCAGTGGGGGGCCATCACTGCCCCACACAGGGTAGAGAAGTTGACTAGAGCTGGGAGCCAGGACTTCTGGGTTCTCCCTCTGTTCTGGGAGGGGTGTGGGGACTAGTGATGGGAAGATGCAGACAGACCGTGAGGAATGAGGGTACTGGGGGGGGGTGGACAACTCTGGAGATACATGGAGGAATCAAGTCCCCACTTCAGCTCCCCACAAGTCCAGTCTGCAGCCCCCGCCCCCCCAGCTCCTGGGATTCGGGTTTCCGCTCCTGCCTGTTTCCATGGCGACCCATCTTCCAAATCTCCCTTCTTGGAGCCTTAAGATGCTGCCAGATGGGGAGAGGGAGGGTGGATAAATGACCCCTCCTACTGTCCTCTGCCCCCTACAGCCTTCCCCCAGCTCCTTCCTGAGTCCTCCCCAAATACCAGTGCTCTGCAGTTCAAAACTCCCCTTAACGTCCCCCCCTAAATTCCCCCTAAGCTCATCCCGAACCTTCCCTTCCACCCCTGAAATGTCCTACCCAACCTCAACCCTGCCCCCCAATTCAGCTCTGATCCTGTCCCTCAAACTTACCCCTAACCCACAAACTGTCCCCAGTTCTCCAGCTGGTCTGTCCCTCTGATGATGTCTGTCTCCAGGTTGGGACACTATAAAGTTTAGGGATCCTTGAAGACTTGGAAGTCCCGGATTTCCCTGGCTGAAATCTGGGCTCTGGGTGGGGTCCAAGTGGGGTGTGGGGGAGCACAGCTACTATCCTTGGTTTGCTCTATTAATTGCTCTCTTTGCCCCCCCATTCCTCTCCCCCCCAAAGTCTGCAGCTTCGTCGTACATAAGCGGTGCCATGAATTTGTCACCTTTGAATGCCCTGGCGCTGGGAAAGGACCCCAGACAGATGTAAGTGGTGGCTGCCAGGAAGCCTGGGTTCTCTCCCTGACTAGGAGGAGAGTATGGGGGGGGGGGTGAGGAGCCACGACTTCTGGGTTCCTTCCCTTGTTCTGGGAGGCTAGTGGGATCTATTGGTTGGTGCAGGGGGATGGGAGCCGGGGCTCCTGGGTTCTGTCCCTGTCTTTGGATGAAATATGTTGGTGGGGAGGAGGCAGGTCTTCCCCCTCCAGGTGAGTGTCCCAATTTCACCTGCTATTTTTAGTGGGGGGGGTGGGGAGCAGGAGCAGGAGACCATGGAAAACACAGATACGGCCCAGATTCTCCTGTCCTTGGCCTGGAAAGGGGGAAGGAGGAAGGGAGGTGAAAGAGGAGAAGGGGGGAGGGGAAAAAGTGTGAACATATTTAGCAGTCGCATCTCTTCCATGGACACCCACTCCCCTCTACTCATATTCATTTTTGCACACTTAATCTCACTGGACCCTGTGAAAGCTTATGTTCCTACCCCTTGCACACACACACCTGCCCTGCGCAGTTCCCTTTGGGCATCTGTTCATGGCTCTCTGCAAGCTTCCCTTCCTTGGCACACTCAGACTTTGTTGCACATCCCATGCTATCTCATATCTGTGTATGAACATACTTACTCATGCTATTCTCTGAGCAAGCTCATGTTCACGCGTGCTCTGCACATATGCAGATTCTTCCTTTGAAATTCACATGCACATGCACAAACTCTTGTGCATGATCACATATGCATGCTTGGGCACACTTGTGCATGCTTGTGTGCTCATTCAGGCATGCTCACGCACACCCTTTGTCAGCTCACACTCACAGCTTTTGCACATTCATGCCCACTCCCCTGCAGCACACACTTGTGCTGCTCACCTATGCAAGATCATGTTCACATCCTTTGCACATGTGCACCCCCCCCAACCAATGCAAGCAGACAGGGGCACACTTAGACACACTTGTGCATGCTCCAGTGCAAGCTAGAGTGCACATTGAGGCAAGTTTAGGCACTCCTGTGCACAGTCAAGCATGCTCGTGTATGCTCCTGTGCAGTCATGTATGCACAATGCAAGCAAGATCCTGTTCACACACAGCCATGTTCCCACATGTCCTTGTGCATGCTCATGGGTGTCCACTTTGATAAGCTTTCACACACTTCATCCTTGGTGCATGTAGGCCTGTTCTTCATGCCAGCTCCTGTGCTGTGGTCATACTTGGACGCACCCTTGGGCAAGAATGTTCACCAGCCCTTGCACAGGTGGGCTCATTCTTTGGGCACTCTTTCTCTTGCCCCTCTTGTCCGAGTGGCTAGCTGTGCACGCCCCTGTGAAAACTCACCTCTCATATCCTCACCAACACTGAACTTGAAGCTCCCTCACCCGAAGGGCTCTGATCCATCTCTTTTCCTTCACCCAGGACCCCCGGAACAAGCACAAATTCAAGATCCACAGCTACAGCAGCCCCACGTTCTGTGACCATTGTGGCTCCCTGCTCTATGGCCTGGTGCATCAGGGCATGAAGTGCTCCTGTAAGAGGGGTGTGAGGGTGGGATTCAGGCCTGGGGAGTGGGGTGAGCAGGGAAGGGAAGGGTGTAGAGTAGATGATGGGGCAAGGACTGAGTTTTGGTGGGGGGAAGGGGAGCAAGGCCAGGTATGTCAGGTTGGGGCCAAGACATGGGAGTAAAAGGTTGGGAGCACATGGAAGAGACCTGGGAACTTGGTCTGGGGGTGTAGGAACCAGACATGGGGTGTGGGAAGGTTGTGGGATGGGGACTTCGAGGGGCTGGGGTGGGTGAGAGCAAGGCCAGGGGGTGGGAGGCCCAGGGGGACAAGATTCCACTTCTTCCCCTGCTTTCTTCTGCCCCCTGCAGGCTGTGAGATGAATGTGCACAAGCGCTGTGTGCAGAGCGTGCCCAGCCTGTGTGGGGTGGACCACACCGAACGGCGTGGCCGGCTGCAGCTCCGCATTGAGACCCTTGGTGGGGACGAGATCCGTGTTTTCGGTATGGGGGGGGTGCTGCTTCTGGGGGGTGGAACAGCAACAGTCGTAAGACTCTAACTGGAGATCTGGCCATCCCCATGTGGTGCCCTCCACTGCTCGCAGGGAGAGAGGCTGAAAATCCCATGGGGGCAGGGAAGCAAGAATTTGGGGCTGAGGAGCCAACCCTGTATCCCTGAAGTCCTTTTCCCTGCCCCACTCTAGCACTGGCATGTGGAGCATATTTCCTTCTCCAGACCAGCTGTCTAGTGGATGGGGGCAAAGGAGATGGTGCCTTCTGAATTGGATGATGTTCCTCCTCACAATAAAGATCTCTGATTACGGCCCAGGGTTGGACTCAAACTGACAGTGCCCAGCTCAAACTCAGATTGGAGCCATGGTATAAGATGCTTCCTTTGTCATTGGAGAGGTTTTTCCAAGTCACCTAGTGAAGCCTGAGTGGTGGGAGCCAGGTGGATGGAAGAATTCTGCCACCAGTGTAGCTGTGGTTCAGCTGGCTTGCTCTGGCACTCAGATCTGTGAATCCCCCACTCTGTGAATGATTCGATCCACCAGGCCTTGAGTTTGGCTGCCGCTGTGTCACCTCTCAGGGTCTCTCAGGGGCTAGGCACCAGCTGGAGGAGAGAGGCTGGTGAGGGGATGTGATGTGTTGGGGGCAAGGTGGGTTTGGAGCCTCAAGGCAGGCAGGGAAACCCCTAGCTAAAATGGATCAGCTGGGAAGAAGGCCAAGGAGGGAGGCAGCTGCGTCTCAGGAGCCCTGGTTTTGATTGCTCCAAATTTGGATCCCTGCCCTGCCCCTTGGTAAACACACCAAATTTCAAGACACCTGGAGCATTCGTGTGGGTTTTAGAGCCTCTGTTGGCCGCCAACCAGGAGGGGCTTCTCAGCCGTAGTACGGGAGGGCTAGCAGCCGCCTGCATCTGTCTGTCTGTCTCTCTCTACCGATCCTCCTCACATCTGTCTCACTCTTTCTCCAGCCCTCCCCCTATTTCTGTCTCTACCAGCTATTCATCCATCCCCCACAGTTCTCTCTATCTGCCCGTTCCCTCACCACTCTCTATCTTTATCCACCCATCCACCCACTCTTGTCTCTCTCCATCCATCCATGGATCCACCTCTCATCTGTCCATCCATGTCTTAGTGGCTAAGGTTGCCACCTAGTGTTGACTGAGTAAGGTTTGGAATGGGTGGTGGGGTACAGGGTACTGCTGGCCCCAGAGTGGCACTAGGGGGTGCTGCAGGGGGCAGGGTGGTCTCAGTCTGACTGTGAGGGGAGTGAGGTATAGTGCTTCGAGCAGGAAGGCAGGGTTCTAGGACTCCTGGGTTCTATCTGCGGCTATGGGAGGGGAGTGGGGTGCAGTGGCTAGAGCACGTGGGGGAGGACAGGAGTAAAGACTTGTGGGTTCTATTCCCAGAGCTGGAGCTCAGCACTCTCCCCCTCCCCACTTCACACCCTCCCTCGCACGCTCGCTCTCATAGCAGCAGCATGTAGGAGGTGGAAAGAAACCCATCGCAGGGCACTCATGGTATGGTGATCCCTCAGCAGCTCCCTGTACATAGCCCTCCTCTGTGGCCATTTTCACACTCCCCCCAACCATGGGAGAGTCTGGGGTGGGAGGTACAGGACACCACAGTATTTACACCGCTGTCTATGCTGGACACAACACACAGCTCTGTGCGGGGGGAGGGGCATAAACACAGGCGTCATGGCTCCTAATCCCCTCTCCACCAATCTAGCCACCCTAGAGCAGTGGTTTTCAAATATTTTCTCTCGGAACCCAGTTGAAAAAAGTCTTTGAGCAATACATTCCAGTCCTTTGGTGGCAGCAGCAGACGCCACGACCCAGTACTGGGCACTGACCCATGGTTTGAAAACCACTCCACTAGACCTCACTCCTCTCCCTAGAGCCAGGGAGAGGACCCAGGAGTCCTGGCTCCCAGCCCTCCTGAGCTAACCACTAAATCCCACCGCCCTCCCAAATTTGGGGATAAAGCCCAGGGGTATGTCCACACACACTGTTTAAATCGAAATAACACTGGTTATTTCGATTTAAAAAATGGTAGGTCCACGAGACATTACCTTATTTCGAAATGAGGAGCTCCCTCATTTCAATATAAGGAAAGTTATATCGATATAATAAAACCTAGTATTATATCGATATGATGGTTAAATCAAAATTGTTATTTCAAAGTAACATGGTGCGGACATGTTATTTCAATTTACCCGTTAAATTGATTTAACACTTTTTGCCCTCCTCCTTCCTAGGTGCTTTCTTTTTTCTATATATTGGGTGGGGGCATGGCCCAGTGAGGGGTGCCATGTTGCCACACTTCCCATGGTGCCCCTCTCCTGAATCGAGATAGCAAGTCCTGTGTCTGGACGTGCTATTTTGATTTGAGTTTTTTTGGTGTGGACCTGTTAAATCGATTTAACTTAAATCGATTTAATGATTTTTAGATCGATTTTATTAAATCAATTTAAGTTCAAGCGATTTAACTGTGTAAGTGTGGACACAGCCCGAGTGCTGGTTCCCAGCCTCCCAGCTCAGAATGGGTTCAGATTGAGTTGTGCTGTGGGGAGCGGAGTTTAAGTCCTTCTGTGCTGCACGTGTCCACTGTTCAGGGTGCTGATCTTTGCTTCCCCCACTAGTGGGTGAGGCCCGGAACCTCATCCCCATGGACCCCAATGGATTGTCGGACCCCTATGTGAAGCTGAAGCTCATCCCAGATCCCAAGAACGTGAGCAAGCAGAAAACCCGGACGATGAAATCCACTCTGAACCCAGTGTGGAACGAGACCTTCCTATTGTGAGTGCTGTGGACACTGGGTGTGTGTGTGGGGGTGGCTGTCTGTCTGTGTAGGGGAGCTGCCATGTGTTGGTCTGTGTATAATCTGAGATGGGGGTGGGGGCAAGGGGGGGTGGGGGCCCACAGCCTGGAAATGTGGGCGTGCCAGAGCTCCCACGGGTGTCTGTGGACACAGAACCAGAGCTCCATGCTGTGTCCTAACCCATCCTTCCACACATACTCTCCTCACATCTTCCACTACCCAGAACGTTTCCCCCTCTAATGGATTGGGGGACCCTCACCCCTCCGAGCAGTCACAAACCCTCCACTTTGCAAAATAAACCTTGTAGCTTGTCCAGTGCAAGCCAGTCCACTCCTGGACATCCCCCTGCCCTGCCCTGCCCTGCCCCCGCCCCCCCCGGGGGCAGCAGTAGTAATAGGGCTTTTATTTAAGTTTTTTGTCCAGAGGGCAAAAGTTCCTCCCCCACCCCCCACTTAAAGGGTTGAGTGTCTAGGTTGCTGTTTTAATCTCCCCCCCATTTAATCTGCCCCCCAGCACACTGAGGCCGGGAGACGTGGAGCGGAGGTTGTCCATTGAGGTGTGGGACTGGGACCGCACCTCGCGCAATGACTTCATGGGTGCCATGTCCTTCGGCGTTTCAGAGCTGCTCAAGGGACATGTGGACGGATGGTATGGGGGGGGAACTGGGCCCAGGGGGGTGCTGGGGGGGGAAGCTAGGCCCATGGCTCATTCTTTCTCTCTCTCTCCACCGTTCTGTCTGTTTGGGTATTTGCCTTGGTGCTGCCACGTCGCCCCTGTGCTTCCTCCATGTGCGGTTCTCGCACCTCTCTTGCCTCTGCACTTCCTTCCACTCCGCCTGCCTCTCATGCTACCTCTCTGCACACTGTCACACCTGCACTCCTTTGCCTTCCCTTCTTTTTATACACTCACTGTTGTTTCTTTGCACTCTTTCACACTCTCTTACTTTTGCACTCTTTTTTCTTTGCACACCTCCACACTCCTATATTCACATTTTGTTTGCACACTTGCACTCTCTTCTTTTTTGGCACTTTCACACTTCTTTGCACCCTTGTTCTCTTTATCCTTATATGTTCTCTCTTTGCCTCCTTTCACTCTTTGCACTCATTCTTCACATTTTCACACTCCTTTTTCTTTGCACACTTACACTTTTCATCACTTTTCGTTCTTTCTTTCTTTCTTTCTTTCTTTCTTTCTTTCTTTCTTTCTTTCTTTC
>ML682024.1:7029849-7044849 GCA_007922195.1 Podocnemis expansa | reverse complement strand
TTTCTCCAGACTTCCCAGCCCTGGCCCAGGAAGCAGTCCATACCCTAGCAAGTGGGACCCATCCCTACCTGGGCCAGTTGCTGGGGCTCCTGAGGCCAGGGGGCTCACTGATTACTGCATGACTGAGTACTCTGGACCCAGCCCTATGTCTGCTCCTATGTGTGCTTTGTCCTCGCCATCAGGGCTGGCCCAAAGGGGCACTGGGCTGCAGGGAGTGGGTTGGGTGTCTCTGCAGGGACGCTGGGCTACAGGAAATGAAGTGCATTGATTAGAATAGATTAACTGGGAGCTAGGACTCCAGGATTCCACTCCTGGCTCTGGGTGGGGAATGGGGTCCAGTGGTTAGAGCAGGTAGTTGGGAGCCAAGACTCCTGGGATCCTCTCCCCCTAGCTTTGGGTGGGGAGTGGATTAGGGCTGGGCAGGGACTGGACATGACCACTGACTGAGCAGGTTTCTGTCTCCCCACCCAGGTCTGTGAGCTCTGTGTGACGCCCCCCGCTCCCTAGGATGAGTAACTGCAGCAGTCGTGCGCTGACGCTGCTCAGTAGCGTATTCGGGGCATGTGGGCTGTTGCTGGTGGGCATCGCTGTCAGCACCGACTACTGGCTCTACATGGAGGAGGGCATTGTGTTGCAGCAGAACCAGACCATCGAGGTCAAGATGGCGCTGCACGCCGGGCTCTGGAGGGTCTGCTTCTTCGCTGGTATGAGCCCTGCGAGAACCTCCTAGGCGTGGTATGCTTCCCTGTAGCACTGCCCTGGCTGGGAACTCCTTGGATCTGTGAGCTTCCCCATAGCAGTGCCTTGGCTGGGGCTTTGCCAGATAACATCATCTCTTACCCCCCTGCAGGCCGGGAAAAAGGCCGGTGTGTGGCATCAGAGTATTTCCTGGAACCTGAGATAAACCTGGTGACAGAAAACACGGAAAACATCTTGAGTGAGTTGAGAGGAGCCCTCCCAGCTTCAAGACAGTGTGTGCGAGCAAGAGGGTGTGCAGGGGGAGAAAATGTGTCTTCTCCCACTCAGGTCTTGGAACATGCTGCAGAGGGGGGAGGGCTGCCATGTCACAGGCATGTTTCAGGATTCACAGCCCCCTCTTTTCAGCTCCAAGCAAGATGGCACATTACGTAATACCCAGCTGCCTGGCATCCTGGTCTACTACAGGATAATGGGAGCTGTTAGTGGTGGGACCTGTGGAAGGTAGAGCTGGATTTTGTGTGGGGTAATGAGGACAGGATGAGAGGGGAGAAGAGTTTTTCCCTTGAGGGGTGGGATGTGAGGAGAGTGTCTGGGGGACTAAGGAAGGCGAGGTCTCTTCTCCCAGGGTGGGAAACCATGTTGGGAGCAGGGGTGGAGGTGCTGGCTGGGAGAGAGCATGAAGTTTCTCTGACTGCCTGGTGTCTCTGTGCCCCTCCCATAGAGACGGTTCGCACGGCCACCCCTTTCCCCATGGTCAGCCTCTTCCTTGTCTTCACGGCCTTCGTCATCAGCAACATTGGTCACATCCGGCCCCAGAGAACCATCTTGGCCTTCGTCTCTGGCATCTTCTTCATCCTCTCTGGTGAGAATCCTGGAAGCAGGGTAGGGGGCACAGTAGAGGGGACTCTTCCTTGGCAGTCAGAGCCTCCCTAAATCCTGCCTGAAGTTGTGTTTGGGGATGACATTCTCTTTTGCTTCTTGTCCCAAATTTTTGTGCTGTGTAGCCATTAACTAGTGCCAGGAAAGCGGGGGTGGGGGGTGTCTCTGTATAACCACTCCTGGCACTCCACCCCAAAGGTGGCTGTGTCTCAGCACCAGGTGAGGGATTTTTGTATAAGCAGCCTCCATGAGCTACTCAGTATGTAGCTCCATGTGAGGTATCCCCAAATAAACATTCCTGCACCGTACCCCAGATGTGGCTGCATCTTAGCACCGAATGTGGAATCCTGGTATAAACAGCCCTGCTGCTACACTGGTGAAAGACCTTGGAACAGGTATTAAATAATCAGTTTGCTGAGTACCTGGAGGAGAACAGGGTGGTAAGGAAAAGCCAGCAATGCATTGTCAAGAGCAAATCACACCAAACCAACTTAATTTTCTTCCTTGGTAGGGTTATTAGCTTAGTGGATGGGGAAAAGCAGTAGACCTGAGAGATCTGGATTTTAGCCAGGCTTTTGACACAGTCCCATGTGACCTTCTTATAAATAAACTAAGGAAATGTGGGTCTTTCTGGATAAATTGACTATACAGTGGGTGCATAACTGGTTGGAAGTCTGTCCTTTAAGCGTAGTTGCATTGATGACCTTGTCCAGTGCTAGTCATTATTTCCATTAATGACTTGGATAACAAACTGGAGCATCAAACTGGCAGATGCTCTTAAGCCAGGAGGGGGTGAGCACTTTGGAGGACAGGATAAGAGTTCTGAGCAATGCAGACAAATTGGAGACTTGGTCTAAAATGGGCCAGAGGAAATTCAATAAGGACAAGAGTGATGGCAGTTCTTTGGGAAGGAAAACTGAAATGCATGGCTAGAAGAAGGGGAGTATGGACTAGGGCCTCATATGGCTGGAAAGGGGAAGGAAAGAGGGGTATGAACTGAATACAAGGCAATGACACAGTTGTGAAAAGAAACCCTAACGTCTGTCTGGGGCATGGTAACAGGAGCGTCCTCTATACAACACTCTGCTTAGCACAGGAGAGACCTCGGCTGGACAGCTACATCTCATTCTGGGCCCTGCTACCTTCCATCAGGTCTCTGTCTCTGTCCCTCTCTCTTTTCACTGGAGGTGGGACAAAAATTAACCCCAGTAAGTGAGATGTAAGTTATTAGGAAAAATGTCTAGCTCTAAGGGGTGTTAAACTCTGGAACAGGCTTTCCAGGGAGGTTGGGGAATTCCTTCAGAAGTTTTGAAGACCAGGCTCTGTCAGGGCTGATCTAGGTTTACTTGGTTTGGCATCAGTGCAGGGGGGGCTGGATTAGACTCAAAGACTCTTTGTCCTGACATTTCTGTGGTCCCTGTATAAATGGCCTCTGCACCTCACCCCCAAGAGGCCACATTTTAGTGCTAGGCTGGGGTAGCTCTGTAAACCGACTCCAGGCCTCACCCCAGAGGGAGCTGCACCTCAGTGCCAGGCTTGGAGTCCCAAACAGCCCCCAGAGACAGCTGCATCTCAGTAATTGTGTTGCTGGCCCTGTCTCTTGCAGGCCTGTCTCTCGTGGTGGGGTTAGTTCTCTACATTTCCAGCATCAATGACGAGGTGATGAATCGCCCCAGTGGGTCGGAGCAGTATTTTCACTATCGCTATGGTTGGTCCTTTGCATTTGCAGCCTCTTCCTTCCTTCTCAAAGAGGTTTGTACCCAGCCCCTTCCCACCCCAACCCACCATGGACCTTAGAGATTCCTGGCCGGCACAGTGCTGAGCACTAGAGTAAAACTTGGAACTCCTTGTCCCTGTTTTGTTGGCTAATGGAGAATTCCACTCTGTTGTCAGCAGTACGATGGCTGTGACACATGGGGGGAAATTCTCATCGATCCAGGAGGAGGCAATGGTGAGAGTTGTTGGAGTCCTAGCGTCTCAATCTACATGTGAAGTCCTTAAAATAGGTGAAGTCGATGGAACCCACTAGTGCAGTGGTTTTCAAACTTTTTTTCTTGGGATCCAGTTGAAAAAAAATCATTTATGCCTGTGTTGAAAATTAATGACTCATTTCGTCAGGTTAAAGCAAGACACTTGTTTCTTGTTCTGCAATTGCAGGGAAGCCAATTAATCAATAGGTACAGCAAAGTGGTCTCCTAATGATCAAGTGAACTCTAATCACAGGCCAAATTTCAGCAGTATTTATAGGATAGTATAGACACAACATATGATACAACTGTTCATTAATTGGCTACCTTAATTGGCTATATTATTTGGCTACAAAAAGATTTACAGAACGGCTGGGTCAAGGTAACAGCAAAATCAGCTTGTTTCCCAAAACATTCTTTATTTCAAGTCTACATTGTTACAGATTTGTGACCTTCAGTTATCAGCTTCAACAACAGTCAATTTGGTTTTCCAGACATCTGCGTTCTCTTCCCGTCTTTCCTTTCAGCACATAAAAAACTTCCTTGCCTATATTCTCTTGACCAGAGTTTAAGGCCTATTTGGCCTAAAGCTGCTTTTACAAAAGTTTTACTTACATGCATAAAGTTTTCCTCCACATCTGCAACCCAACAATTATATCTTTCACCAAACATTCCAGCCTTTTGGCAGTGGCAGCAGGGGGGTCAGCCACACAGTGCTGGGTTCTGACTCATAGTTTGAAAACCACTGCATTAGGGAAGGAAGTGGGGTCTAGAGATAGCATGGGGCAGGAGAGGGGAGCCAGGACTCCCAGGTTTTCTCCCCTGCTCTGTGAGGGGAGCAGTGTTCTGCTGTCCCATTTCTCCCCCTCCACTCTCTTTCCCCCATCTCTTGCAGGGCGCTGGAGTGATGTCCGTGTACCTGTTCACTAAGCGCTATGCGGAGGAGGAGATGTACCGCCCTCACCCAGCCTTCTATCGCCCACGCCTGAGCGACTGCTCTGACTACTCGGGCCAGTTCCTGCACCCGGAGGTGTGGCACCGTGGACGCAGCCCCTCTGACATCTCCAGTGATGTCTCCATCCAGATGACCCAGAACTACCCCCCTGCCATCAAATACCCTGAGCACATGCACATATCCACCTCACCCTGCTAGGTCTTCTCCGCCTGACCAGCCGCTCTGGGGACTCACACCAGAGACTGGGGGGGGCCCCCCATGGATCACAGACTGGGTGCTATTGGACAGAAACATCTCCATGTCTCCCCTTTCTTGGTCCCTCTGCTCAATCCCTGGAGACCTCCTCCATTAGGCCTTTTTGGTGGGTTTTCCAAAAGGAAGCCACTCTGTGGGCCATCTTGGCTGCCATGGGAAAATGGTGGGGTTCCTGACAGGAAGTCACCTTGTCAGCCATTTTGGTTGTCGGACAGGAAGTCAACCCTCTGGCCATTTTGGGTGCCACGGGAATTTGATGGGATTCCTGATGGGAAGCCACTTGTTAGTCATTTTGGTTGTCATCATCAGGCCAGCTCCGGATACTTATTTTGGTCCCACAGGTGCCAATTCCTGACAGGAAGATGCCACTCCACAATTTTCTCTGTCTCTGCACCAATCCCTTTCTCCCAGATTTTGACAGGAAGTGGCTTCTGTGCCATCTTTTTTGCCTCACAATAGTCAACCCCTGATAGGAAGCTGCTCATCTACCATTCTGGTTGTCATTGCACCATGGATCCTGAAAGGAAATAGCTCCTGACACCATTTTTCTCAGTCCCAGAATGGTGAGCCCTGACAGGAAGCTGCTCATCTGCCATGTTTTTTTGCACCACAGTAGCCAACTCCTGACAGGAAGTTGCTTATCAGCTATTTTCCTTGTTGCCATGCTGTTTCCCCCACTCCCACATCCTGAGAGGAAATGGCTCCTCCACCAGCTTCATTGCCCCACAATGGCGGACCTGTGACAGGAAGTCATTCATCAGCCATTTTCCTCATTGCTGTGCTGGCCCATCCTCCCCAGATCCTGAGAGGAAAGGGCCCTTCTGCCATCTTTGTTGACTTCCAAAAGAATCAGATGGGGGGCGCCATTTCGGCAAATGAGGACATGGAGGCAAATGAGCCAGGCAACATTCTTCCCTTGGAAGTGACCCAAACCAGAGATGCACCAAGAGAAAATGGAAATACAGGCCCCCAAGGTCTGGCTAAAGCAACTGCCACTGCTGTTGCCAATGTCTCGCCCTCAGAGACCCCTGTGACTGTGGGATCATGGCTCCATCACCGTATCTTCCCAATGCCAAAGAACGTTCCAAGAAACCCTTTTCTTAGTGAGCCTTGGACATGCCAGCTATGCCCGCTCCATGCATTAGTGAGGTGCACTAATGGCCATTGTTAACCCAGACGCAGGCCAGCTGCCCCCCAGCTCTGCTTTCTGCTTCCATCCGTCCCTTCTCTCCACTTTTCTTTGTCCATTTGAAAGGTCTTTCAGTCATCTTTCCTCTGCACTTTTTTCCTTTTATTTCAGTTTGAAACTTTCTTTCTTTCTTTCTTTCTTTCTTTCTTTCTTTCTTTCTTTCTTTCTTTCCATTTACAAATTTTCTTCTGGTCCTTTTTTCATTCTCTCTGTTCCCCTTTATTTCTTTTCTTTTGTTTTCAGTTCTTTCATTATTCCTTTCACTACACTCTTTCTTTCTTATCTTTTTTGTTATTTCTTTTGATTTCCATTTGCAAGTTTTCTTTCATTGATTACTTCCTGTCTCTACATGTTTTCAATTTCTTCTGTTTGTTCTTTATTTCTCTACAGTTCTTTTCTATTTTCTTTATATTTCCATATACAAATTCTTTTTTTGTCCCCCCCCCCGCTTTTGTCTGTGTTCTTTTATTCTTTTCCCATTAGCTCCCTTCTCTTTTAGCCACCTCCACATGCTGAGGTGTATCTCAGGCTGCATTTCCTTTTGTCACAATGACTGTGTTTGTGTCTGTAGAAGGGAGTGTGTCTCCATTCATGCAGAAAAGAGGAAGGAGCAAATATAGCCCGAGGAGAAGCAAGATGCCAGTGGAAAGAAGGAAGAAAGGAAAATAGGTGAGGGGGAAATGAAAGAACAGGAATTAAGGCAAGAAAGAAGGGAAGGTGGAGAGAAGAAATGTGGGATGGGGAGGAAAGAGAGTTCTAGATTTATGCTCTTGGCCCTTGGGAATAGGAAGGGGGCCTGGCATTGCAGCTGGGTGTAGACACTTGCTGTTGGATGGGCCCTGCCAGGACCCAGAGCTCTTGCTGTGGTGCTGAAGATGGGTTTGATAATGTCCAATACCTGTCCTGTGTGGCTACTTTTGTGGGCTTCTTTGACCAGGTAGTCTGTACTGGGCTTTCCCCAGTGGTGTCCCCAGCCAAGGAGCTACAAGAGACTCATCCTCCTCAGTTTTTGGTGTGATGTTGGGACTAGGATACATGGAAGAGCTGTTCTTATGGTGTCCAATAGAGGGTAGAACATACTGGGAGGGATCCAACTCTGGGAGTGGTTAGAGCAGGGGATGGGGCTGGGAGCCAGGACTCCTGGCTATGGAAAGGGAGTGCGTTCTACAGCAGTGGTTCCCAACCTTTTACAGGCTGGGGACCCCTTTTTAAGAAAATTTTTTTGCAGCCCCCCTGGCTGTTTATGTAATCTGGCCCACGTGGGCAGACTGTGGCCCATGTGCCACTGGGACAGCCGGCGAGCAGTGCTGCGTACATGGCCCACAGAGTTGCAGAGCTGAGCCACAGCAGCTATGGCCCTCTGCCCTTGTCCCTGCCGGGGAGCTGCTGCAGCCCCATCCCCCTGCCAGGATCTGGCCATGGGAGGAGAAAGGCACCCCTGGCAGGGAGCATCGGGGCTGTAACTGGATTCCAGCCCCAGTAGGGAGAGGCTCCGCGGACCCCCTGCAACATGTCCGCAGACCCCTGGGGGTCCCCAGACCACAGGTTGGGAGGCGCTGGGCTAAGAGTCTGGAGTCCTGGGTTCTGTCCCTGGCTCTGAGAGGGCAGTGAGGTCTAGGAGGTAGATCAGAGGTGCTGCTGGGAGTTTGGGTGCCTTCAGTAGTGGGCAACATCTGTCTTCTGCCCCTAACAATTAAAGGCCCATATACCTCCTGGGGAGGTTCATTTCATCATGAAAAGAGTATGTGAGAGAAATATGTGGGCCATGAAATCTCTTCCTTCATCCACCCCTAAAAATCCCACCTCTGCTCCTAAATGATCCCAGAGATCATGGGCCTATCAGTACTTAGACTGGGCAAATGGGATCTGGGGGTGAGAGGCTGAGGAGGAAGGTCGCAGCATTTTACAACCCAGTGCCAGAGGCAGCAGCTATGGGGGTGGCAATGAAGGGATTAAATGCAGCTGCATTCCCCGTCCCCCACGAGTGGCTTAAGGTGGGTAGGTTAGCAATAAAAGGGTTAAAAGGCCCCCCCCATCATGTGAGCATTTTCAATGAGTAGGGGTAAAAGGGTTAAGTGGAGCACGCCATTGCTCTCTCCATTGGGAGCCAGTGGCAATAAAAGGGTTAAAAACACAGACAGACACCAACCCACCCACACATGGTCCCTCCCCACAGAGTATAATGGAGGGGAAGGCATGAACCAATTAAAAGGAGTTGTGTGGCACTTGAAGACTAACAGATTTATTTTTTGCATGCGCTTTCATGGGAGAAGATCCCACTTCCTCAGATGCTTCGAAGATGGGTGAACTTACAGAAAGGAATGAAACTAAATGCAAGGGGGTGTAAAACATAGGATCAGGTCATAAAGTAACAGCTGTTTACACCCCCTTGCATTTAGTTTCATTCCTTTCTGTAAGTTCACCCATCTTCGAAGCATCTGAGGAAGTGGGATCTTCTCTCACGAAAGCGCATGCAAAAAATAAATCTGTTAGTCTTCAAGTGCCACACAACTCCTTGTTGTTTTTTCACTGGACTAGACTAACACGGCTATCCATTTTAAAAATGAACCAATTAACCAGCTACCTCCATCCCCTCCCTGCCCATGAGTGCTATGGGGAGAAGAATAGTGGGGTTAAAAATAGCATGCACGCACACACACACACACACCTGGAAGCAATGGGAGGCCCTGAGGGAGTATAGCAATGCAGGAGTTAACATACAAGGAAGCAGCTGTGGGGAAGAATTCCCCACTTATGCAGTGGCACCTGTGGGGGAGGCAGTATATCCAGCTGGCATCTGTGATTGGGGGGATGTAGGAGGGATAGTTTATGAGCCTACAACATGGGATGGGGGGACACAGATCCCACTCTGGTAACTGAGGTGGGACCCCTCTTTTTATTGTCATATATTCTCTTCCACAGGCATGGGGGGGCACCCCAGGGCCTCATCCCCCATATTTACTCTGTACCATATGTACATAGGATGCAAGAGACTTCAATAAACTCTATTTCAAACACGTCCCGTGTCTGTCTGTCTGTCTGTCTGTCATCCCTGCACCCCCACTGTTCCATCCATCCCTGACACCCACCATCCACCCATCCAACCCCCCCTCCATCCACCTACTCCCATACTTACCCTTCACTCCCCCACAAACCCATACATCCACCCCTAGATTCCCCCCCCCCCACATTCATCCCCTCCCATGCCCCTCCATCCATTCACCACCCCACATGTTCCCCCCACCCTTCTCTATTTCTTCATCACTCCCACAACCCAGCCACTCTATTTTTCTTTTCCTCTTCACCCCTCCCCACATCTAGCCCTGTCTGGCTGGGTGTCCATCCCCTTGCTCCATGCTACCTTTTCGTGTAGCATCTGGTCACTTCAAGGCATATTTCTTCTTCCAGTTCCTTGGGATTGGGGGGTGGAAAGGGAAAGGCAGGGCTCTCTGGCTCTTCCACCCCTGCACAGCTGGGGGAAGGGACAGCCCCAGAAGGTCTTTGCCCCAGTGCTCTCAGGGCTAGAGGGGGATGGTAGGGGATGGGGTGCAGAGTACCTAGTTCTGGCCTTAGCCCACAGCGCAGAGCCAGTTATCCCTGGATAAAGGGACCTGGGACGTGGCTGAGTCAACTGCCTTCTGGTCCAGGCCTGGTCTTCCAGACCAAAGCAGCTTTAACCTAGTGTAACTGCAGTCAACTCTACTGGGTCTATTTAGGGTGGAGCCAGAGCCAAAGGGCCATGTTCCTGCCCAGCAGAGGGGGGAAAATTGCCTCCCTTTATTAAACCAGCCAAGCTTACTAACCACTAGGCAAGCCTGCCCCTTTCCTGGCTGACGGCAGCAAGGAACCCAGGAGTCCTGGCTCCTTCACTCCCCCCCCCCCAACCACATTGTCCTTCTGGACACTGGGACACCTAGGTTCTATTCCCAGCTCTGGTGGAAGGGGTTCGTTAGCATGCAAGGGGGGCTGGGAGCCAGGAAGCTGGGATGCTGGTAGCATGCCGGCAGGCGGAGGCTGGCTGTGGCTCAGCAGCCTGGCCAGCATCCAGCGCAGCAGGGGTTAACAGTCACCATGGTGACCTGCCAGGCGCCGGTACCTCAAGCAGAAGTGCCCATAGAAAGCTTGGCTATTGAGGATGGGGGTGGGCTGGAAGAATAGGGTGGAGGTGTGGGAAAAGGGGGAGAGGGACAAGGTTGCTGGAGAAGATTGCGAGACAGAGGAAGCAATTTCTGGGGGCAGGCATAAGAATGGCGTGTGGAAGGGTGAGAAGGAGGTGTATGGGTATCTCTTCCCTCCTGGTCCAAATGTATAATGGTGGGGGGGGTCCTTTAATGGCCTGGCACACACACGTTATTTGCCCACACGTGCACAAACTGTGATGCTTTATGCCACCATCCAACCCAGCCTTTTAACCCAGGAGGATGAGTTCCCACTGCAGAAGGGGCCATTGTGCAAGGTACACCCTGGGGGAACAATATGGCCACTGCGGGGGGGTGATAGGGTCATATGTGCACACCAAATGGGGGGCCAGTTCTGTTTCCAGTCAGCAGGGGGCAGAAGGAACAGGACACCTCTCTGCTCCCCACCCATCCCAGCAAACAGCTCACAAGACTGAAATGCTCCATCCTCCCCTGTTGCTGGTCAGCCCCCCAGCTCCTGGACTGTGTCTCTGCAGCAGCCAGTGCTGCACCAGGGAGGAGACAGGATGCTGGGCTATATGGGGCCCTTGGTTTCAGGTCCATGGCGTCCCGTGAGGATGGTAGCTCAGCATAAAGGGGTGGAGGGCTTTGGGATACTAGGTTAGGAAGAGTGGGGGGGCAGGGCAAAGAGTTGGTGGGCAGAAGGGTGGGGGTGCAGCTGGGGAAAATCTGGGTGGGATAATGAGGGACTACAAAGGGGGGCAGGCTGGAGAGCAGAATGAGGGTATGGAATATGGAGGTTTACTCTGGAGGGGCCAGTACTTGGTGGAGAACATGACACTGATGGCTTCCTCTTGGTTCCTATCCTGTGGGGTTGGCTGGGTTTGACTTGCCACGCTGTGTGTTGTACCAGCTTGGGTTTGGCCTGGTCCCCTTGAGGGGCTAGTGTATGGGTCTCGCGGTCGCTGGGGAAAGAGGCAGTCCCCCAGGAGGTGTGTGGTGGGGAGGAAGCTGGGGCTCCCCAGGTAATGGTGGCTCTAACTTCTAATTAGTCTGCTAGTAAAGCCTGTTTACACTAACGAGGAATCCTGTGGCACTTAAAGACTAACAAATTTATTTATTGCATGAGATTTTGTGGGAGAAAATCCCGCTTCATCAGATGTTTTGAAGATGAAGGAACTTACAGAATGGGAGGAACTAAATGCAGGGAAGTGTAAGTCACAGGATCACGTCACACTGTAATAGCAAATCAAAGCTGTTGTTAAGATTCAGACACTGATCCCAAGAACTAACAAACCCTTCTGACTTTGACACTGGCTTGGAATCACACTGGCTTGTGGAGGGGGTACATGGTCCTTCAGGGCATGGAGGAGCTCTCCAGGACCCTGCAATGGGGCTCCCTTGGGGGGTGTTCCTGATGGAGCAGGAGTGCTGACTCTTTTGGGGTCAGATGGAGGAGAGGTCTTTGTGGCTGGGGGGGGTGGAGCCTGGGAGTGGCTGACCCCCCCCCAGTGCTTTTGTCCTGTCTGGCTGTGCCAAGTGGGGTCTAAAGAGCATATGAGTCCTGTGAGAGTCTATCACACCACTGTGTCAGGAACGTGTGCTCTAGAGCAATGTGGGGCTGTGATCTTGCTTTGGACTGATGTTGGTTTGAGAGCTCACAGCATCCTTAGGTTAGATAGGACCGGATGGGTCCTCCAGCTGAACCCCTCGCTGAAAGGTAGGGTTAGCTGAGCCTAACCATACAAGACAGATGGCTGCCCAGCCTCCTTTTGAAACCATCCAGTGACAGAGCTTCTACAGCCTTCCAAGGCCGTCTGTCCCATCATCTGACTGTTCTTACAGACAGCAAGTTTTCGTGAGATTTCACCTCAATCTGCTGTGCTGTAGTTTGAACCCAGTACCTCTTGGCCTGTCCTCAGTGGCAGAAGAGACCAACCCTTCTTCATATTTTTTATGGCAGCCTTTTCAGTATCTACTGAGGCTGTCACATCCCCCTTAGTTTCCTCTTTTCCAAGCAACATTCCCCGCTTCTTCAGCCTTAGCCTGTGTGATTGGCATTCCACCCTTTTGAGCATCTTTGTTGTTCGCCTCTGGATCCTTCCCATTTTCTCCCCATCCTTCCTATAGATTGGTGAGCAATGCTGGACACACCACTCCAGCTGAGGCTTAACCAGCACCAGATAAAGCATTGCTGTCACCTCCTGTGACTTGCGGGCTATGCCTTGGTTAAAGCAACCAAAAATTGCTTTTTTTTTTTTTTTTTGCAACAGCCTCGCTTTGCTGACTCATGTTGTGGTTATGATCCACCGCACAACTCCCAGAGTCTTCTCAGCAGGGCTGCTGCCAAGCCTGTTATCCCCCATTCTGGATTTGTGCGTTTGGTTTTTGTTCCCTCCATGCAGCACCTTCCATTTGTCTTTGCCGAATTTCATTTTGTCTGCTGTAGCCCAGTTCTCCAATGAGAACCCTCAGAATTTAACACTATCATCCAAAGCACTGGCAGCCCCCCAGCTTTCTGTCCTCTTTAAATGTCATTGGCATGGTCTCTATTCCTCCATCCAGGGGATTGATAAATATTAAATGACACCAGATCCAACAGAGATCCCTGTGGCACCTCATTTGAGCCCTCCCTCCAATCCGATCTTCCATTCCACTTACTCCTTGTCTGCAGTTGTTTAGCCAATCATGTCTCCACTTAATGGGAGTTCTGCCCAGCCTGCATCTCTCCAGCTTACTTATCAGAATGGTAGCTGGGCCTGTGTCAAAAGCCTTGCTGAGGTTTAGGGCTATTATGGCCACCGCAGGCCCCCCACATCCGCCAAACCAGTTACCCAGTCAAAGGAGGAGATCTCATGGCTTTGGGGTAATTTGTTCTTGGTAAATCCCTGCTCATTGCTAGGGTTTGACCCCTTCGCCAGGTGGATATTCACAGATTGAAAGTTTGGTATGTGAGTGTACATGTCTGGCACTAGAGGAGAGGCCAGAGGATTAGGCCAGCATGCTGTATTGCTACCTTGCTCTTGAGCGCTGTGGCATTGGGAATCTCTTTTTCCAGAGCACCACAGAGTTGGGACCCCATGCTCTAGAGCACCACAGTATTGAGAATCTTTCATTCTAGATTGCTGCAAAATTGGGCATATTATGATGTAGAGTGCTGCTGTATTGGGATGGCTTGTTCTAGATCATCATAGGATTAAGCTCCCGTGCTCTACACAGCAATGCAACATCGGGACCTATTGTTCTAGAGCATTGTGGTACCAGGGCCTATTGCATAGAACATGGCTGTAGTCGCCCGCAGTTTGCTAGAGCTTGCTCTAGATCACAGAATTGGGGGGGGGCACAGTCTGTAATGCAGTGGGGGGTGGGGGCGGGGCCCTCACTGTGCTGTGCAGCACACAGCCAGCTCGGAGCATTCCCGTTGGCATGGCGACTGGAGCTGGAGGCGGTGGGGGAGACCGGGAGGGGGAGGGGGAGGCTGCTGCGGCAGTGTACGACATCCCAGTCCCCTGCACATCTGCACACCACCACACGCACCCAGCACATGTGCTGCACATGCATGGTGATGCATGGGTCCAACTCAGAGCACACACATGATACCTGCAAGGCGTGCATGGCGTGCACACGCAAGACACACATGTTGCCCAGCTGAGACAGAACCACAGTGTGTCCACCCAGAACACACAGCCATGAGATACACAGAGTGCATCCACACTGAACTCCTGGAGACATAAGCATGGTGCATGCACACGTCACACATATGCTGCTCACCCATGAGACACGAGCACGGTATATGCACATGATGCACATGTATGACACATACATGAACACATACAGTGCATGATTCCTAGCACCTAGGGCCAGAAGAAGCCCCAGTGATCACGCAGCCCCACATAACGCAGCCCTCAGGGTGTAATAACTCCCCTTTGAATGAGAACATGACTTTTACAAAAAGAGATCCCATTAATTTTAAAGTACTATGGCTGGACAACCACCCCCTCTGACTCAGGGTAAATGGTTCCAAGGGTTAATGCCCCTCCCTGGGCCAAACAGACACCTTATCTTCCCTCTGACTTACCCAGTTTCACCTTGGAGCCATTAGCTGGTGTCAGCCCTTGGCCTGCTGTATCCATGTACCCTCTTAGCATGAGCTGCTGGGATCATGTTGCATGCATGACAGGTATCAGACATGCACACATAGTGCCTGCACAAGCCACAGGTGCGTGACAGTCATGCCACATGCACCCAGGATGGATATGTATTGACCACTTGCCCACACCACACCCAGTGCACACCAAGGAGACACACCCGCACAGAGAGCATGCCAATACATGCGGGAATATAGCTCACAAGACACACACCTGGAGGTCAGCAGAAAATGTCTTTCTGCTCACCCAGCTTTGTCCAGGCCCTCCAGCCTCTCCCCTCTTGCATGCCCCATAGTACCTCTTTGCACCCCATCCCCTTCTCCCTGTACCCCCTCATTTCCTGCACCCCCATTCCACCTCCTTATCACACTGCTCTCCCCCAAACTGTGTCCCCTGCCCTTCTTCACCTCATCTCCCCTCTTACTGATCCCATCCCAACCCCCTTCCCTCCACCCTTTGGGTCACCTCTCTCCTCCTGAAGCCCCCCCCTGCACCCCACCCCCTCCCTGCCCTCTTCCCTTCTCCATCTCAACCCTCCTCCCACGTCCATTCCCCCTCTCCCTGCTCCTGGACCCCTTCCACCCCCTAATGCCTCCCCATGGACCCACTCCCATCTACTTGTGTCCCCCTGCACTCCCATGTCCCTCCTGGACTCCCTCCCATCTACTTGTGCCCCCCTGCACCCTTCCTCCGCTCCTGGACTCTCTCCCATCTAGTTGTGCCCCCTGCACCCCCACTTCCCTCCTGGACCCTCTCCCAGCTATTTGTG
>ML682024.1:6881316-7020950 GCA_007922195.1 Podocnemis expansa | reverse complement strand
GGCTGGTCCTTCTACTTTGGGGGCCTCTCGTTTATCCTGGCTGAGATGATCGGAGTCCTGGCAGTCAACATCTACATCGAGAAGAACCGGGAGGCCCACTGCAAGAGCCGCACCGAGCTGCTGAAAAATCCCTCATCCTCCTCCTCTGCCGCCATCCTGCGTCTGCCCAGCTACCGCTTTCGTTACCGGCGTCGCTCCCGCTCCAGCTCACGCTCCACTGAGCCCTCACAGTCACGGGATGCCTCACCCGTGGGCCTTAAGGGCTTCCCCTCCACCGACATCTCCATGTACACGCTTTCGCGGGACCCCTCGAAGGCCAATGTCAGCAGCCTTTATGGGGCTGAGCGGGAGGGGGCCGGAGGGGGCTTCCTACAGCTACACAACACTTTCCCCAAGGACCCAGGCGTGACACTGACGGTGACGGGGCCTGGTGCGGCTGGTGCCACTGGCACCCTGGGCAAGGACGCCTCCTCCAACACCAACACGCTTAACCGGAAAACCACGCCTGTGTAGGGGCGGGAAGGGGGCTGGCAGTGGGCGTAGGGGCTGAGGGACAGGGCAGCCGTGGTAAGCCATGGTGCAGGGCAGGACGGGAGGGTATTAGGCTGATGACGGGGCATTCCTAGCAAAGTGTCTTTCTAACCCCATGGTCCTTCCTTCTTTCCTTCAAATTTTGACTCTTTTAATTTCTTTCTTTCTTTGTAAGATTATTTATTGTTCTTGCTTTCTTTCCTTCTTCATATTAATTCCTTCCTCCATCTTTCTTTCTTTCTTCCTTTCTTTCTTTCTTTCTTTCTTTCTTTCTTTCTTTCTTTCCCCCACCCTTACCCTCTTTTCCTTTATATTTCGCTACCCAGTGGAAAGCAATTTCCCAGCCATTCTCCTGCCTCAGAGGACTCTATTTGAGGGGAAGATGTGTGTCACAAGAGAATTTGGGAATAGTCCAGATCAGCATGGGAGATGGCTGAAATGATTCAAGGAAAGTCCTGATCACAGGGGCCCTGCAGACTGGGTACTTTAGTGTCTCAGTGCTGGGGTGGACCTACCTTCACCCTAAGCCCTTCCCCATCCCCAGGTCATCCTCCCACTCTGGGGGATTGACACACACATGCACACGTGTGTGTTAGTGTGTTAAAATGGGGAAGGCTTGTAATTTTACCAGTGCCAAATTCACAGCTGGGCAAGTTTGTACATGGGAGGGACTGAGAAGGGGGGGCTCTAGTGACTTAGAGAGACCCCCTTTCCTTTCCTTCCCAACCCACCAAGGGCTCATAGATGTGCCAAATCCAAGTGCCAAAATTTAGCCACCCAAGCACCCCCTGCTGGCAGGGGGTGGTAACAGTGTGCCAGGTATTTTCAAGGAAAGGGGAGTCTCTGTGTTTTATTGTCCCCTTCTTTCTTCTCTCTGCTGCTTCCCTCTTCCCTGATCTTAGGGGGGCTCGCAGTGTGAGGTTGGGGGAGTTCTTCCCCTGGGTCTGGGCTGACATCTGAGGTTCTTGATTTTGTCTGGTTCTTAGTGGGAGAACTCCCCATCCCTCAATGCCTTCCCCTCCCTTCACCCAAAGCAAGGACCTTGAATGGCCCTGTTCTGTAGCTGTTTCCTGGCCCCCCAAGGCCCTTACAGACCATGGACAATTCTTCCAATCAGTATAAAATAGATGATATGAAAAACTGTTGGAATAGGGACTGTAAAACAAGCCATTTCCTCTCATGATATGGGCTATGTTATAATCTATTTCCCCATGCAAGCTGGACCTACAATAAACAGGCCTTCAAGGTTAAGTGGCCTACATACTAACCTGTCCTCATGGGTTATAGAGACCCTATCATAAGCAGGTGTTGCAGGCAATAACCAGTGCTCCTAGGGGCGATGGCCTATCTAATAACCAGCCCCCCTCCCATGCAATAAATAAATATAGGCCGCCAAAGTGATTTTCCCTCTGAGCAATGTGGGCTGTATATGAACAAGCTTTCAAGAAATAGCAACTGTACATCTCCAGCCATATGGTATAGGACCCCCTTCCTTGGTGACTGAATTTTTGCAATGTCCCAGCCAAGCAAGACTGAGTATCCTATGTAAGCAGACCTCACATGCAGAAGCAACAGTAGCTTGAAAGCCAGCGCTGAGATGCAGCCACCTCTGGGGTGGGGCTGCTGTTTACCCAGGGATCCTTTACCCAGCACTGAGATTCAGGTAGGGGGAACTGTTTCTAAAGCAATGCCTCACCCAATCTGAGAGATGCCATCCCCCATGCTGATCCCTTGTGATTCATTTCCCATTCCCGTTCATTCTTTCCTCAGTGAATTCATCTCGTTTCCATTGTCTTCCAATCCCCCCTCACCAAAAAATGAAAAACGTCTCTGTAAAACCTTCATCTCCCCCGGCCCTACTCCCTCGTGTGCGAGCGTAAAAATATATATATATAACCAGTGAGAGCTCTATCTATAGCGAATCGGTGTTGAGCCTTTCTTAGGTTTCGGTTCGTCTTGTTTCTGTCAATACCAGGTTTTGCGCAGTCATGGTTCGAGGAGAGGTGGCGTTGGGTTGTTTTGCGTTCTTATGGTTTATTGACATGTTTTTGCTGTGTGCATGTGTTGTGTGTGGGGGGAGGGATTTGGAGGACTTTTTTAGCAGCCTTGGGGTGTGGAGGGAGAAACAGAAGGAGAAAGCAAGAAATGCTCTCACTTGGAGGCCAAATTGGTTTTGACTCTGCTGTAACCTCACTGAGATAGATGCCAGGGCCTTTATCCAGGCTCCTGCAATTCCAGGCCTGGAAGGGGCCATTGTGTTTACTGAGTTTGGCTTTCTGCATAACAGCGCTAGGTGCTGTACAAACACAGATCAAAAAGATGGCCTGTACCACAAATTCATAACAATCTCAGTGCATGGGTCTGCAGACAGCCAGAATGGAAGGTTAAACGGAAGATGGTATTTCACTTCTCCTTCTCTTTGATTTTCACACTCCCCTCTTCTCAACTGGGCGATCTTACCAGAAAGTCCCATCTGGGGGGAGGAAAGCTATACAGTCTCCTAAATTGTTGTTCTGAGTGGTTTTAGCTCGGGGTTATCTATCTAGCTATCTAACTATTTATTTATTTATTTCTCTTCTCCCCCTCCTTCTCCCCTGGTTTCAGTTTGTTCATTTCATGGGGAATGGGGAGAGGGGGTGGATTTGTGTGGGGAGGGGATTGATTTTGCGTTCCCAGTTTTTGTGCTGTCAAGATGGAGAAAAAAAAAGAACTCAAAAACTTTTGTGAAAAAAAAAAATCAAAAAGGACCAAAAAAAATGTTTAAAAAGTTACAGAAAAGTGACAAAAAAGAAAAATGTGGAGCAGCAGTGTCAGCCAGTGGGAGTCAACTGTCTAAAGTGCATTTCGTATCAAAGGATATATATATATATTAAAAAAAAATACAAAGAAAATACTAAAAAAATAAAAAAAATAAAAAAAACCCCACCCCAACAAACCAAATCCCCATACCCCAGATGTTGTGGTCCTGGTGATTTAAAAGACAAATACAACAAACCAGTTCAGTGTGAAAAGCTACAACAAAAAAACTCCACCCAAATGCATGGATTTTTACTGGAACCGCTCTTTAAAAATAAAGTACTCTGGAAACTACAGAGATGGTGCATATTCCATTGGTCTAGGGGCAGTTAGTCCTATTTGTTACTCGTGTCATTAGATGTTGACCAAGATCAGGGCCCCGTCATGCTGGGTGCAGCCCAGACATGTAGAGGAAATCCACTGAAAGAAGAGGCTTTAAAAAATGATAGCTGATGTTTACAGAGATCTTTCTTCAACAAATCTTTCAGCCAGGGCAGAGATGTGGCCACTCTGGGATGGAGCACAGGGATTGTTCCTCCTGACGCTGAGATGAAGCTTCTTTTGGGGTGAGGCGTGGGGACTGTTTATACAGTGACCCCTTGCCCATCAGCCCCAGCGCCGGTAGTGACCAAGAGAGGCAAGTGCCCTCCCCCCGGCAGCACCCTTCCATTCTGGCACCCTGTGTGTTCCTGGGACATCTGGCTCCCACTCCCCGTACGCAACTGGACTCAGAAGTAGGCAAAGACATGGTTTAATGCAGGGGTTTCAAACACGCGGCCCACAGGCCACATGTGGCCCTTAAAGCTATTTCCTGTGGCCTGCAATGACATTACTGTTACTGATATTTGCAATTTTGTTGTATGGAAATATTTCATTGGTGCGGCCCTTGGGCTAACATACCAGTCCTCATGAGGCCCTCATGGCGATTTGAGTTTGAGACCCCTGGTTTAACACCTGCCCTTCATCCTATGCAGCCACATATGTGCTATCTCTCTGGGGGGAAAGCCTTTCCCAGTAGGGGGCACTGTGGGACATAAGGCAGGAGGGCTGGCTGTTAGGGGAGCAACCAGGGGGTATTGTGGGGCATGGGGTAGGAGGGTTAGGTGTTGGGGGAACTTCCGGGGGGTGCTGTGGGGCATGGAGCAGGAGGGTTGGAGGGTTGGCTGTTAGGGGAGCTCTCAGGGGCACTATGGGGCATGAAGTTGGAAAGCTGGATGTTTGGGTAGCTCCCAAAGGGAGATGTGGGGTGTGGGGCAGGGCACTATTGCAGAAGGAGCTCCCGGGGGGGGTGCTGTGGGACACAGAGCAGGAAAGCTGGATGTTTAGCTACCTCCCAGAGGGTGATTTGGGGTGTGGGGCAAGAGCATTATTGCAGGAGGAGCTCCCAAAGGGTGCTGTGGGGCACAGGGTGG
This sequence comes from Podocnemis expansa, assembly GCA_007922195.1. Classification (NCBI taxonomy): domain Eukaryota; kingdom Metazoa; phylum Chordata; order Testudines; family Podocnemididae; genus Podocnemis; species Podocnemis expansa. The sequence goes on along the minus strand of ML682024.1, from coordinate 7,016,211 downwards.
GAGGGCTGGCTGCAGGTGGGCGGGTCTTCAGGCTGCTCCCAGAGCTGTGTGTGTGCTGCTTTAAAACACATGCACCCAAGGCCTTAAAAATAACCTCCATCGCCTTGGAGATGGGTGATGGCTCCTAACAGGTGTGGGGCATATTTACAGCCGAGGCGGTGAGTGTGAGCTACCCGCGCGGCCTCTAGCTCAGCCAGCCGGAGAGCAGCTCAGCAGCAGGCATCTGACCTACATAGCCTGCACATTAGGGGCGCAGAGCGTCCACACCAGGTGGTGGGGAGAAGCACAGGGAGGGTGGCTGGTCAGGGTTAGGGTTAGGATTATCAGAGGGGTATAACTCAGGAAGGAGGGGCAAAGCCTGCAAATGATGTGGCCAAATTTTTTCCTCCAGCAAGAGGAGGAGCGCATGGCTGGCTGGCGGAACCGGGCAGGGGGCAAGCGGCGCACAGCTCTCACTGATGCCCAGGAGGGCAAAATCAAGCTGGCCTTCTTTGTGGCCATTGTGGGTGTGACGCTGACTGTTCTGGCTGTGGGCACTGAGTTCTGGGTGGAGCTCAACACCTACAAGCAGAACCACAGTGCCATGTGTGAAGCTGCCCACTACGGCCTCTGGAAATTCTGCTACAAGAAACTCTGGGTCGAGGATGTGGAGGAGGAGCGGGCGACCTGCGGCCCTGCGGAGCTACCTGGAGGTGAGGAGACCCTGGCCTGCCTCTCCACCTTCCTCCCCCTCTCTCTGTCCTTCGGCTCCACCCCCCATCTAGCCCTGTTTCTATCCACCTCCATAAACATCTCTCTATAGCTGTACATACTGTCTATCTATCTATCTATCGCCACACCCCCATCTATCTCCACTCACCACCCCACTTTCTCTGTCACTAGCCCCGTACAAATCCCTCCTTCTTTACATGTCTCCATTCTTCTCTTCCCACCCTGCCCCCACTCCCTTTTCACCCCATCCGCAGCCCCTCAACTGTGATAGCTTTTCGCAGCTGGGGTCTCACCCTCTCTTGCTACCTGCCTGGGTTCTGATCCCACTTGGGTATGTGTAAGAGGAACTGGGAGCCGGGACTCATGGGGGGGGTCTAGTGGTTAGAGCAGGAGGAAGGGGTCAGGATGCCTGGGAGTCAGGACTCCTCAGTTCTCTCCCTGGCTCTGGGTTGAGAGTTTTCTGGCGTCCCTGGGAGTGCTTTGGTTTCCGTCTCTGCGCTTCTCTCTGACGCCGCAGCAGCGACCGATGGCATCAGCTGAATTCCAGGCTAGGGGTGGGAGGGGGTTGGGGGCAGCTCAAGGTCCGGAAAAAAGGACGGGGGCCAGTTAAAGCAGCTTCTTGGCTGGAAGTTGTGAAACTGGAGCTCACGAGCAGAGGAGAGCTGTTCTGAGCTTTAGTCTGCCCCCATGCCTAGCAGGAACAATTCACATCGGTGAGGGGGTTGGCCCCATTTACTCATGGATCTATGGCCTGTTGGCTCCTGCTGAGATCTAGCCCCATTGATTTCAGTCAAATGATGTACAGTTGCCTGGAGAGCAAAGGACGCAGCCCCTCCCAAGATAGCCATCCCTCCATCCTTGGGCCAGAGGGGAACTGGCACCCTCTGTAGGGGAAAGGCTCCATGCCCCATTCCCTGCCGTCTCAGGTGTTCCAGGGGTTGTCTGTGGTCCCAGGATCGCAGAGGCTCTGTGTCTGATGTGGAGTGGATGCTCTGGTCCACTGCGTTTGGCCAAGACTGTGAAGTTATGGTAGTTTGGCAAGGGTTATGCTGTCTGGGTCAGGGTTCATGGGCATAGAGCAGTTACACTGCCACTTTGTGGAGCTGGCAGAGTGCTAAACAGGGTTGGGGACAGGGCAGAGCTGTCCCTGTCGGGGGGGGCACTGTGTCCTGGACACCTCAGCATATGTCCATCCCTCCACGCCTGCGTCCATCCTGCTATGCCACCTCCCCCACACCTCTCCATCCATCCATCCCCATATACACACTGCCATCTGTCACAGAACCACAGGATCAGAGATGTGCCTCCACTTCAGAACAAACCCTTGGAGGAACCCCACTGATGTGCCAGGGTCTCACTCATCCTCCATGGTCAGCCACACTGCCTCACCATCCCCCTGAGACCCAACCTCTGGGGCTCCAGCCCTCCACCATCCTCTGAAAAGTCAGCTCAGTGAGTCGAACTGAGAGGCCTTGCAGGGACCTGCCCCTCCTCAGGGACCTGCAAACCTCCCACAGCGCTTCCAGTGATGTTCATGAAGACTTTTTCAGAGCTGTTGGGTTTATCTGAAAGCTGGAGCGCAGCACTGGTCACCCTTTGGGTTGCACAAAGAGCCAGAATTAAAGCCACAGTCCAACCTGGCCAGGACCACACCCCAGTGGGCTAGACAAGCCTCCTGATCTCTCACTTTTACTCCCATCCTCAATCATTGCCCAGGTGCCAACTACCCCCCCCCCACTTCTTCCAACCTGCCACTCACTACCCGTCCCATGGCCTGACAACTCCAGCTAGTGTGTCCAGCTAGTGTCTGCTCTCAGTTTCTCTGACATCCATGTGCCCAGAGGTCTTTTAGTGAATTTCATGGTGACTCTTAATTCTACCCAAACCAGATGGTAGAATGTAACCATCTATCTCCTACAGCTGGCTCTGAGAGCATACCTAACCACTTTTTATTCCACTGGACAGCCATGCAGAGTATGGGGGAAACTGAGGCACACATATGGGTCATAAATATTAGAGAAGTTTCATATTTTGCCACATCATTTATTCACCTCCTGCCACCCACCCATACATCCTAAGCCTTCTATCCCTCCATCCCATCCCACATCTATCTATCTATCTATCTATCTATCTATCTATCTATCTATCTAAGAGCTAATTCCCATCTGAATTAAATTTGCAGAATCTTAATACATATAATCTCTCATTCCCCCCTAGTTTCCCAGCCCTTTGGGCAATGAACTGTGACTTTCACTCACCTGTAGAGGGTGAAATTCATGAGTTGGATATCTAGTGGGGAGTGAGTTCTGAGTGGTGGTGGTTAGGAGACTGGGGTGAATGTGAAGGGGCAGATTTGAGTGGGTGAGTTTGGGGTGAAAGATTCATGATGGGGGGGAGAAGTCCAGGGCTGAGATAGGAGGGAGCTATTAAGACCCAACCTCTTTCTCCATCTTCACCTCAACTGCCTGAACTGTTCACAAATCTTGATTCCCCATCTCCTTCTCTGTCCCCTCAACTTATTTATTTCTCAATCCCTTCTCCCCCTTTACTCAAGTCCTTCTTCTCTGCCTTCCCAGAAGCCAACTGTTCCTACTTCAAATTCTTCAGCACAGGAGAGAATGCCCGCATTTTCCAAAGGACAACAAAAAAAGGTAAGGACCCCTCCCCAGAGTAGTTCCATGGCTGCATCTAGCCAAGGTCCCTTGGGGTGCACTGGAGGGTGGCAATGGGGTTTTCCTCCCAGCTTGGGGTAACTCTCTGTCTCCATCCCCCAGAGCTGAACATCACAGCGGCTGTGGTCTCTCTTCTCAGCATCACCCTGATGGCGATGGGTTCGCTCTGCATCACCATGGCATTGAGCAAAGGGGTGGAATTCCTGCTCAAACCTGCCTCCTTCTTCTTCATGGTCTCCGGTAGGTACTGCCTCCTTGCCGATCTCTCACCCTGCTCCCTGTGCCCAGTGCACGCACTTACGTCCTGCCTTGCTCTGTGCAGCCACGCACCCCATGCTGGCTTCTCCACCCTGCTCCCTGCAGCCCAGAGCCCTCTGCCAGGTCTCTGCCCCATTCCCTGCAGCCCAGTTCCCCCTGCTGGTCCCCCATCTTCTTGCAGCACAATGTCCCCAGTGTCACTCCCACTCTCCCTCTCTCCTGGCAGGGGTCATGGTGTTGATCAGCTTGGAGGTTTTCCGTCACTCAGTGCGGTGGCTCATCAGCAGTGACCACAGCATCCCGCTGGAATACGAGTACTCATGGTCCATGGCCTGTGCTGTGGCGGCTGGTGCTGTGCTGATCTTCGGTGGTGGATGCTTCATTCTCCTCTCCCTCCCTGCCCTGCCCAAGAAGCCCTGGAGATGCTGCATTCAGGACAGTAGCAGCAGCAGCAGCAGCAGTGCCTGACAGACATGATCTGGGGGCGGGGGGCCATGTGGACTGGAGTGGGTGCCTGGGAGAAGGGGTTGCAGACAAACTACTTTGTCACACTCCACCAGAAGGGGCACCCTGTCTTGGATCAGCCTCCTTCCCCGCTCACCTACTGCCCATCCTGGGAGCTGTTTGTCACTCCCGCCTGTCAATGAACCTCTGGGGATTTTCTGGTTGTATGGGAAGGGGCTGATACATGGGATACTGAGGAAGGGAGTGGAGGTGATAAAATTAATAACCTCAGCAGGTCTGTATTTAATCCTGGGTTTTATAAACAGCTATTTTTAGCTGAAGGGGGTGTATTTCTGGCTCTCAGTCCCCTCGGGGGTCCATTTGGAGTCACCCTCTGAGTCCAGTGAGGGCAGGGCTGGATTTTGCTCTCAGTCCCCAACCCCCAGTCAATCTGGAGTCAGCCTGGACTCAGTCTGGAATCATTCCCTGACTGCACTGAGGGCAGCATCTGGAGTTCCTCCCAACTCACCTGTCTGACATGTGGACAGGGCTGGGTACCAACTTTAACCCCCCAGAGTCAATCTGGCATCACATCCATTTGCAACAGCAGGGCTGACCTCTGATCTTAGCACCTGAGGTGTTGAACCATCACCCCCCCAACTGCAATGGGGGTAGGGCTGGATTCTGCTCTCAGCAACCCCCCCCCCCCGATGTCAATCCAGTCTGGATTTACCCTGTATAAAGGGAGCTCAGCTTTCTGACCGCTGTTTTTCTCTCATTGGTGGCTCCCAGAGATAGGAATTAAAAACTGAATCTTTTCATGGCTCTTGGTGCAAACGTTGCCCAGGAAGGATTGACTTTTTGCTTGATGATCAATCTCGTCAGTTTCACCTGCCTGTGTGAGGCAGCATGGTGGCAAAATCTGCAGAGACACCCTGTTTAAGTTCACTAAGGGTCTGGAAGTCCTATGCCATAGGCTATGCAGGGGCCCCTCGGTAGCTTGGCTGGGTGGGCAACCTAAGGAGCTGCACCAAAAGTGGTGGCTGGTGACAAATGATATTTTTCAATCAGCCCAAGACTGGAGCCACCTCCCCAGGTTCCCCTCAGTGGCTATTTGCATAGCTGGGCAGGGATGGTGGTTTGGCAGAGGCTGGAAATTGGTAACGGGACAGATCTCTTAGTGATATGATACCTGTTCTGTTCATTCTCTCTGAAGCACCCAGCACTGGCTGCTGGCTGCAGACAGGACGCTGGCTAGATGGACCCTTGAGCTGACCCAGCATGGCTGCACTTATGTTCAGCACTTGTTTGCAACCTCGCTGTTAGATCTGGGTTGGTTCCTGTCTTGCTGCAAGTGAAACCTACCAGCCCCTTGGATCGGAAGCATTTGAGTTGGTTACAGTTTTGCCGCAGCCTGGAGGCTGATGAATGAGTGATTGAGTGACTGAAGCTCCATGGTGATTTGGACAGAAGTGATTGAGAAAGGATAAATTTCATGGGGAAGGGATGGCATCAGAGCCTCAGGATAGGGGCTGGCTGGACCAGGGGGGCAGGGAATGGGGCATGGGGTCTTTCCCTTCTAGGGGATGCCAGCTTCCATCTGGAATGGATGTTTCAATCGAAAGCTGAAAGTCTGAAGAAAGGGAAATGGAGCTAAATTGGGGCGGGTGAGGTGCAGGGGTTGGGGGTGAGTTTTGGTGGAAGGTCTGGGGAACTTAGGAGTGAGGTAGGGAGGTTTGGGGGAGCTTGAGGGAAGGTATGGGGGAGCTGGAGGATTGAGAGGCTGGAGGGAGGTATGGAGTCAAGGGTGGGGTTACCAGATGTCAGGCAAAAGGAGGACGTGTCCTCCTTTTTACCTTCATGTCCTCCATCTGGCAGGCATTTTAAAAATACATGATTTTGTCTAGCTTTTTACTTTCAGAGGTTAAAGTATGCTGGAATGCCCTGGAACACCCTATTTTTAGGGGGAAGCATTCCAGGACCTCCTAAAAACAGAAGAATATTATATTAATGCTACATTTTCTCCATGCATCCTCCAATGTCCTCCTTTTTGTTCTTCCCTGTCCTCCTTTCCATGCTTTGGTATCTGGTAACCCTAGTCAAGGGTGAGTGGGGAAGGCTTGGGAGGCTGAGGGTAGTGGGAAATGTTCAGGATCAGGGGAAGTTGGTGTGGGTATAGGGGAATGAGGTTGAGGTTTGGGGACCAGGGTGGGTGGGAGAGATTTAGGGAACCTGGAGGGAGTTGAGGGCAGGGAGGTGGAAGGTAGGACAGGCTGGCACTGTGTGTGTGTGGGGGGAGTGTGAGGTGCCCCTTGAGGCACGGTGAGGACAGAGCGTCCCTGGTGCCCGACCTGCGGGCTAGGCAGGGTTATTCTGGGCCAACCCTGTTCTCCAGTTACACCCTTTGCTGTAAACAGGGGGCTCAGCCACAGGTCCTGCTTCTCCTAAACAGACAGCAGCTTACAGGCCTTCCCCCCTGTTCTCCTCCCCACAGGCACAGAACCCAGGAGTCCTGGCTCCCAGGCCAGGGATAAGGGGCAAAAGAGTTAGAGCAGGAGGAGCTGGGAACCGGGACACCTGAGTTCTTGCCCTGGCTCTGGGCCGGGAGTGGGGTCTAGCAGTTGGAGGTTGCGGGGGGAAGGTTGTGAGCCAGGACTGCTGGGTTCTTGGAGTGGGGTACTGTATATCGCAGAGCTGGGGGAGGGGCCCCTCCTGGCCTTGTGCGTGGTGGGCCCAGCTGTGCTCTGCAGCACGGCAGGCGCGGCCTGGCATGAGAATGAGAACAGGAGTAGCAGTGGCTGCAGAGGCTGATGTAATTGCCACCCCCTGCAATTCCTGCACCCCCTCCAGCCCCATGGTCCCCGCCCCAGCAGCCCTTCCCCACGCTGCACCTTACCCCAGCCCCAAACACCTGCAGCCCCCCCATGCCTTCTGCAACTGCTCTCCACAGCCCCTCACCTGCCCCAGACAAGGAGACAGAGAGGGTGTGTGTGTGGGGGGGTCCCCATAAGATTCAGCCACCCAGATCTACACACCCTGCAGTCCAGGCATGCACTCAACACTGTCACGCAGTGCAACCAAACAAAGACACACACATCTCAGAGACATATACACCCTTCTCCATATACACACAGCATGCCATGCAATCCAACACACCCCACAACACAGCCATAAACACACAAATGCACCCCCACACCCCTGAGAGATGAACACAGCCATGCACAACACAGCTGTAAACACACCACACAAACCAGCTGTGCAGACACACTACCCACAGGACTTAACATGCCACACACACAAAGCTACACAAACCCACACTGGGCACACAGCACTGCCATAAACATACTACACACAGAGGAGTCTACAAATACACCCCCCACACACACACAATGCAGCCACAAACACACCGCAAACCAACACAGATTTACACACCCATCACACATACCCCCAACACAGCCATAACATCTCCCACCACACACAGCCCAACATACATATGTGTAAACCTACACAAACAGATCTATACAACAATGTGGACACTCACACACAACACACCCCCATGCAATATGCAGACTACGCACACACCCACACACACAAGCCCTTCAACTGCTACAGAGCACACACCTCTCCATCACAAGACTGACTATTTTTCCCCTTTAAACCCCCTTAGCACAGGCTGGGATGGCTCATTTCCATTTTGCTGAACTCAGGAAGTTTCTGCCAAAAGCACAAGGTGCCGGGGCGGGGTGGGGTAGGGGGTGGGTGGGTGAGTGGATGGAGAGAATGCAGGAGTGGAAGGACAGAGGAATAGAGGACATCAAGGACACAGAACAGTCACCTCCTCTCTTCCTGATCTGCATGTACAAGATGAAGGGGAGAAATCTATCTATCTATCTATCTATCTATCTTACAGGGAAAAAGAAAAAATCATGAGGATGATTAAACATATCTGAGGAAGTGAGAGACTCCAAGAGCTCCTGCTTTCGTGCTAAACAAAGAGAAGGTAGAGCGGGATTTGATCCTGACATGGAGAACAAACAAATATTCAGTAGTGGGCTGTTCAATCTAGGCCAGGAAGGTCTATTTCCAAAGGGATAGCCGTGTTAGTCTAGTCCAGCAAAAAAAAACAAGGAGTCGCGTGGCACTTAAAGACTAACAGATTTATTTTTTGCATGAGCTTTCGTGGGAGAAAAATCCCACTTCGTCAGATGCTTCAAAGCAGTGCAGCAGGCTGAAGGCAGACAGTGAGTTCTGTGTTTGCACCCTGAGTTCAGGAGTCCCAGCACAGCTCCAGTCCAGTGTTCAGTCCAGCAGCTCCTGGTTGTCTTTGGCGCCAGCAACTTTCCCAGCAAAAACTCTCTGATGCCTCTTCTGCCGCGGGACAGACCAACACCCTCCCCACTTAACTAACTACAGCCTCCCCTTAGTCCCAGGCCAAGTCCCAGGCCCTGTACTCACGGCCCCATGGCTCCAAATGGCCAGCCACTGGGTCCAGCTCTGTCCTTGGGTGACTCTCCCCAGCACAGTGTCTTCCTGTGGGTGCTGGCCTGGCATCCCAAGTCCTCCCTGGCTTCAGGCAGGGCCTCTCTCTGCTGTTTCTTTCTGGCTGCTTCTCTCCTGGGGACCTGACAGCAGCCCCTTCCCCTCAGCTCCATACCCTCCTTTCAGGACAATCAGTCCCTCCCCAACAGGGCAAAGATTTAAAGGAACCACACTCTTTAGGACCCCAAAGGGGTTACACATTTTTCACAATGAGAGTAATTAACCATTGAAACAATTGACTGAGGGCCATTTTCAGTCAAGGGGGGGGCACTAAAAGATCTGCACCATCTGGGCTGAGAATCTGTGACCCCCACTACCTCTCGCCAGACCAGAAGGGGTGCCTCCTTCCTGGCAGTTAGTTATATGGCTTCCTCCTGGGGCCTAGACCCGTGACTTTTGCAGGTTTTTAAACATTTCTTTCTAGTTTATAAAATGTGCTCAGTATTTTGTATACCAGTCTCATGAACTCATCACTGTTGGAGGGGAGAAGCACAGGCAATTTATGATTTTTGCAGCACTCAGGAGCTTGCAAAGGCAGCTTTTGCTGGCTTGTGGGTTACCTGCCCAGGAGAAAATTTCAGTGGTTGGTAAAACAAACAAGGAGTCCTGTGGCACTTTAAAACTAACAAATTTATTTATCGCATGAGCTATCGTAAGAGAAAATCCCACATAGTCAGACACTTTGAAGATGGGGAATTCACAGAATGGGAGGAAAATAAATGCGGGGAAGTGCAAGTCATAGGATCAGGTCAGACTGTTACAGCAAATTAAAGCATTTTAGATTCAAACATTGGAGACCAGCAGATGGAGGAAGATGAGGTGAAATCACCAGTTGTAATAAGAAAAAAATTTGTAGTCCCTATTTAACTCCTTTCCTTCTCCAGGGAAAAATATTGGCTCCATCTCTACTCCCCAAACAAGTGAATTCCTGCTCAGCTTGCACTGCCATCTAGTGGCATAAGAGGGCTGCAACCATGCCAGGCCTGAAGGCTGGCAACACCTTCTCCAAAGGACCTACAGATTTTCTTTTTGTTGGTGCAGAGGGTGGGGGCAGCAATTTAGTGCTTTGAGGGGCTGATTTATGCCAAGGCTGCGCTGCCCGGGAGACACTAACTGTCCCCCTAGCAAAGAGGTCGAATGAGTGCTGACCAGACCTGGGGGATTGATCCCTCGCCCCCCCACACTGAAGAAAGGATAGTTGAGTTTTCCTCCCCCTCTGCCTGGGGACCTGATTGGTGCTGGCACACTCCACAGGGGAGAGGCCCTGTGCCCCTGTTTCTGCCCCCTGAGACGCCAGGCTCCTGCCATGAGACTAGAAGAGACCTGGTTCCCCGTCCCATCCCCCTGGGTCTAACCACTAGACCCCACTTCCTCCTTAGAACCAGCAGGGGAACCCAGGAGTCCTGGTCCCCAGCCACACCCCCAACCATTGTTACCCCAAGCCATTAGGAAGGGGCACACTTGATCAGAAGGGCCTGCCATTCTGGTCCAATGTGGGGGCAAGAGAGGGGGTTGTTCATGGCAGTGTCCCCACATCTCCAGGTTCCTTCCACCCAGTGGAAAGGATGTGGTTTGCTGGGGCTTTTTTCACTGATGTTGAGTTTGCTGGCAAGTGAGAGAGTAAAGGTGTTAAGGACGCAGGAAGAGATGATTCATCATCAGCTTCCTGGGGCTGCAGCCCCTGGCACAGTTCCTCATTTGGCTCATGCTTGGGCCTTGGGCTCAGGGGAGCTGGGGACTGGGGCATAAGTGCCAAAGTTCAGGGTCTCCCAGTGTCCCATCATGGCGTCTGCTCTCACCGTCCTCATCCTTGGTGAGTGTTGGCCACAGTGAGTGAGTATTCATGGGTAGATCTGAGACCAGGGTGGGTGTCTGAGACCACAGCTGATGTCTATGGGGATGGGAGGGAATCTGAGACCAGGGTGTAGAGGATCCACTTGCTCTTGGGTGTGGTTTCTAACCAGCCATCTCCTTTCCAGGCTGCTGGCTGGCCGGGTGGAGTGGGGCATCAGGACGTGAGTATCTGTGGGGAATGGAGCAGCCGGGAGAATTTCTCCATTAAGGATGAGGGAAATGGGTGGATGGAAGGGGCACAGATCCCCCACCAATAGGGTTACCAGATGGCAGGCAAAAGGAGGACATATCCTCCTTTTTACCTTCACGTCCTCCATCCGGTAAGCATTTTAAAAATACAGGATTTTGTCTGGCTTTTTACTTACAGGAGTTAAAGTATCCTGGAGTGCCCCAGAACACCCTATTTTTAGGGGGAAGCATTCTAGGGCCCTCTAAAAACAGAAGAATATTACAACAATACTACATTTTCTCCACTCGTCATCCAATATCCTCTTTTTTGTACTTCCCTGTCCTCCTTTCCATGCTTTGGTATCTGATAACCCTACCCACCAAGGGGATGGTCCTGTGAAACCTCTGCTTCCTTCCACACCCAGAGGTGGTGACTGACACTTCACCACAGTCATCACAGAGTTGGGCACCGCATAGGGAGAATTCAGCTACCCTCAGACCTCTAACTCCAGGAAACACAGAGTCTCAAGGGACAGCCCCCCCCCCCACACTGCCGCCTGAACTCTGCATAGGGGGCTGACCCTAGCCCCAGGGAAAGGATCAGTAAGAGAGAAGTAAGAAGGGGACATGCAGATGGATAGTGGTGAGGCACTGTTGTTTCTCAGCCCTCTTCATGCTGCACCTCCCTTTCCCAATGCTTCACTTGTGGGTCAGGCTCGGTCTGATCCAGCATTCTGCACGTTACCCTGAATAGCTCTGGGAATTTTATGTTCCCAAGGGGTTGTTGCTGCCATGCATGTGTGGCATCAAATCCCCAGAGGCTGAGAGCGATTTGGGTGGATCAGACCCAGAGCTTGAGGTCCAGGTGAGGGCAAAAATATGTTAGAACTGGGGGATTTTGGAAATGCATGTCTTTTCTGAGGCCTGTCCTGGGAGCTGTCTGACCAAGTGACAGAAATTTGCCCCACAGACCTGGCCCCATACTGCAAATGTGTGGCATGTTTCTAGGCAATTTGAGAAAATTGGATTTTAGGCCATTTTAAAGAAGTCTGTGTTCAGCTCCACTGTAGCAGAGCTGCTGCTCCAGTGTATGTTAGAAAAACATTCACCCTCGCTCCCAGTCACTCCTGACACCAGTGGGGAGGCAGCTGGGTTTTGGTCTCAGTTCCACAAGGTCAATCCAGAGTCACCTCTGACTGCAATAGGAACAGGGCTGGGTTCTGATCTTAGCCCCTTGGGGCCAATCCGGAGTCACTCCATTGTGTGGTGCAATCAGGGCTGACCACCTGACCCTAGATACCTGGGAGCAGAGCAAGAATCAGAGCCTGGGAATCTCCTTCCCTCCATGTCTTACCCTGCCTGGGAGCCTCGGCCTCAGCTTGCCCCCAGGAATGGGGGTGGGGTGAAATGTTGGAGGGACAAATGGGCAGAGGATTGAATGAGATAGATGTAGTTTGTGTCACTTCCACTTAATGCTTTTTTGTTTGTGAATCCAGGGGGGCCATACCCCAAACCCTTCATCTCCATCAGCCCTAGTGGGGTGATCCCCTTGGGGGGGAACATCGCCATCCGGTGTTGGCAGCAATACTGGGACATGAGGTTCCTCCTCTACAAAGACGGAGCTGAGAACTATCCAACTTACACAGAGCCAGCTGTTTCTGAGGCGGAATTTCCCATCCTCAGCGTGAGCCGGGAACAGAGGGGCAGCTACCGGTGTCGTTATCACGACAAACCAGGCACCTACTCAGATCCCAGTGACCCTGTGCAGATCATTGTAGCAGGTGAGCCCAGCCCAGTCTCTTTGCTGCCTTCCCCACCCCTGCCAGACCCCAGGGGGTCTCTGCCAGCCCTGGTGCGGTGCTGGGTCATCCAGCCAGTGAAGGGGGGAGGGGGATAATCAGCCCCCAGCAGGCAGGCATGGGAATTGGAGTGAGGGCTTGGTGCTTCGGTTCCCAGAGGAGAGCCTGACACTGTTCAATGGGGAACCAAGGGTGTCTGGCGCCCAGGGGCCAATGGAAGGTTAAATCTGGTGCCCCTCCACAGCCCAGTGCCCCATGCCCTGGCCCCTGACTCCTGTATGTGACTGCCCTGTTGCTGCCCCCTCCACACTGGCCCAGCGCAGTGACTGGGCTGAGTCAGTTCAGGCCCTGTCTCCTTCCCACTGGAGAGCTCAGCTACCCCCAACCCTCTGCCTCTCTGAGCCCAGCAGGAGTTTGGGGGGTTGCCCTGGGGAAGCCAGGACCCTCCAGTGTCAGGGGCAGGGCCAGGATCTGGAGTTTGCTCTGTAGAAGTATGGGGCCAAGAACTCAGGGCAGGGCGGGGACTTGGCTGGGGTCACATTTCTCAACCCCAAGGGCAGGTGGGCAGATTGGGGTAGCTACGTCTACTGTGATCACCCCCCAGTTGGAACCACTTTATTCCAGCTATCACATGGGCTGGTGGTAGTAGGCAAGGAATCTAGTTCAGCATCCCCACTCCAAGCCAGCCTGTGATGGAGCCTCACAGGAATTGTGCCCAGGTCCCCTCTTTTCCTAGCAGATCAGGCCTCTGCCACAGGGGAGTCCACCCCAGTTGGTGTATGTCTCCACACACTTACCCTTTTCTCGGCACAGCCAGGCAGGATAAAAGCACCTTGAGGGGTCTGTCACCCCTGGGCTCTCCTCACACCCACAAAGTCATCTCCTTCATCTGACCCTGAAGCGTTTAGCACTTCTGCTCCGCCAGGGAATCCACTTTGCTGAGTCCCGGGAAATCCCTCCATGCATCCCACCTCTGCAGTCAGAGAAATTACCAGCCAATGTGGAAGCCAGAGGGGTTTATTAGTTCTCAGGATCAGAGGGTAGAAAGACTGATTAGCAGTTAAATGCTGCAACCACCTGGAGAGGCCCCTTCTGGGGTGTCCTCCCCATGACTTCCTCCTGAGGGATTCCATTAGGGGTTACAGCTGTGGTCACCTGGGGAGGCCTCCTTTTGGGGCTCCCTACCAGTGACAGACCCCTCCCAGAATCTGGTCTAGTGTGCTGCTGTCCCCTACAGTTCTCCACTCCTGAACCCTGATTTAGACCACTATGCCAGGTGACAATGCATACACTAGCCTCCTGCATGTAATCCATCCCAGGTAGTGGGTGTGCACCCTCTGGCCACCTGTGGGATGGTCCCTAAGTGAGCACCCCCCAGACATTACACCAAGAACTTCCATCCTACAGGGATTGGGACCCTTCCCCAACTACCATAGACCCAGGTTCATCCATTTGAGATTGAAATGAATGTGCCCAGCTTCTCTGATTCACATCCCTCAAAGTCCACATGGGTTTAGATAAACCAAATACTAGTTTATTGATTAGGATGTGATTTAAGAGAATATATAGCAAATCAATGCACAATTATTTCATAAAGGAGTTAGGAGTTACCACAAGTAAAGGAATGATATTAAACACATGCTATTCTACTAACACTATGCCAAAGCTAATCCTTAGTCTATTCACCACATTCTGACCCACAAGACTGGCTGTTGGTGGTGTTCAGCCAGCCTAGGCCCTAAGATGGTGTTTCTCTGGCAAAAGCCAAACACTTCTTTCCCAAAGTGTCTACATCTGTTTTTTAAATTACTTTCAGCCCCTTTCCCTTTCCCGTTGACTGCTGTGTGATTGTCTTTGTCCCACCTAGGCTCAGGAGAACAAGTTGCATTGCCTTTGTCATGCACCTTTGCAGCCTCTGTGCTGTTTATATGCTGCTGGAAAATGGTGGGTTACCTACAGTAACTGTCCTTCTTCGAGATGGGCTGCTCCGATCCATTCAGTATTAGGTGCCTCCATGCTGGAGCACGGATTGGTCGGAAAAACTTTGTTCTAGCCTTTCAGAAGAGTGGAGGCAGCTACCACCCCTCGTGCCACCCGTGGCTACATATACGGCCACCTCTCCGCCCCCTCCTCAGTTCCTTGGAGTCGCCAACTCCAGAAGCGAGGATGGAGGGGAGGGACCTGAATAGATCCAAGCAGCCCATCTTGAAGAAGGACGGTTACTGTAGGTAACCCACCATTCTTCTTCGAGCTCTGCTCGGATGCATTCAGTATTAGGTGACTACTATCCATGCTGACGGATGGCGGGTGGAGTTGGTACTTCTGCCTTCAGCACAGCAACAAGCCCTGCAGCAGACCTTCCAGCAAGACACTTGCTGAAGAAAGCGGAGAGCAGCCCTAATGACCCGGAGGGGCAAGGGCTGAGGATCTGCCAGAACAGGGTAGGCCCGAACCCACTGAGGTTGATAATATATAGGTCAGGCCAGGTCAGCTGGGTTGGAGAAGAGGGCAATCTAAGAATGGATTGCGTGGCTGCCCTGCCTAAGAGGAAAGTTTGGGATGTAACTGGCTGACAAGTCTGGCCTAGGTCGTGCCACATGGACGCACAAGAGAAATGTTAAAGGCTAGCAAGTGAGACTAGCCGAATGGGCGCATCTCGGGCGAGAACACAAAGGAAAAGGCATAGAGCACTGAAGGTTTCCAGGAGCCACATAGTCATGGACTGGTTTGGCGACTGCTAGGTGTGCACGAAACAAAGGGAAATAGGCAATGGCCGCTATAGAGAATGTGGCTATGCAGGTTGTCTGAACAAAGAGGGGAATAAGGGTATAAACCACGAGATGGCTCGAGGTCAACTGAGAAGGCCACAAAACATGGCCCATGGCATATGGGGTCGGGCTAAGCAAGACAGGGCCATCGGCGTGAATTAATGACCTGGTAGCACAGAAGCGCATGATTTCAACCGAATTGGCACTATGACTGGCTCTCACAGGAGAGAGGTTCGGAAAGGTACTGGCTGCAATGTGACCTAGGCAATGCTGACGGGAAGGCCTATTGGCTGCTAGAGTGTATGGGAGGGCCCCCCCCCCAGTCTAGACCTGCCAGATTTGCCTCTTGAAGCTCTCACTAGAACATGAGGGGAAAGGAGAGGAGTGGAAGAGAGCTCTCACTATCGTCCAGTCAGCCCCTAGGTGACTGAAGGGATCGGAGGAGATCTGGAAGAAAACCCTCGGTCTCAGTACCTATGGTGTTTGCCTGAAGGGTAGCGCTACCATTTTGCCAGCCAGGGCTGCCAAGGAGGACATTCCTTAATACATGGATATTGAAGAAAAACTACGAAGGAAGGTCCTTTCTGGGCTTGAGAAAGGAGCCTAAACTGAGTGGTCGCGCCACGTTTGAAGGACACCCTGGCATCAGAGAACCAAACGGGGTCCCCTCCCAGAGGGGAACTAGAGACGAATAAGAGAAGGGGGGGGAACCACCCGAAACCGCCATATGTTGTACAGGAAGAGGGTTCTCTGCACATCACACCATGGGAATGGCAGTGGTGTCAACGGGGTACTTGAGAAAGGCGAGAGGAGACCACAGATCTGCCAGGTGCCACCAATGCGTATGGGGAAGGAGTGGCAGCCCTAAGGGGCTGCGCAGGGTATAGTGGGGTGGTACGCAGGGAGGCAGGGCAGAAGGGGGGGTTGAGAGTCGTGCCCTGCCAGGGAAAGATCGAAGGGCGTGGGTTAGGCAAGTGCCCTGGAAATAGGGGACCCTCTGTCTGACATAGACAGCCGTCCCGAAGGCAGCGGATATTGAGGCGGGTACTATATGTGCAAGGGCACTCGAAGGGGTGAGCCCTGAGCAGTTTCCCGACATATGGGACACAACAAGGTGTTCCCCTTCTGGGATTTTTGGTGTCCCCGGCCATACTTTGGGGGGGCTGGGGTACCGTGGGTGACCCCAAAGGTGGTAAACCAAGGTGAAGGGTCCTGAGGTGGGTCCCCAGTTCCCACTAGATCACCAGGAGGTAGAGATGGGGGGTCATGCGAGGGTGGGAAAAAAAGATGAGTGGGCCGTACCTACGGCCCATACAGGGGTAAACCCTACTCTATATGCAGCTTCCTGATAATGGCTTCCCAGGCAGCTGCATTCCCATACAGACATGTCCCCTTCATTGCGTGGGGTAATCCTGTTGGGAGGGGTTGAGGTCTCAGCACAGGGGGCAGCGGTGTGACCAGGGATGTCCCCCCCCCCCGACCCAGATACGCAGAGTCCTACCTGGGACACGCGTCATGATCACGGGCACAGTCCTATTAGGGGAGTCTTTGGACATGCGTGTCTTGGAGCCCTGCTGAAGCTAGGCTACAATGAGACGAGTCTCCATTCCCTTGGTGGGGGGGTTAGGGTGGGGAACACGGTGGGACATATTTGGGAAGGGATCTGTTGCAATGGGAGAGGGGCGGTTTCTGTTGGGGAAGTCGCTGCTTAAGGGGAAAGGGTGGTGACTACAGTGTTGAGTACATGCACTGGAGACGGGTGCTGTTGTATTGTCAAACCCCCAGTGCTGCAGGAACCAGGCCAGAGGAATAAGAGGGCAGGGCCTGGAAGGTTCCTGGCAGACCTGTCCCCCCTTATGTGGGGGGGGGTAGTGGCACCTTAGGTCCCTTGCACCCTTAAGTCAAGGGGGTAGCGATAGCCAGAGGGCTTGCACCCCTGAGGGTGAATAAAAGCCTTCTGCTCGCCGTGAATCCAATAGAGAGGAGCAAGGGGCTGACCCGCCTGAAGAGTAGGGAATTAAGTCAGTGGAGTGGGACTGGGAGGGAGAAGGTCGAAATATTTGGCCTCTCCCCGTGGATCTCGGGCTGTGCCCACCACTGAGAGAGTTTCAGGGGGGAACAGGACATCTCCTTCAAAAGGCAGGTCCAAGACCGCCTGCTGTACATTAGGGGACACTCTAGTCTCCCTAAGCCAAGCTGCCCTGCGGAGAGTAACCACCGAAGCCATGGTACGGGCAGCGGTGTCCACCGCATCGTGGGCTGAGAGGAGAAGGTCCTGTGAGACTGTGCTACCCTTCTCCAGGAAGGCATCATAGTCATCCCTGGCCTCAGGTGAGAGCATGTTCCTGAACCTCCCAAGTGACTCCCAGACATCCAGCAGGTACCTGCTGGTTATTGCCTGGTGGTTTGCCACTCGCAATTGAAGGGTCGATGAAGAATACACCTTGCGGCCCAGCAGATCCATTTCCTTGTTCTCCCTAGAGGAGGGGAAAGGGTCCGTAGGGGGATCTCTGGACCCTGTTGCCATCTGGACCACATCCCGAGCAGGAACTGGGTGGCCAGCAAGTGAGGCGTAGGCCACTTCTGGTACCTGATACTTCATGCTCACCGTATCTGAAACCGGGAGAACAGAGCATGGGTGTTGCCACCGGTAGTGTGGCAAGGTCCCATACGCTCAGGTGCGGTGGGATTGCTAAGGGCGCCGTGGAGGCGAATGCCGGCCTGAACAGAGTATTGGGGGGAAGGCTCAGAGGCTCCACCTGCATACCTAAGTGGGCCGTAGCTCGGCGCAGCAGGTCGAAGTGTGCCGAGAGGTTCCCCATAAAGGCCTCCAGTGCCGGGGACAGCATGGCACTGGGGATTCGTCGGGGAGGGGAGGGAGTTCCCTCGGGGGACCATTCGTATGCCCGAAAGCAAAAGGGAGATGCTGTTCAGCGCCGGGGCCGTTTAGAGCCCCTGGAAGGCCCTTCTTCCAGGCTGGAGCCAGGGGAAGGAGGTCAGGATTCCCGGCCCTGTGCCAGCGGTGGAGTAATGCTGACTCCATAGTGGAGGGAGATGGGGACCATCCCTTTTGAACCCAGGCCTTCTTTGAAAAGGCTGGTTTGCCCCTCCTGATTAGAGGTGGGGCAGGGGGAGTCGGGAGGAGCAGCAGGGCTCATGCTGCCTCCATTGCCTCTGGCGTGGAAGGGACGAGGATCTCCCCCTCATGGACTGCAGGCAAGTCCTTGCTGGGGAAGGGAGGACTGCACTTCATTGGCACCAGACTCTGCGGTGCCGATGGTGGGGTTAGCTGGTGCCAAGGTGAAGTTGGCACCAGTGAGGCTGGGCTATGCCGGGTCGTCGGCACCAGAGGTGACACGGTACAGTGCCGGGGTGAGGCCAGTGCCGGTGGTGCTGGGCTGAGGGCAACCTCAATCAGTGCTGAGGTGAGCCTCGTGCCGATGTTGCTGGGCTGGCTGATGGCGACCCCGATTGGTGTTGGGGTGCCACCAAGCCGGATCAACGCTGCGGTGCTGGAGTGGGCACTGAGGTGGTGCGGCAGCGGCAGACACCGGTGGCACACTGCCGCGTAGGCGCTGGCGCCGAGCTGGAGCTTGGGGCCGGGCTCAAACCCGAAGCCTCGGGTGAAAGGTGCTGAGCTTCCTCCGAGGCTAGGGCATGGCATTGCTGTTCCTTCTCCTTGATGGTCCAGGGTTAAAGGAGAGACAAATGGAACACGCTGAGCCCATGTGGTCTTTGCCCAGGCACCTGAGGCACCCCCCATGGGGATCGTCCTGGGGAAGGCCTTACCACATTCGGCACAGGCTTTGAACGCTGGCATGATTGTAGGCTTTAAGTCCAATGGCGGAAGGCTCTTGTAGTGGAATTAATTCCATGAAGAGATTCTCCCAGTCAGCGAAAAGCTGATCTCAAGGGACAGGCTGCTTGCGATAGCAAGGAGTGGATGTTCCAGATCTGATGCGCAAGGCGGAAGAAATGAAACAGAGGAGGGGGCGAGGAGGTGGCTGTACATGTAGCTGCGCGTGGCGTGAGGGGCGGTGGCCGCCTCCACTCTTCTGATAGGCTAGGAGAAAGTTTTTCCAACCAATCTGGCGCTCCGGCATGGAGACACCTAATACTGAGTGCATCCTAGCCGCGCTCGAAGAAGAACAATTTTTTGTCCCCCTCCTCCCTTGAGCCATAAATCTGTTAGTCTTTAAGTGCCACAGGACTCCTTGCTATTTCAGATGTGTACACATACATGATGCTGCAGGAAGTGTGATATCATAATAATACAATGGGGCATTCAAAAGGGAGCCTTGTGTAGCATGTCTTGCATCAAACCATACAACTGCATGTCAGGAATGAACAGAGAAGTTACCACGGATCATAGCCCATTGTGCATCATGTGACATTCCCCACCACACCTCTCTGGGGGGACTCACTTCTTCCCCCAGCCACTTCAGACCTGTGGCCTAGCTCAGTAGTTTTCAAACTTTTTTTCTTGGGATCCAGATTAAAAAAAAATCATTTATGCCTGGGACCCATCGATTACATCTTTCAGCAATGCATTCCAGTCTTTTGGTGTTAGCAGCAGGGAGTGCTGGAACCCAGTACTTGAGGGTCCGCAAAACAGTACTGGGTCCTGACCCTAAGTTTGGCCTAGCTCCTCCTAGTCCTTCGTCTCCTCCTTCCTGGGCTAAGTGGCCAGTCCCTGGATCACCACCTGCCCCAACCTGTAGAAATGGTTGGGACAGAAGGCAGAGGGTCCTGGCCAGGTCTGCCTACAAGTGACTGCAGAAGACCCAGCCACCCTCTAGTGGTCTCTGTACTGGTTACACAGCCAGGTCCCATCACCAACAAACATAAGCAATGCAGTTGGGGAAACTGAGGCACACAACTAGCACCCAGAAGAAATCCCCAAAGTATCTCCACTTTGTCACACAGTCTTACACCCAGTCAGAACCTCAGGGGGGCTTAGCACCAATAGAACGCCCAGATCCAGGAGCTTAGATATTGGGATCGATTGGGGATTGGGATTGTCTGCAGGGAACGGGGCCAAGGCTGCTGAGGAGGAGCCACGCTGCAGCATTTGTGCCAAGTGGAGTTGCCCTGGGCCTGGTGGCTTCATGCCCAGCCTGCCACAGCATGGCCTGACCAAGGGGTGAGGGGTGGGACCCATGAGCATCTCCGTGTCAACAAGGATGGGGAGATGTCTCCTATCCCAGAAGAGCTGATGGAAAGCACTGATCCCAGACGCCACTGTGGGAGAGCCCAGCAGCCAGGGTGAGTCCATGGCATGGGGGGGTCCATGGCATGCCCAGACTGCAGCTTGTACAGACCATTGTGGGCTGGAGCCATCAGCCACCAGAGACTGCACCTCACCTCCCAGAGCCTCCCTAAGCTGTTTGCTGCTGTATGGCCCCTTCCTGCCCTGCTGGAGCCAGCTCAGCTGCTGCCCCCATCCATGACAATACCAAAGAACAGCCCTGGATGCAGAGAATGAGGCAGGCGCTATCCACAGGCATATGAGGATCCCAAGAAGGAGGGAGCCACAGGTCTATATCTCTGGGGCTGGGAGTGCAGCTTGCAGGACTGTGATTCTGGGCTTGGCACTCTGGGATGTTAGAAAAAATCGCTGCCTGGGGCTCCCGGATCTGCCCGTGGCTGGGGCTATCCAAGTAGGATGGGGCTGGGTTATGGCTCAGGTCTGGCTCTTACTGTTCATCTCCTGTACGCAGATCCCAGCTTTCCCAGGCCCTCCATCTCTCTGTACCCCACTTCAGTAACCACCCCAGGGGCAGACATCACCCTCCGGTGTGAGGGGTCGCACTGGAACATGAGGTTCTTCCTGCACAAGGCTGGAGACCTGAACCCACAGCAACACGTGGAATCTGCTGGGGACTGGGCTGAGTTCCACATCCACAACGTGGACCAGCAGCATGGAGGGAGATACAGCTGCAGTTACCGGCCCCGATCAGAGCTGTTCCTCTCCTCAGAGCCCAGTAGTTCTGTGGAGCTGGTGGTAGCAGGTGAGGGGCCCAACTCAGCATTCCCACTCCAAGCCCCACGCTCAGTCAGACCCTCATGGGGATTCTTCCCAAATGCCACTCCCAGAGGCAGACTGTGCTCTGAGCCCTGGGCCCAGTCAAGGGGACATCCAGCTGAAGAAGATGGAGCTCGACTGTTCTTGGTAGTAACAGAGGACAGAACAAGGAGCAATGGTCTTAAGTTGTGGTTAGGGAGGTCGAGGCTGGATATTAGAAAAAACTTTTTTACTAGGCAAGTGGTGAAGTATTGGAATGAGCTGCCGAGGGAGGTGGTGGAATCTCCATCTTTGGAGGTGTTTAAGGCCTGGCTGGACAAACCCATGACTGGGATGGTTTAGTGGGAGTGGTCCTGCCTCTGGCAGGGGGTTGGACTAGATGGCCTATGAGGTCCCTTCCAACCCTATGATTCTATGAGTCTATGAACAGCGAAGGCGTGACTGTGGGGGGAGCTGCAGTCACAGGAGATTTGAGTCCAAGAGAGAGCCCTGCTCCCATGTGGAACTGCAGAGCAGGGATGCTCCCCATGGCGGGGGACACATAGAGGAGTTGGTGCCCCCAGGGGCTCCTCAGTCACCCCCTCCTGCAAACTCCGTATCCAGGGCATCTCCCTGCTTACCTGGAATCCTAGCACTAAATGATGAGCTGTACTGGGGAGGGTCCTGTGGCTGGGTTGCTCTTTCAGTCCCTCTCTCCGGCCAAGGTCCGAGTCTCATGGCCTGTCTCCTTTGGCTTCCAGAGCCCTCTCTGTCCAAACCCGCCATCTCCATCAGTCCCAACTGGGGGATCATCCAGAGAGAGGCCATCACCATTCTCTGTGGGGCTGGGTCCCACAACACCACCTTCCTTCTCTACAAAGATGGACACTACTGGGGACGTGCCACACCTGTGGGGGATGTGGCTGAGTTCTCTATGGTCAGAACCAGAAGAAAGGATGCAGGAAGCTACCGCTGCTCCTATCACACTATGCAGGAGCCAGTTGCTTTGTCCTACCCCAGTGACCCTGTCTGGCTGCTGGTGAGAGGTAAGAATTGCAGATCATTGCCTCCTAATCACTGCACAACAGACAGAAAGGGGGCAACAAGGGGGCAGGGATCACTTTAGCCAGTTTAATGGACTTAATCTGCCCATGAAGCTGCCCCTCCCCCCCAGGAGCCACAAAGGGCTGCAGCTTGTTGGGGTGAATGGAGGCAGTTATGGCTATGTGAGGCCACGACACCATGGGGAGGGGCACACTGCAGTGGGATGGATTGAGGGGGGCACACTGGGACACAGGGTTGTGGGGGATGAAGTATAGGAAGCTGTCATGGCTTTCTGTTCTGGGGAGACAGATCCAGATGGGTCTGACTGCACTAACCTCCCTGCTTTGTCATCCCCAGATTACACCTCAGGCAACATTGTGCGCTTGGCCCTGGGTAGTGGGGTCCTGCTGGCCCTGGCCCTGATTCTGGTCGAGGCTGCCAATGGCTGGAGGAGGGGTGGAAGTTAGATGAGGTGACACCCCCCCCCCCAATAACTGTTCCTCCACTGCAGCCTTCTGGCTCCAGAGTGGGTGAAAAGCAACAGAGTCACCTCAGCTTGAGTGCGGAAATGGAGCCGCCTTGTCTTGCTTTGCTTTCAGGACCTTTGTTTTCCTTTTTGCAAGCTGGGAGTTGCGTCACTGCCATGACATCTAGCGCCAGAGGAGATTAGCAGCACCACAGAGGTGATGGAGACCTGGCATCATTTCCGCTTTCTTGGTTGTTTTCTTTTCCACCCACCCCACTGTGTCTTTCTTCCTCTCCTGTCTCATACTTGGGGCTTTCCATGGTGTCTCGAGAACCGGTGTATGGCACCCGTCCAGCTCTGCCCTGCCAAAGGAGAACAAATCCAGCCTAGCACAGCCCTGACTGGACTGTGCCCATGCAAGTTCCAAGCACCAGAGGCCAGGTTCGCTTGCCAGCCAACACACCTGCTTGTGGCCAAGCCACTTCCTGTGCTACAAAGCCATCACCCAAAGCCATATTTCAGCTGCCATTTCAACCTCCATTTAGTGGCCGCCTGTTTGCTAGGGACAGAGCCAGTAGCCACCTTTCTGTTGTAGTGATATGCTTACTGGACTAGACTAACACGGCTATCCCTTTGGAAACTGTGAATTTAGAGACACTCCCTAGCATGGGCCATTGTTGTGTAAATTGGGAGACATGCCCCAGAGAAGATCTAACATGGCTGCTCCCACGTACACACCTGGATACCTGTCTGTATGATTAAAGTTCTATTCCTTACTCATTCAGTAGTATCATCTTTAACAAACCCTCAAGATCATTACATGGTGTCAGAAGATGGTGAATGAGTTTGGAAACTAAAAAAAAACTTGGAGGAAAAGTCCTGCATTTGCACCTGAAAACAGCAAAACACCAGGCATCTCTGAAAACAAAGGAAGCCTTCAGCAAGTAAGTGTAAGCTCTAAACATGGATGTTTTCCAGGCTCCTTCACCTCTCCAAATGTCTGGTAATGTTGCAGAAAACTGGCAAAAGTTTAAGCAGCGATTTCTGTTGTATTTGTCTGCCATTGGAGCACAGAACAAAGACAAAAACGAGACATCATCTATATTTTTGCATGTTGTTGGGAGGAGGCACTGGATGTATATAATAACTTTGAATTTCAAGATGGTGAAAGCATGAATTTAAATACTATACTGACTAAGTTTGAGGAATATTGCTTGCCAAAAATGAATGTGACTTTTGAGAGGCATAGATTTTTTACATGCATGCAAAAACTGGATAACACTATAGACCAATATGTTACAGAATTAAGGAAACTCAGTAAAAGCTGTAACTTTGGTGGCTTGACAGAGTCTCTGATCAAAGACAGTCTAATTTGTGGCATTACAGACAATGTGCTAAGAGAAAGACTGCTCAGAGAGGGAGAGATCTCTTTGAATGAAACCCTTCAAATATGTAGGGTGTGAAGGAAGTTGAAAGATGGAGTAAGTTTGGTCTGGCAGTTCTGTGTCAGAGGCTCTGTGTTTGCTTAGACAAGTTTATTAAGGCATAGTTAGTTAGGGGAGCTAGGGGTTTAGATTGATAACAAAGTAGACTGTTTCTATAGATAAAAGAGGTAATCCACAAAGGTTGATTATAAGACAATCCCTCCTGTCTGGACCCTGATGGGAAGCTATCAACCTAGTCTGATAAACAGGTTGGCGGGGGGTAGGTAGCTGAGGGGTCACAGGAGTCTGGCCACTCTCATTGGTCAAGGATGGTAACTGTTACCCAAATAAGCTGTAAACAACAACAGAGGCGCTAACTATATGCTGCCTATTAAGTATAATCTAATTGTGTAAACTGCATATTAAGAGTAGTAATACCATGTACGGATTTTAGGTATGATGCAACTTGTATTATGCATGAGCTTGTTGCATTATGTATATTGTATTTTGCATGTTAGAAGGTATATGTGACCAGTAACCCCTATACTGGGGGTTCTTGCTCAGAGAGTCTAGCTTCTCTTTGCTTCCCTCTGCTGCAGTTCCTTTTAGTATTCAGCTGAATAATAGCAATCCCATTCCTTCAGCAAAAGGACTTCCTCTGGATGACTCGGTTGAATACTCTTGGGATCCTTTCCCCTTTCCAACCCACAAAGGACATCCTTCATTCGTGGATCAGCTCTGTGGGCATGTTCCACCTCCTGATCCTTTAGTTTGGGCAACTGAGGATCCTGTACTCTACTAAAGCTTGAGTAGGCTATGGGAATGGCTTGTGGGGGCACCCCCAAGCAGTTAATTGCTTGTTCCCCATTGGCTGTGGAGTGTTCCTCCACAACAGATACTCGTTGGTACCCAGATTCGTCCAGTTATTTGGAGACAAGTCTTTAATGTGAGGCTGACGAGACAAGGCATCTGCATTTATGTTTGTTCGACCCGGACGATACTGAAGGGTGAAATCATAAGCAGAGAGTGCCACTAACCACTGATGTCCTGCTACAGATAATTTTGCTGTTGTCTTGATACATGTCAGAAGGTTATTATCAGTCTTTACAATAAACTTTGCTCTATAGAGGCAATCATGAAACCTCTCTGTCACAGCCCATTTTAATGTCAGGAACGCCACTTGATGAGCAGGGTAGTTTCTCTCTGACAATGTGAGGCCTTGACTTGCAAAGGCTACTGGTCGAAGTTTGCCTTCTCGCTCTTGATAAAGGACAGCTCCTAAACCAGTGTAGCTTGCATCAACATGGAGCTCATATGGCTGAGTGGGGTCAGCATACACCAAAACAGGTGCTTGAGTAAGCTGTTGAATGATGTTATGGAAAGCTGCTTCACATTCAGAAGTCCAGCACTTTCCAGACGGTATGCTCACATTGAAGTATTGATGCCGGGGTGGTCTGCCCTTTTTCTTATTTGTGGAAGGGCATCCCTTTGTGAGTTCTGTGAGGGCATGCACAATATGGGAATAATTTTTTTATGAACCTGCGATAAATAGCCACAGAATCCCAGAAATGATTGTAATTCCTTGAGAGTTGTAGGCCTTGGCCAGGTGGTAACTGCTTTTACCTTCTCTGGGTCTGTTGCTATACCATCTGCAGATACAATGTGTCCTACATGTCACACAGATGTCTGGCAGAAGATGCACTTGTCTAAGGATAACTTGAGACCAGCCTCTTCCAACCGATCCAGGACCTTGCACAGCCAAGTTTCATGTTCTTCTAAAGTGCACCCAAAAACCACAATGTCATCCAGATACACCAGACACTCTAACAGGTGCATATCCCCTACAACCTGTTCCATGAGTCGCTGAAATGTGGCTGGAGCCCCAGATACTCCTTGTGGCATACGATTAAATTGGTAAAATCCCAAGTGGCAGATGAACGCTGTCTTCTCCCGGTCCTCTGGTGCCATGGGTACTTGATAGTATCCACTGCGGAGATCAAGTACTGAGACCCAGCAACTGCCATTCAGGCTATCCAAAGCATCATCCACCTGGGGCATTGTGTTCTCTGCCTATTCAAGTCTCAGCTGGGAATGAGCCTTCACCTTTGGGGAGGATTTGGGGTTTCCCATTCCAGGTTGAGAGCCTGGACCAGTTTTTCCCCCACAAGGGCCACTGAAATGGTAAAAACACAAGTAAAAGAGCTGAATTCACCAGAAGGGACAGTGCATGCACTTAGACAAACAGCATGTAGCCAGAGTGGCTCAAATCACAATAAGAAACCAACCCTTGCTTTCAGGAAGACTGAGTCCAGACAGTCTTGTGGCAAGTGTGGATCACAGCATGGTCCCAAACAGTGTTTTGCCTATGGGAAATTCTGTCATAACTGTAGGAAACTTACTCATTTTGCAAACTGCTGCAGATCCCAAAGGTGCAAAAATCAAATGCATTTTGTTGCTGACAGTGAGACTGAGGAGTGCTTTGTAGATGTACTGGAATCAAGCAAACCTAGTGAGAGGGACTGGATACTATCTATGTCAGTGAATGGAACAATCATTCCACTGAAACTAGACACAAGAGCTCAGGTGAACATTTTGTCTGCATGAGATTATGAGAGACTGAGAATAAGACCCAAGCTGGGACCAACAAACATAAAAGTAACTGTGTACTCTGGAACAAATATATCTGTGCAGGGACACTGCTTTGCTGGTGTTAACCATAAGAACACCATGTACAGGCTGCCTTTCATTGTAGTGCCACAGGAGGTGACACCAATTTTGGGTCTAGCCACCTGTGAGAAACTGAATCTGATAAAAAGGGTGCTCTCAGTACAAGATAGGGCTGCATCTGGCTATGAGGCACTCCTTGAAGAATATCAGGACCTGTTTTAGGGATTGGGTTGTTTGCAAGGTGAACATACAATCCACATAAACAAGCAGATCCCTCCAGTTATTCATCCATGTAGAAAGGTGCCATTCGCACTCAGTGATAAACTCAAGGCTGAGCTTGAAAGGATGGAAGCAATGCAAGTAATACAAAAAATAGAGGAGCCAACGGAATGGGTGAGCTCCCTAGTTATAATGCAAAAAAATAACGGCCAGCTACACATATGCTTAGATCCCAGAGACCTCAACAGAGCTATACAAAGAGAACATTTCAAACTACCAACCAGAGAAGAGATTATGGCTCAGTTTGCAAATGCTCAGTATTTCAGTAAATTGGATGCATCCTCTGGATTTTGGCAGCTAAAATTAACAAAGGAAAGCTTGAAATTATGCACATTTAATACTCCTTTCGGAAGGTACAGATTTTTACACTTACCCTTCGGTATAGCTTCAGCACCAGAGGTATATCACAAAACTGTACACATGCTCTATGAACATATTAGCGGTGTGGACACCTCCATGGATGACATCATCATTTGGGGCTCTACAAAAGAGGAACATGATCGTCGGCTTTGGCAAGTGTTGGATGCAACTAGAGCTGCAAACCTCAAACTAAATAAGGACAAATGTGTATTAGGAGTTAGAGAACTGACTTTTATAGGGGACATTGTTTCCTATGAAGGCATAAAACCGGATAAGAGGAAGATTTCAGCCATTGAAATGATGCCACATCCCCAGTCAAAGAAAGATGTCCAACGGTTCCTGGGAATGGTTAACTATCTTGGAAAATTCATACCCAATCTTTCTGCCAAGGTGGCACCATTGAGAGAACTCCTACAGGACAAAAATGAATGGTGCTGGGATGCTGCACAGGAGGAATCATGGAGAAGTTTAAAACAAGACTTGATATAGGAACCAGTATTGAAATTTTTTGCTCCAGAGAAGCCCATTAAAATTTCAGCGGATGCATCACAGTCTGGGTTGGGTGCCATGATTTTACAAAAAGATGAAGATTGCTGGCAACCTGTGGCATATGCATCCAAATCACTGACTGATGCAGAGACTAGATATGCACAGACTGAGAAGGAGCTTTTAGGAATCTTGTTTGCCTGTGAGAGATTCAATCAGTATATTTATGGACAGAGATTGGAAGTTGAAACAGATCACAAGCCCTTGATTGCATTTTTTAACAAACCATTAAATGACTGTACCTTAAGGATTCAAAGAATGATGATCAAATTGCAGAAATACGATTTATTGGTGACCTACACATCAGGCAAATTTATGTTCACTGCAGATGCACTTTCCAGAGCAGTAGCACCCATGGTACCTGAGAAGACACTGGAAACAGAAGTGCAAACCTATGTAGATATGATTGTGAGCACAAATCCCATAACTAACAAAAGACTGCAATGCATAAGAGAAGGGACTGAGAAAGATGAATCATTGGGACTCCTCAAAGAGGTGATAATTAAAGGATGGCCTGAAATAATAAGCAGTTGCTCTCTAAGTATAAGAGACTATTGGAACTGCAGGCATGAACTGACTGTGGTAGATGGGGTGATTTTCAAAGGTGGTAAGGTTGTAATACCACGGAGCCTCCGAAAAGAAATGTTACAGAAGATTCATGAAGGTCACTTAGGAATTGAGAAGTGCAAAGAACAAGCATGAGAGGTCATGCATTGGCCACGGATCAATCACGACATTACCAATGTGATAAAAAACTGCTTTTCATGCTTGAAATACAGGCCATGCCAACAGGCAGAGACACTGAAACCCCATCCTGTTCCACAGAGACCTTTTGAAAAGGTAGGTGTGGATTTATTTACCTGGCATTCCAAGGTTTACTTAATAGTCACTGATTATTACTCTTCATATACAGAAATTTGCACACTGAACAGTACTAATAGCAATTCAGTGATCACGGGCATGAAAGGAATTTTCTCCAGACATGGAATTCCTGATGAGGTCTTCAGTGACAATGGGCCACAATTTTGAAGTGCAGAATTCAGGCAATTTGCCTCAGATTGGGATTTTCATCATGAAACCTCCAGTCCCAATTGTCCCCAATCAAATGGATTGGTGGAAAAGTCTATACAGACTGTAAAGAACCTGATGAAAAAGACTTTTGAAAGTGAAGGTGATCTGTATACAGCATTGCTGGTCTACCAAAGTACACCCCTGGAGAATGGCTTTTCTCCAGCTCAGCTGTTAATGGGAAGAAGGATCAGATCTAATTTAGCTATTACTGATAAATTGCTGCAATCTAAGAACAATGCTTTCCTTTGGAAGATGAAAGAAAACCAGAAGTGGAAGCAGAAATATTTTGATAGAAGGGCTCGTGATCTTCCATCCCTTAACCCAGGACATAAAATGTGCCTGAGGAATCACTCCTCTAATACCTGGCGACAAAGAGGCACTATTAAACAAACAGCTGCATCCACGGTCTTATGTGGTCCACACAGATCAAGGGGACACATTTCGACTTAATCAATGGGATCTACGACTTATTCCAGAAAGTTCCAACACCATGGAAGTTGATGTAGATTCTGGCATGCCTCCCCTGACTGATCTGATATCTTCAACACATGGTAATGAAACTGTCCGGGAGCAAGAGAATTCAGACCTGAATGAAGGACCAGTACTGAGAAGATCTAATCAAGTCATCAAATGTCCAGAAAGACTTATAGAGACTTGCTAGGATAGGTAAGGGAAGTGGGTGGTAAAGACTCACTTGAGAGTGATGTGCTAGAAACTTCTCCTCTCTAGGTAGTTCATATCCTGGGTTTATGGACTGTCCTTCTGCATGTTTTTTTAGATAGCTGTTATGTGTTGTTAGATGTTAGTGCATGTATTATTAGCTAGCTTTTATATGTATCTAACTGTATACTTCTTTTCCTTAGGGGGGAAGATGTAGTGATATGCTTGTAGAAGGTTGTGAATTTAGAGACACTCCCTAGCATGGGCCATTGTTGTGTAAATTGGGAGACATGCCCCAGAGAAGATCTAACATGGCTGCTCCCACGTACACACCTGGATACCTGTCTGTATGATTAAAGTTCTATTCCTTCCTCATTCAGTAGTACCATCTTTAATGAACCCTCGAGATCATTACACCTGTAAAATGAATGGGTTCCTCCTCCCGAGGCCAGCTGATTTTGGAAACAAAGGGCTGGACTATTTTGAGATGGCTCCCCTAACACTGGCTGTGTCCACAAGTCACTCAACCTCCGTCTCAGTGGAAAATCCTGGCTGGATTCCTTTGATTGGCTGTTTCACCCAGAAAGCTTCCCTTTGAGCAGCTGCGTCTGGGGTTCGCCCAGGAGCCGATTAAAATGAAGGGCTCAGTTTGAGACAAACCATGGCCCCCTTCCCAATGTAACCTCAGAGAGTGAGTTTACAACCTCCTTTGACACCTTGGGCCCCGAGGGCATCTATAAACCTCTGTAAAAGCTGGGGGGAAAAAAGCAAGGAGTCTTGTGGCATTTAAAGACTAACAGAACTTTGTAGGAGCTGGGAATTTGAAGGGACAGTGAGGCAAGCAGCTAGCACTTCTGAGAAATCAGTTTGGAGAGACAGGCTGCAGTAAGGGCGGGGGGGTTGTTGGAGGGGAGATGGGTGGAGGCCAGGGAGGGTCAGTGGTGGGAATTGAAGTGCACATGGGCCAAGGTCACAGCAGGACATTGGAGGTTCAAGGAGAGGCAGGATGATGGGAGGGCAGGGCTCCCCTTTCACAGATATGGGATTGCTGGATGAGGTATGGTGGGATGTTTTCCCCCCAAAACTCCACCTGAACTGGGGCACCTCTGGCCACATAGGGGTAGAGGGGCAGGTGCTCCCAGCCCATGCTGTCCCAACATCTGGGGACAGCTTCTATTGTCACCCCACCATTTCCCTGCCCCCTTCAACTCCTGCCCCTTTAGCCTCAGCCCCCCATATTCCTCCATGTCTCCCCACTCTCCTGCCCTGGCTTTCCCAGGCCAGATGTTTGCTATTTCCCAGAGGGCCATCTGGGAGGCCACTAGAAACACAGGGCAGATGGCAGCCATCTTAAATGAGGATGGGGTGATGGGCATTTAAGGGGAAACGAGAGGAGATGGGTTATGGGGGGATTGGTAGGAGGCTGAGCAGGGATGGGCCATGGTGAAGGGGGCTTTAGGGGGCAGACTGAGCATTTGAAGGGGGATAGACCTTGAGGCAGATGGTGATGGGGGGGTCACTCTGCTGCTCTCCCCCTCCTGCTCTGTGGGGTTGGGGGCAGTTGAGGGAGGAGGCTCCAGGGCAGTTGGGGGGTGGCTGCTGGGCAGTGGGTCAGGGACTAAAGGCCAGTTGGGACCATCCGACTGGGTGGCTGAAGCATCTTTACTGCTTCCTCCATGTTGTGAGGCCACTGGCATTATTCACAGCTGTGCTGGAGGAACAACAGCTGTGTTGGTGGCAGGCGATGCTTAGCAATGGTGACACCAGGGATCCTGCCTCCCAGCCATTTCTGCCCTAACCACTAGATCCACTCTCCTCCCAGAGCCAGGGACAGAGTCTAAGTTTCCTGGTCCCAACTTTCTGTTTCTGTCTAGCTAATGGCTGTATTAACAGCCTGTGTCACATCCCTCTCTAGTGATCTGGCCACATAACCACAAACCTAAGCAAGGAATCCTGTGCCACTTCTAACAACCAACAAATTTATTTTTTGCATGACCTTTTGTGGGTTGAAGTCCCACTTTGTTTCTTTTTTCAGCTCATGTTGCAGGGTCTCTGTAGGGGCATCAGAAGTTCTCTGGTTCTCTTCTGGTTGGTGACACATGGGGGGCACAGGAGGGAATGTCTCTCCTGGTTTCTTTTGAACCTGGTTTATTCACATGCTGGGAAAAGCCCCTCAGAACCAGGTGTTAGGTGTAAATCTGCCCTCACTGCTCAGCTATGCTACAGGGGGCAGTAAACCCACATGTCCCCATTGTGCCACCTCCTCGAGTGGTGCCATGGCTTGGGTCACACATGGGTGGTGTCACGCTAGGCTGAAAAAGGCCAAGCAACTTTGGAAACACATAGTCCAAATCTGACCTTTAAAGACATATTATACAAAAGCACAGAGGTGGCCTTTGGCAATTGGGGACCCTAGGCAAAGGCCCTTTATGGGGCCCCCTATGAACCCCCAGTGCTGCCCTCAGTGGGGCTCTGGGCCCTATTACCAACTATGGGGATATGGTGGTGATTGTTATCTATAGACTTATGGATCCATTCATAATTTCATTGAGTTTATTGGTTTATGGTTCTAATTCACTCTTGTACAACTTTCACTGATGAGTAACCTCTCTCCAGTTTTGCCTTGATCTTCATGAGCCTTCATTGTTTGTTTCTTGTTTTCTGTCAACTTCATATAGTCTTGTGACTGGTTGTAACAATGTTTCTTATTGGTAATGTTGCCTCAGTCAATTGCTATTAAGTTCTAATTAATTACTTCCCATTTGTAATAGTACCCCAATATTTGTATATTATCCCCACCAATCTTTGTTTCATTTTAATTGCTTCACATTGATGGTCTTATCTTAGCATTTACAACTGTGTCACATTAGTACTGTCAATCTCCATTTAGTTCTAATGGATTGAATAAGTATTTTCTCCAACACTGGTTGGGGCTTTTGGGGAGAGCCTTGGACTCAAGCCACCATCTTTTGAGGTGTGTTTGGCTGTAGGAGAGCAGCTCGTTCCGTGAGCCATGCAGCCCCAGCCTGTACTCAGGTGAATTTGTCCCTTTTTATCTTTAAGCTCTGGTTATACCACTACCTTTTCCCCAATCTCTGTAGCATTCCATACTCCATACTGTAAATGTAGAAACTCCATTTTGTAACCAATGTACACCATCTTGTGTAAGACTGAATAGGCTATAAGGTGTGGATGGAGGGTGGATGTGTGTGTGAACTAGCCCCAAGCTGCCAGCTTGTTCTGCTCAACTTGGTGTGAACCAACCTCAGGCTGTCAGCTTGCCCAGCTGAAGTGAGAAGCCCACCTTAACTGCTGAAGAATGTGAACAGACACCTAAAAACAAAGGAATAAAGGATCCACCCCAGAAGCAGACACCCAAGAAAATGAGCTGAGGGTCACGTCCACAACTGCCTGGTGACTAATGGTCCCAGAGCACCTGGAGTGGCATGACAAAGCTATTAAGACTGGGTGAGATCCCAAAGCAAAAGGGGGAACTGTTCTGCATACCACCTGGAAGAAAGGAGTGTCGGCGCACGCCTGATGAAGACCCTGCTGCTCCTCATGTCCAGCTTCCCTGGCCAGGCAGCTGCCATGAACCCCAGCACCAGACACTAACACTGACTCCAGCAGCAGCACCATCAGGCCTGGTAATAACACAGACTTCAGAACATTGTATGGTATGCTTGGGCGTGTGGATAAGTGTGTGTGGGCATAGGGATAAGTTAGTTATCAACTTTCTCTTTATTTGTAATAAACACGGCATATTGCTTTCTCCCCCTAAAAAGATCTCAGGTACTCATTTGGTATAACACAACTTTGCCCATCAACTTGGGGTCTGCTCATTTATTAGGGTTACTTCCTCTGGGGGAGGGAGGTTGCAATTCTATTAGTGTACTGCTTGTGTCACTTGTGTCTCTGTGTGGAGTTTACTTCTCCCTTCTGCAAATCCCTCCCAATGGAGCCACCCTTGCAGGACCTAAATTTCCCAAGACTGGGGTTTTAAGTGCAACTGAGTGGACCGGGTCTATCAGCACTCTCAGCTGACCCCTTATGTGTCCCTGAACTCAGCAGGCCGGGTTACACAGCACTTT
Source organism: Podocnemis expansa (assembly GCA_007922195.1). Lineage (NCBI taxonomy): Eukaryota > Metazoa > Chordata > Testudines > Podocnemididae > Podocnemis > Podocnemis expansa. The sequence goes on along the minus strand of ML682024.1, from coordinate 6,982,386 downwards.
CAGCTGCCACCCTTATATGCCCCTGGACTCAACTAGGCTGGGTTGAAACAGCACTTTCAATTGTCACTCATATATGCCCCTGGACTAAACTGGCTGGGTCAAAGCAGCACTTTCAGCTGTCACTCTTAGATGCCACAGGTTCAGCACGCTGGTAACCCCTTAATGATTAAACCTTACAAGGAATTGGGCATCACAGGAATCTTTGGCTAGGTAAAAGGAGTGTTGCTGCAGAGCAATACAGAGGAAGTCTGGCAACCAGCTTGATTAGGAAAGTTACTTTATTGCCAGGTACATAAAACTTATGAATAATTATAAAAGGAAAGAAAAATGCCTAAAGAGTCACAATATTGATAACCATACCAAAGAGGAAAATGATCAAACAGTTATAATATTACCCAGTTTCAATTATAGTATTGGGGAAAACTAGCCCAAGTGGATTACAAAAGACCAGGTTTAGAGAGCTGTAGTTGGACTAGGGAAAATCAAAGAGAGAAGCAAGGGGGAGAATGTCTCACCACTCAGTGCAGCTCAAAGGTGCCCAGGAACCAGGCTGTTCAGCTTAGGGTCTGGAGTGCTGGAGACAGGCAGAACCTCCACCACGATCAGCAAGGAGAAGGTAAAGTCCCAGTGGACCTGAGGCAGCTTGTAGCTCCATACAACAGATCAGGCATCAGAACAGATTCAGAACTAACTAACTCTCTAACTAACTCTCACGTGGAACTTGGGTAGGGATTTTTGTAGGGAAGAAACAATGGTTCAAGGAAGAACACTGGGGTTGTTTTCGTGCAAATAATGACTTAAAGGAGTATACCTGAGGTGTTTTGTTTAGGTGGACAATAGGAGCTGATCATTCCTGGTGATGGGTGGCATTCCTCTGAGGGAGCATACAATGCAATCAGGAAGATTCAGTATGTTGGATATCAGTTGAAGCTCTATTGACTAGAATTGGTTTGATAACTATTGGGCTGGGTGTGTGCAGGCATGAGTTCCTTTGTCTCAGGAGCAGGGATCCCCCATCATGCAGTGCTTCCCTGCTTTGCCAGTCCCAGAATTCAGTGTAACTCCTGCCTCCGAGCTTGGTTCTCCATTCAGTATGCTAATTCTGGCTCCATCCTTGATGCAAATGAAGTTTCTGCTGTCCATTCAATGTGCTAATGGTTCACAGCTTCCATGTAGATGGGGGTAGAGGAGTTGTCCTAATTCCAGCACCCTTGTTCAAAGGGGTTTTAGGTGTGTCTCCCACTGCCTCTCATTGTTTCTGGTTTCTGGTTCAAGCAGAGGCTGAAGGTGATGGGTAGGGATGAGTCTCAGTGGCTGGATAGTATGCCCTGATTCTCCAAGAACACAGAGCTACCAAGTAACAGCCCCCATTGCTGCCCTAACTGCCTCCCGCTAGGGGTGTTGCTGGCGCTGGGCATGCTGGGGCACGTGCCCCGAACCACAGTGCCAGTGCCCTGGATCTTTGGCCCAATCGGGCTGGAGATCCAGGGCCCAGGCCAGCGGCTGTGGTGGCCCCGTCCTCAGCCGGGGATCCAGGGCCTGGCCCCCCGTGGCTGCGGTGGCCCTGTCCCCTGCCAGGGATTCAGGGCATAGCCAGCTGTGGCCGCAGCAGCCCCCTCCCCTGCGCTGGGGATCTGGGGCCTGTCCCTGTCCCTGGCCAGGTGGTGGGGCCTGTAGGCTGGGGGCGGGGCCTGGGCCTGTTCCCTGGGTCTCTTCTGCAGCCAGCGATGCCCCTGCCTCCCGCCTTGGGCAGAGGCGGCCTTTGGCAATTGGGGCCCCTAGGCGAAGGCCCTTTATGGGCCCCCTATGAACCCCCAGTGCTGCCCTCACTGGGGCTCTGGGCCCCCGTTGCCACCCTAACTGCCCCCCCACAGGGGTGGGGGTGAAGCGGGGGCTGTGGACCACCAGGTCCAAAAGCTTTGCCGCTCACCGGCCAGTGTACCAGCCAGACTGACCTCTCTCCAGTAGCAGCAGAGCAGCACTCCCCACCTACTCCCAGCTGGCTGCACCTCCCCATGGGGAGGGAAGAGAGCAGCCGGTATGGCGCTGCAGCTTGCTGGGAGTGGGGCCCCCTGGAGTGGCCCACTCTGAGGAGTTTGGGCCGCTTTGCCCCTGGCCACCCCAGGTCTGGAAGTGGCTGGAACTCTTCAGAGCGTGCTGCTCCAAGGGGGCCCCACCCCCCGGCAAGCCACAGCACCACGCCGGCTGCTCTCCTCCCTCCCACTGGGTATGCGTAGCTGGCTGGGAGTAGGTGGGGAGCACTGCTCCGCCCCCACTGGAGAGAGGCCGGTCTGGCAGGCAGGCAGCAAGGCTTTTGGACCTGGTGGTCTGCTGTCCTCTGCTTCCCCACTGCCCCACAAGCACACAGGTAAGTGAAGCAGATGGCGACTATGGGGCCCCTTACAGCTCAGGGGCCCTAGGCCACCGCCTGCTTCACTTACCCCAAAAGCCACCTCTGGAAAAGCACAATCGTGAGGGTTCTTCCTAACAAGTAGACTAGACTAGAGCTTTGATATGCAAGTGCATTGCTGGTGGTTATTTGATGATGTTTACAGCTATCTTGTTAGAGTTAACAAGGTATATAAATTGTTTTTCTGTCTGTCACTGTTCTGGTAATTAAAAGTTCAAAAGGAACATATGAACATTTAGAAGGGCCTTAAATGTAGAGGTACTATTGGCTTGATTTCTCTTTGATGTTTAAGTGGTAAACACCTGTGAATGAATGTGAATGGCGAATTACCTTGTGCTAGTGTAACTAGCTATTGGTGTGTGCAAGCCAGGGAGATGATCGTTATTCAAAGCCAGAAGCAATCATCTATTAGTGGTCAAGGAGTAATTGGCTCTGATCAGTCAGCATGGATCTATAAAACCCTCTTGTTGGAGTACCTTTGTGTGTGTGCCTGTCTCTGTCTGTCCATCCAAGAACCTCAGGGAAAATTTAGATCACAAAACAGTGGGTTCTTCTTCAAGTGCTGCTCAGATACATTCAGCAATAGGTATCTCCGTGCCAGAGCACTGGATTGGTCGGACCTTTTTTGCCCTAGCCTGTCAGAAGAGTGCAGGTGGCCACCGCCCCCTGCGGCTATATATGTGGCCGCCGCTTGACCCTGCCCAGTTTCATTTCTTCCACCTTCGTGTCAGTGGTGAAACTGCCCGCTCCTTGTGCTTTGCAAGCAGCCTGTCCGTCTCTTGCTTTATGAGCTTCTCACCTGACTGGGAGCACCTATTTGTGGACGTAGTTCCACCAAAGATGGTCTCCCTGTCCTGGCCGTAACATCATGCTACTCCATCTTCTGCCATGCCGGGGTTCAAACCCTGTGCCGAATGCGGCAAGGCCTTCCTGCGGGATGTTCTCCATGAGAAGTGCCTCTGGTGCCTGGGCAAGAGCCATGTGGTTACCATGTGCTCCATCTGTCTGTCCTTCAAGCCGAGGACAATCAAGGACAGGGAGCAAAGGTGCCGTGCCCTGGCCTCCGAGCAGGCTCAGCAGTCCTCTCCCAAGGCTTTGGGACCTCCTGCGGTACTGCATGCCAGTTCGGCACTGGGACCCGCACGGCACCATGCTGACAGGCATCGCAGGACAAGCTTGGTACCGATGTCAGTACCGTGGTGCCGACAGAGCCCTGTGTGCCTGGTGTTCTTCCCGGGACCAGTCGTGCTCAACCCTGGTACTGCGGCTCCGTCATAGCCCCAAGTCTTTGACAAGAGGCTCTCCCCGGTACTGGTCGAGCTTGACCCCGGTACCACAGCACCAACATAGTCCTGTATCTTCGACATGCGGCTCCCCTCGGGGCTGGTCTGGGTCGATGCTGATCCTGACGACCCCGGAGGCAGTGGAGGCTGCAAGGGCGCTCCTCCTGCTGCTTACACCTCCCTCCCCGGCGCCAGTTAGAAGGGGGAAGCAGGCCTTCATGTCGAGGGCCTGGGCCCAACATAAGTGGCACCACTCCCCTTTCCCACCACCGGCCCTGGCCTCCGAAGCCCAGAAGCCCATTACCCTCCTGAGCCCCAGTGCCTTGGAGCTGTCCCTGCGGCATCATATCACCCTACCATTTCTGGTACCGTGCCGGGGATCACGAGATTCTTCCCCCCGTTCCAGGCCGGGGGAAGGGGCTTCAAAGGGCTCTAAGTAGCCTCAGTGTCAGGTCTCAGTGCCATCGCCCTTCTGGTACTGCCCTCCAGAGTGGTCACCGCAGGAGGCCCCTGCGACCATGCTGGTACCACCCCCAGCACTGGGGAGAGTACTAAACCCGGTACCATCTGCCCACACGGGTGATCTGTTGGTGCATTTTGATCTCCTGTGCTGTGCCTCAGCCCACATGGGGATGGAGATCCAATCCTCCAAGGCACACTCCAATGCTTTATTCGGCCCAGTGTTCTCCTTGGTGGAACCGGTCACAGTTCCCATCCACCCTAGCATCTGGGACTTGGCCTCCTCCTGCTGGCAAAACCCAGGTTCCATCTCCCTGGTCTCAGAAACGGCGGGCCTCAAGTACAGGGTCCCAGGGTCAGAGTTCCCCTCACTCACCCACCGCCCAGTCCCACCTCGCGCTGTGGTGGAAGTAGCCTTGGGGCCGGGACAGACCTCCCGCGATCCCCTCCCAACATCAAGGGATGCAAGGGAGTTAGAACTGCTAGGTAGAACTGGCCTTCCAGTTGTGGGTTGTAAATAACCAGGCCCTAACCAGCAGGTACACATTGGATGTGTGGGAGGCATTAAACAGATTTAGACACCTATTCCGCCTCCTGTCTTGCTGGCTCCTCCTGAGTGCAACCTGTGAGGAAACCTTTTCACCTCTGACTGTAGGTGATGGCTCAGAGGTTAAGTAGACTCCCCCTTTTTTCTGAGTAGGATGAAGGTTTCACCCTTATCCATACTTTCGTTGTGGACCCTATTATGCCCCCTGAGGGGGGCTCGATCCTCATTACCTGAACCGTCTTGGACCACCATAGTGGTCACAATGGAGACCTGCGGTCCTGTGGGTACCCTTTGGACAAAGGTCTTATCCCCAGTGCATTATCACCCCCCATACAACGCCCCCCTTGGGCGGCAACTCCTCACTCTGTGGGACACTTGGAGATTCACGGTATACACTCCAATAATCAGAGTGCACCATTCTGTCGATCCCCGCTCCAAATAAGATGGGTTTTTTTCCATTTACCACAACCATTCCCATACCGGGGAGTGCGACTCCTGCGTACCTCCCCATGGGGAAAGCCCTCTGCCCTACTCTCCAGTAGGACAGATGGTAAAGCCCTGGTTAATCTTTGTTCCTCTCTCACAGAAGGCCCCTCCTGCTCCCTGGCCTGCTCCAAAAGGTGGGGGTGGAAGGATCATATCCTCCCTTTTCTTCTGCTGCCCAGACCAATGATTATCAAATACCTTTAGCTGGGCCTAACATAGCTCGCATTAAATAGACCTCACCAAGATCTTAAGGTATATGTCCCTAACCCAGGATACTACAACCCCTTGACCCCTTAGGGTGAGCATATTTCTCTTGCCTGAGGTAAAGCCCTAACACTTGCTACTTCCAGTTGGTCCACAGCCTGGTGAATGACTGGGTGGGGGGTCTTGCCAACTAGACCCCTGCCCCACTTTCACCCTGCCTTACTCCCTCAAGGATGGGCCACCCTGATGGCCAATGGCCTCTCTTTCCCTCCGAGTTGGCCAATCACAGCTGCCGGAGCACTTCTCAAAGCCTGAACATCTGTACACAGCCCCTTTCCCTTGCCGAAATGGTCCAGTGCCCCCCTTTACCACTCGGTCAGAGGTGAGCATACTTGCTTCTCTTCCTTCCTCACTAAACTCGCAGTTGACACTGCTTGGACACTCCAGTGAGTAGCCAAGAAGCTTTAGCCTAAGAGCAAGGGGTTCAAGGCCTGGTGGGGGCCCCAAGCCAAGCTCCATGGGTATGGCTGAAGACCATTCCCGCCGCTGGGGTGGGAGTCTGATCCTAGTCATCATCCCTTAGAGAATACCCAGCAGGGCTCCCATCATAGTTTCTTCCCTCGGATGGTCATAGCACCGGGTTTATCCCGGCATAGCTCTGGGACACCCTGCTCGTATACCCTGTAGGTCCAACTTCCTTTCCCTCCTCACACTCTGAGGACTTTCTTGCCATCGCAGTCACGATTTGGTATTACACTCAGGCCCGACTGATCACTAAGGGTATTTTCCACTCGATAGACCTCTTATTACACCACCCATCATCCTGACCACTGATTGGGAGTTTGGTAGCCAGCTGTCCCCAGTAGAACCCTCTCCCAGGGCAAGTCTCATAATGGCAATAACATGCTTGTAGAAGGCCCTTCAGATAAACCAGAAGGTTTGTAAGGAAATGGCGGGATGTGCACCATCAAAGTGGCGTACCTTCCCTGCTCCCTTGGTACACGTTGTTCCTTCCTCATGTATGTCCCGTTCCCCTCTAGGGGCCCCCACTTCCGGGCACACCTCTGTACAGCGCCAGTCATAACGTTTGGACCACACCGGCTGGACTCGTCCTGGTGGTAAGAGGTCATGTAAACCAATGTCCCGTAGGCTGCGGGACATGATCCCCGGAACTTCCATTCTGATGAGCGACTCCGGGCGTCCCTTCATCGCACCTGTAATAACCCTTGGGGAGGAAGGGGTTAACACTCTGGTCAGTGAGTCCCAGGACAGCCAATAGGAACGAACTGCAGGCTTTTGAATTGTAACAGCAGCCTAGCCTGGCCCTGTTTGGATGTAGCAGAGCTCCTGAGAGGATCAGGAGGAGGCCAGAGGGGCCTGAGGAAGAATCCAGCAACATCCTTACCAGAGATAAGTTAAGTTTGGTACTGACCAGGCGTGAGTAGAACAGGGAATGTTTGTTTAGGCGCGGTCAGGGTATTTTCTTTGTTTTTGGCTTGTTTTTTGGATTTCTCTGTGCTGAGCACATGTAACCCCCCCCCCCACTACCCTGTAACTACCTAAGTTAGTTCCCAGAGAAGCAACTCTCTGTGTTTATCATCTGTTCTTTTTGATTAAAGAGTTTACCTTTTAAGCAAGTTCTGGTTCTGTGTCCTGAAAGGCAAGAGGTTTGTGTGCCCGTGCCTTAGACTGCACAGGCAGCTACTAGAGGGAACCCTGTTCCAGTTCCAGCTCATATTGCAGCTGGAGTTCAGTCACTTTCCTGAGAGAGGAATAAAGAGGATTGCAAGTACCTCACAGGGAGGAATTCCCAAGTGCGCCTTCCTGGGTCTCAAGAGGTTTTTTTTGCATTTGCGTGGTGGCAGCGATACCACTCCAAGGCCAGGAATTGGAGGCCTTGGAGACTTTTAAGAGCAGGCTTTAAGGCCAGTGGCTTTTCTGGCCTGTTGCAGGCCCCCACCTTCTGCACTCAGAGTGCCAGAGTGGGGAAAAAGCCTTGACAGCACCAGCTCCTCGCCAACTCTTGGTATCCCTTCATTGCACCAGCTCCTCACCTTCTTTACTCATTTGGCTGATTACCAGCCACAAAAAAAAAAAAAGAAAAAAAAGAGGAAGAAGAGAAAGACAAGGGGGAATAATCATAATACTACTCCCTCATGTCAGCACAAGGTCATCGATACCGCCAGTCCTACTCAACAGGGACCACCACAGTGCCATTGGTAGGCTTGCTTAGGCCTGGGATATACCCATCAGGCTCATGTGCAGTCCTTTTCTGGTCTGCATTGTATAGGGCCATTCAGTGGCCAGGCACTGCCTTCTTTGTCATGATCTGGGTGCTCTACTCGCAGTCTGCTCCCTGAGGTTGTTAGCTACCGCCTTCAGCTGCTGGCATTCCCTCCTTCAACCTAGGACGAGGTAACTCTTCTAGACCCTAACCGCTGGTAGCCCACCCCTCTGCAGGACGCCAAATGTCCCAGATTCCCGCACCTATCACTCATAGCATGCGAGTATCTCATACTGGTGGACCAAGAGAAACACGGTCTACCTTCCCTCCTTTGGTTCTGGAGGTGCCGGTCTCCACCAATGCCAGCCCAACGATCCTACGGCCTCCTGAATTCCCTTGTAGGAGGTACATTATCATGTATTGCTGCCAGAACACTAATCATCTGGGTTTCTCTCACCTCTGCCAATATGCCTTTAGGCAGAGCAGTTAAAGTCGCACTCCTTGACTTTAACCAAGATATGCCGGTATCTCATCTATCCGTAAGGTGACCTCAGGCCCTCCTGTGCAGGCACCACCAGGGGCGTTGCTGGCCCTGGGCACCCAGGGCACATGCCCTGAATCCCAGCACCGGTGCCCTGGGTCTGGCAGGCTCCCCCCCGGTTTCCGGCTCAGTTGGGCTGGAGATCCACGGCCCAGCCACCCACGGCCACGGCAGCACCGTCCCTGGCCGGAGACGCAGGGCCCAGCTGCCCATGGCTGCTTCTGGCCCTTTCCCCAGCTGGGGATGTGGGGCCCAGCCGCCCGTGGTGGCTTCTGGGCCTGTCCCCGGCCAGGGGGCGTGGCCTGAAACCAGGGGATGTGGCCTGCGGGCCATGCCCCAGGTCCCTCCCCAGGGCAGCGACACCCCTGGGCACCACACTAGGCATTCGGGCAAACTGGGCCTACTTTCTCCTCTGGGTTAGGTCCTGCAATCCCCATTTACCTTTGCTGGGGTGATAGTCCTTGGGTTGATCTCCTAGACTTCTCCCGGACCCTGGAGGTGGACAAATACCCAAGTCAGAATTATGCCATGCTAGAGGCGGAAGAGCCAACTCCACCCGCCATCCATCAGCATGGCTAGCAGTCATCTATTTCTTAATGTATCTGAGTAGCGCTCGAAAAACAGTGGGTTACCTACCAGTAACCGTCCTTCTTCAAGATGGGCTGCTTGGATTCATTCAGATCCCTCCTCCCATCCCTGCATCTGGAGTTGGCAACTCCAAGGAACTGGGGAGGGGCCAGGTGGTGGCCACATATATAGCCACGGGGTGGTGCGGGGGGTGGTGGCCGCCTGCCCTCTTCTGACAGGCTAGGGCAAAAGTTCTGACCCATCCAGTGCTCCAGCATGGAGACACCTATTTCTGAATGAATCCAAGCAGCCCATCTCAAAGAAGGATGGTTATTGGTAAGTAACACACCATTCCTGTTTGCAGGCTGAGAGGGAAGACTGCAGAGTCACTCTCCAGGAGGAGGAAATACCACAGTTAGTTTGAAAACCACCCTTATCTCTACCCCTTTGGTAATGTACAGTTGGACACCATCCTCCCTTTATTTCATGGTCATGTACTATTTTCACCTACATGACTCATGAACTGGGTTTGAATCCAGCAGGTACTGAGGGTGGGGAGGATCTGTGTGGAAATATTTGCAGTGGTCAGTTGAAGTTTAAGACCTGACCCTGTGTTCTCAGTAGTAACAGAAGATAGAACAAGGAGCAATGGTTTCAAGTTGCAGCTGGGGAGGTCGAGGCTGGATATTAGGAAAAACTTTCTTCTAGGAGGGTGGTAAAGCATTGGAATGGGCTACCTAGGGAGGTGGTAGAATCTCTGTCTTTGGAGATGTTTAAGGCCCAGCTGGATAAAACTCTAGCTGGAATAATTTAGTGGGAGTGGTCCTGCTTTTTTTGGCAGGGGGTTGGACTAGATGACCTCGTGAGGTCCCTTCCAACCCTACGATTCTATGATCTCCTGACTCCCAGATGAGTGCTCTTCCCTGGATGCAGAGTACATTGAGGATGATGACCTATCACCCCTGCCAGAAACACAGACAGGCTGTGACCTGCATGACGTCTGACCAGGTTGATGGGTCCAGGATTTCCAGAGTGCTGCAAGGACATCCTCTCACTTTGGCCATGCTAGATTTGGCAGGCAGATTAGAGACAAGTTGTGCTGGCTGCAGGAAGAGACAAGCCAGAACTGGCTTCCTGTGCCTGTAGCCAGTGGCTCAAAGCCTCCACTGATGCTGGGTGGAGCTGGACACTGTTATGGGTAGCAGGCCTGAAGGGCCCCTCTATGCCCCAGCATAGAACCTGGGTGCAGGATCCAGTTCCTCTCAGGGATCTGGTTTCTAACAAATTAGCTGGACAGAGGTATGGGCTGGGGTGTGTTGGAGGTAGGATGAGTACTGGTGAGGAAGGCTATGGAGACTGCGGGAAGTTAAGGATAGGAAGGAGAAAAGATCAGCTGAGCCTTGCTTTTTCCCTCCAAGCTCAAATCAGCCTCTCCCCTGGATTAACCCCATGGACTGTAGATCAGAACCTGGCTCTGCCCCAATTTCTGTGTGGTTTTATTCTGAAATGACTCTGAGGAGCTGCAGCCAGTATCCAGCCCACCGTTTCTTCTAGAAACACTCTGTGAGCCCCGGCGCTTTCTGTGAGTGTGCGAACTGGTGGTAGGTCACAGATGCACAAGGGGTTAGTGTCTCCCAATCTCACTCCTGTTTTGTGTGAATGCAGAGATCTCTGCACCCAGACCCTTCATCTCCTTTAGCCCCAGCATAGGGATTGCCAGGGAGGGAAACATCCCAGTCCACTGTCTGTGTTGGTGCTGTGGCGGGAGGCTATCATTGTATAAAGATGGAATATGCATCCTGGAGCTGGATGCTGATGGAGTCAGGGAGTGAATTAACTGAGATCTGTCCTCTGCTGCAACCCTAGCCCAACAATCCTCTAAGGCCCTGAGGCAAGCATCCACTTCCTGGATCACAATGTTGCCTAGTGTGTAGTGTGCCAGGGCTGGGACTTGGGAGAGGGGGCTGCTGCACCTGGTATTGCTATGACTGTCTGTGTGGCTGTGGTTGAGGCATTGACCCCTCTTTGTCTCAGTTTCCCCCTCTGTAAAATGAGTCTCATGCCCCTGTTCTGCTCTACAAAGTGCTCTGGGCTCTGCACGTGCAAAGGACTGGGTAGGAACCAGCTGCTGTTGTATCAGACACCCAGCCTCATACTGAGCTTGGAGGGAGGGATTACAGTGCTTGCCACAGACACAGCAGCTACTTGTGGCTTCTGTGTACCAGATGGTGGCTGTGAAGGCCATGGTGTGATGTGAGGTGGGCAGGAGGGAGGCGAACATCAGCCAGCAGGGACAGAGCAGAGCATTGAGGGAGCCCCATGTGAAGGGCAAATGAGATTGGGAATCAGAACTGGGGAATCTGTTGGGGAGCAATTTCTCTCTGTCCCCTTGTTCTTGCCCACTCCCCTTTCTGGGGGGCTCATTGGTTGCCTGCCACCCCATATCTCTTTCACAGCTTCCTGAGCTTAAAGAGGAAACCTGGCTCAGCCCAGGGCCCTGAGCTGTGTAGAGCCACTGTTCCAGGGATGGGCTGGGGAAGGGGACACAGGGCCTTCCCCTCTAGGGGCTGCTTTGGTCTGGATCCTTTTCTCCAGCCACCAGGCCCCATGTCCCTGCCATAGTTTGCGAGAACCCAGGAGTCCTGGCTCCCAGTGCACTGCACTACCCACTAGACCCCATGCAGAACCTGGCTATATTACAGGTAGGTGCAGAGGTTGATGCTGTGTTTCACCAGCAGTAGCAGAAAAAGAAAGCATGCATCAGCTCTGGGCTGAGTTCCCCCTTCATGGATTTATTGGCTCCTCCTTTAACAACTCAGGGCTTAAATTTATCCCTCCCTCCCCCAGACTCTGGGACTGGAAACCACAACTCCCTGTCTGCCCTGTCTTTACCCCACATCACTGGACTAAGAAGAGCATCTGCAGCAACCCTATGTGAGGATGAGGTTGGCCAGGCCAGGCCCCTTGATCCTCATACTCCAGGGTGGGTGCTGGAGGGAGCCCAGCTGGGTCAGGAAGGAATCTCCAGCCTTCCCCATAGAAAAGGGTGGCTCAGGGGGGTGGGGTACTGTGTGTGTGGGAGAGGGAGGGAAGGGAGGAAGGTGCCTTCATCTGCTCTAAGCTGTCAGTCTAGGGAGGTTAGGCCAGCCTGTTGAAGGGTGGGGCAGCCTGGACACCTTTAGATGCTTCCTGAGATTTCCTCTTCCCCTCTGGTCCCTGCAATGGGGAGCTACAATGTGGGGCTTGGAGGCCTCAACTCCTCTGATGCCCCATGCTTGGTGCAGGGGAAGTGGGGGCCTGGAAAGCTGTGCAAGCGGATGTGGTGTACTGAGTGTTGCAAGCGGCTTGAACTTGCTGACTGAGCTACATGGGGCCTGGTCATTGCAGAGAAACCATCTGCTGCAGAAGAAATGGGCCAACCACATCATGAACTTGCTGGGGCTGCAGCCCGCAGCCTAGTTCCTCTTTGCTCACATTCAGGCTTTGGAATCAGGAGAGCTGGGCACTGGGCCATTGGTGGCAGAGCTAAGGGAGCCCCCACTGCCCAGTCATGGTGCCTGCTCTCACCATCTTCTTTCTTGGTGAGTATTGGCCATAGCCTGAGTAGGGCTCTATGGAGGGTGGGGTGGGGAATCTGAGACCAGGGTTTGTGTCCATGGTGTAGGGCAAATCTGAGACCTGGGCAGAGGATCTATTTGCTCTGGGGCCTGGTTTCTCAGGAGCTGTCTCCTTTCCAGCAAAACAAACAAGGAATCTTGTGGCACTTTAAAGCCTAACAAGTTTGTTTATCTCATGAGCTTTCACGGGAGAAAACACTTTCAAAACGTCTCCCAAAGTAGGATATTCTCCCACAAGCTCAAGCAATAAATAAACTTCTCAGTCTTTAAAAGTGCCACAAAACTCCTTGTTTTTGTTGAACTAGACTAACACCACTACACAGAGGTATTGCTAGTGGGGGGCTCTGGGGGCCTCAGCCCCCCTGAAACTCAGGGCCAGCCCCTTGAGCAGCACACTTCTAAACTCTGCAGGGGCACACCATCTCTCCCCATGCACAGAACATTGGCAGCTGGCAGCTGTGGCCTTTACCTGGCCAGAAGACAGTCTTCTGGCCAGTAGGGAACTGCCCCAGGCTGAACTGGGGAGTTTTTAAAACTCCCACCCTGGCCTGACCCTGCTCTGAGCATGCTCAGGCCATGAGCCTCAGCCTCTGCTGGGGCCACACTCTCCTCCAGCAGCCAGCTAAGGGAGCTGGGGCGGGAGTCTGGGGGCAGGCATGCTGGCCCAGAGGGGAAAGGGCACAGGGGAGGAGGTCAGCCTGGGGCAGAGGGGGCCAGTGGTGGGATGGGGGGGTGAGGGAAGGACTCAGGGGGCTGCTGGGGTGGTGGTGGTAGGGAAGGGCTTGGGGAACCAGTGGGGGGGAGTGGGTAGGGAACAGATGGGGGCTCTTTTGGGGGCTTGGGCCCCACCTAATCTTTAAGTCTAGCAGCGCCCCTGCAGCTACCCCTCTGGAACTTGTCTCCTTTTCAGACTGCTGGCTGGCTGGACAGAGTGGGGTGTCTGGACGTGAGTATCTATGGGGAATAGGGCAGCTGGGGGAATTTCTGTATTAAGGATGAAGGAAATGGGAGGAGGGGTGCAGATTTCCTACATAGGGGATGCTCCTATGAAAATTCTTCTCCCTTCCACAATGAGGTGGTGCCTGAGAGCTCACGGCACTTATTAGAGTGCTGGGCACCTCAATGGATAAATTCAGCTGCCCTACAACCTCTGGAAATACTCAAGGACTGCCCCCCCCCGCAGCACCCCGTCGCCTTAAACTCTGCCAGTGGGGGTGGTGGTGGGGGGGCTGGCAATAGATCTGGAGAATGAGTCAGTATGAGTAGTGTGGTAAGAAGGTGGATGATGGTGAGACAGTGTTTCTCAGCCCTTGTATTGCTGCACCCATATTCCACTCTGCATTCTTGTGGGTCAGGCTTAGCCAAACCTGGTGCTCTGCATATCACCCCAAATATCTCTGGGAATATCATGGCTCCCAGGGGCTGTTGGCACTGTGTACAAGCAGAACTGAATCCCCAGCAGCTGAAAGTGGTTTGGGCAGGGTCAGAGCCACAGCTTGAGCCCCAGGTGGGGGCAAAATGTTAGACAAAGTGGAAGATTTTGCAAACATGTTTTGAGGGCTCTATTCTGGGATCCACTTGACCAAGTGACTGCAATTTGCCCCACAAATCTGACCCTGGGTCCCAAGTGAGCAGCACATCTCAAGACAATTTAAGAAACATGGATTTTAGGCCATTTCAAAGAACAATCTGTGTTTAGACCCACTGCAGCAGATCTGTTTCACTATGGGTATGTCCACATAGGCTTCTTATTTTGAAACAACGGGACCCGTTGTTTCAAAATAACAGCCGTTATTTCGAAACCGTTAAACCTCACATCTAATCGAAATAGCCGTTGTTTCAAAATGGTTGTTTTGAAACAACGGCATTCGGCAACATTGTTTCAAAACAACACCATTGTTTCGAAACAACTGTTTTGAAACAACATGTCTGAATGGCCTTGTTTGAAAATAACCATTTCGGAACAACAGCTATTTCGAAAGCAGGCTTTCCCTTAATTCGAATTAACAAACTGTTAATTTGAATTAACTTATTTTGAAATCAGGACTTTATTTCAAAATAACTCATTTCAAAATGGGTTATTTCGAAATAATGATGTATGTGTGGACATAGCCTAAATGTTAGACCAGGGGTTGGCAACCCAAAAGAAGTCCATTTTTTAAAATTCCTTCAATAACCAAATGGTTTGAAAGCCACAAGGGGTGTTGCCTGCTAGTTAAGAAACTGAATAACAGAACAGAGATGCATATTGATTTTTAATAACAAATGATGTTTGCTGATGCAAACAATTTACATCTAAATTTTAACACTATATGATGTGTTTTAATGACAGTTTGCTTTTTTAAAACACACAGCTTTTAGATCTTTACTGAAACCTAATTGACTGACACATTGCAAAATGAAGGCTTTGTTGAAATAAATCATCAGCTTGAAGTTACTTTTAGTAAACATTTAGCAATAAAAGTGAGCTTTAATTTTTGGAAGGGAACAGAGGAGAAGACAGGAAAAACAACTGCCTTCAGTATTGGAAAAAAATACAACATGCCATAGCCCTACACACAAAGTACTCACTTCATTTTAGCTTTGTCAATGTAAGTCTTACTTTAATATTCAGTGTTATACACTGATTTTCAAAGAGACTTGAGGGTCCTCTCAAACAAAAAGTAATAAAAATATATTATTTATTAACTATATAGAGGTCTTTTGGTAGACAGAGAACTGAAACAAAGCATTTGGCAATAACTCCGATGTCCTGTCTCTGCCTTGGTCCAGAAGCAGATGTACAAGAGAGGGATGTTAGTAACACATCAGGACACAGCTGTGGGGTAATATCCACAAACAACCTCCAATAGAGACAAACTGGATCAATCCTTGAAGCATGGTAGTTGAATATTCCCTCTTTAACAAATTCTTCTAGCATCAACTATAACTCCTTTCAATACTCTTGTTACCCATGAGTGTCAAATTTCATTAGAATCTTGCTCAAACAATTCTATCACTAAATTGATATATTTGACTCATAATTTTCACTAAGTTCTCTTCCTTTATACAGCTTCCCTTTAAAAACAAACAAAAAAACCCAAACAACCTGTGTTCAGCCAATACTGCCTTGCTTTCCTCCCCTCCTAGGTCACTTTCAATTTTCTCCACCATAACTCTTCCTCCTTAACATAAACTGAGTACACCACCAGAGCCAAGAGAAACCTTACAATGAAGGAACACATGGCCCCAAGAATATTTTGAAGTTCAATAATAGTACAAAAAATCATAGAAATTTAAGACTGAATAAAAGGGATCCTGAGAAATAAAATTAACAATTTTCATTAAAAAGATATTTATCCTTTTCTGTAATTGTTCTATGATGGCCTTACACAAAATTTATAGATTTGAAGGTAGAGCACTACTTTCTGTGCTTTCCAATTCTAAAGAATGGTGTGTTACTGATGTAACAGTCCTTCTTTGAGATGGGCTGCTCACATACATTCAGTTACAGGTGTATATGTGCTGCACTGCACAGTTATCCAGGAAGTCTTTTGCCCTACCCTGTCAGCACAGGGTCAGCAGCCAACGCCCCCTACATGCTGCAAGTGCAGCTATATATATATGACCCTGACCCTGACCCCCCTCACTCCCTTCTTTTTGCCGACTCTGAGTAGCAGGGACAGAGGGAGAGATTTGAATGTATGTGAGCAGCCCATCTCAAAGAAGGATGGTTACATCGGTAACCTACCATTCTTCTTTGAGTGCTGCTCACATCGTTCAGTTACAGTTTACTGCTAGCCATACCCAGGATGGTGGGCAGAGTTACAGCTTACGTACTTTGAGTACGGCTCTGTCGTGGCATCCTCTTGTGCCTCTTGGACAATTGTGTACTGTGCCATAAAAGTAAGTACTGATGACCATGTGGCTGCTCTGCAGATCTGCTGGATTGTGACTTGCCCAAGAAAGGCCGTTGAAGATGCTTGGGCTCTTGTTGAGTGCACCCTGACCTCGCAGGGGAGGGGTGTGTTTGAACTGTTATAGCAGTCTAATACAGTTCACTATCCACTTGGAGATGCACTGAGTTGTCACTGGTTGACCTCTTTTTTATTGTGTGACTGCAATGAGAGTTGGGAGGTTTTGTGGAATGGGCGTGTGTGCTCAACGTATGTCAGGAGCAATGTTCCCCCTAAGCTGCATGGCCGTGTGGCTATGCAGCTCCCTGGTGCTGCCCCGCGTAGGGGATGCTGCCTGCAGTGCACGGCCAGCAGCCAGAGCCCCTATCCATCTGGAAGACACTGTCTTCCAGGCGGCTGAGAGCTCCTCCAGAGCTGGGAGTTATTAAAACTCCCACCCAGAGAAGCTCTGACAGAGCATGCTCAGAACATCTGAGCATGCTCCATCAGTGCTTCACTGGATAAAGAAGTCATGGCTTGGACCTGTGCAGCCCGGTAAGAGTGGGGGAGGGGTCGAGTGGCTAGAGGTTACTAGGGGGAGCAGGCTAGGGTAGGAGGAGGGGATCTGGCTGGTTTGGGGGAGGTGCTTACTGGAGAGCTGTGGGGGGAGGATTGGGCCTGTATCCGTGTGCAGGATCAGGCCCACCAGTGGGTGGGCAGCCCGCGCAGTGAGCAACTTTAGTTGCTCAGCTGCCTCAGGGCCTTAGAGGGAACGTTGGTCAGTAGTGCCCCCCTGACATCTAGGGTGTGCCACTTCCTCTGTTTCTTCACAACCTGAGGGTGTGGGAAAAACACTGAGCAGCAGATGCCCTTGTTCAGATGCAATGGAGAGGCCACGTTTGAGAGGAGAGTTGGGTGTGATCATAGGACCACCTTGTCAGCAAAGAACCTTGTATATGGGGATTCTGAGGGGAGGGAGGGCCCTCAGTTCCAAGAGCTGTCTTGCTGAGGTTATGGCTACTAGAATAGCCACTTTCCACAAGAGAACCAACAGTGTGCAACAGTTCAGGTGTTCAGACAGTGACTGTATTAAGCCATGGAGTACCACATTCAAGTCCCCTTGGGGAGCCGGGTCTCTGGGTTGTGGGTAAATCCTCTCAATTCCCTTCAGGAACCTAACAAAAGTAAGGTGTTAGAACACTGAAACCCCTTCCAACCTATCATGAAGGGCTGAGATCATCACTAAGTGGACCTTGAGAGAGGGGGTTGATAGGCCATTATCTTTAAGGTCTAGGAGGTAGTTGAGTATGGAATGAATCGGGGCTGCCTCTGGTATTATCCCTCTTTCCCTGGACCAGAGGAAAATGCATTTCCACTTAGCAGTATAGGTAGCCCTAGTGGAGGCCCTTCTACTACCAATCAGTGCCTCTTTAACTTTCTCTGAGCAGTGTCTCTCAGTCTCATTTAACCATGCAACCTCAATGCTGTTAGGTGTAGCACCTTCAGGTTTGGGTGCCATAGCCAACCCAAGTTCTGGGTTACCAGGTCCACCATGTAGGGGAGGTGGAATAGTGCATCTACTGATAAGTCCTGTAGGGTTGAGTATCAGTGTTGTCTGGGCCAAGCTGGCGCTATCAGTATTATGTCTGCTCCATCCCTTTTTATTTTCATGAGGACTCTGTGGATCAGGGGGAGCGGGGGGAACACATACATTAGAGGCCCCCCCCCCAATGGATTAGGAAAGCATCCGACAGCAAGCCCCTGTCCCAAGCCCTGAGTGAGCAAATTGACAACACTTCTAGTGTGTCACAAACAGGTCCATCTGGGGCATGACCCACCAACTGATGATGTAGGACACAGTCTCTGTGTGCAAGGACCACTCATCATGGGACAAGAATGGCCTGCTCAGTGAGTCTGCCATGCTACTGTCTATCCTTGGAAGGTGGGCCGCTACTGGGGTGAAGTTGTGTTTCAGAGCCAGTTCCCAGAGGTTGGTAGCCTCTGTGCAAAGAGCCGGGGAGCGAACACCCCCCTGACAGTTCATGTAGAACATGGTTGTTGTGTTGTCCATCAGGACCTGGACTGGTTTCTCCCTTATCACGTCCAGGAAGGTCCTGCAGGCCACGTGGATGGCTTTGAGTTCTTTCACATTTATGTGAAAGAGGCTGTCCCTGTGTTGAGAGAAAAGCTCGTTCTCTGCTCTGGTCAATGAAGGAGCCAGACAACAGGAGGAAGAATCACAAGTTTATTGACACTCAGAGCTACTGAGTGCGGCTGGCCCTGAAGGACCGGTGCTAAAGGGTTTTATACCCAGGTACAACAACTTAATTCAAGGAAATCTAAAAATGGTTAATATATTCAAGGTAAACAAGATTAATACATTTATTAGTACCATATAGGGATAGTTTTCATACATATTCATATAAGATATGAGAATTAGTAAAGAAGGTCAGGCTGGCTCCTCAGAGCCTGGGAATGTAATAAACAGGAGAACTTGTTGATTAATAGGTGACCTCGAGACTGGTGCAGTTTCCCTAATCTTCTGCTTATAGACTGTTCAAGGATGAGAGGGGCTCTATACTTTTGTTAGTCAGGCTAGAGGTTAAAATAATATTAAGGGAACAGTGCTAAGATGGAGTCACTTATGCTCACTAGTTTGTGGTCTCATTACAAATCTCATAACACCTGGATGACCAGTTCCCTTGGGTTGACAGGCCCCCTAAGATATGGGCTCCCCAACTCATGTCCAGTGTTCCCTCTAATTACTCGTATACCGTGTGTGCAAACAATTTCTTTGTGTGCGCAAAAACATTTCTTTGTGAGCACCAATATTAGCACTATTGAATTTTTTTTTGTGTGCACTTTATTTTGTTGTGTGCATAGGTTTCATGACCTGTGTGCATGCATGCACACTCACAGCTTAGAGGGAACAGTGCTCATGTCTGAAGCATTGGTGATCAGCGTCATTGAGGGGTTGGAGGTCTCAAAGGGAATCCCCCCAGGGCGAAGAGTGGATCCTCCCAGATTTCCAGTGTTTCCAGGACATTGCAGGGAACCGAGAGTACCTTGTTCAGAAGGTGCCTCTGGGGGTGGAAGGCTGTGGCTAGCCAGAGCTGAAAGGGCCTCATCCTCAGGCAGGCTGTTGTTATCACAGAGGTAAAGGCTGCCATGTGACCTAGGAGCTGGAGGCAGTGCCTGGCCATGGGCATTTTGGAGCTCTGAAATGATGGTGCAAATGGACTGAAACCTTGATTGGGGAAGGGATGCTTTCCCTTTTATGGAGTCTAGGAGAGCTCCTATAAACTCTATTTTTTGAGTTGGGGAGACCTCAGGGGCGTCGCTGGTGTTGGGCACCCCAGGGCACGTGCCCCAAGTGCCAATGCCAGTGCCCCAGATCTCTGGCCCAATCAGGCTGAAGATCTGGGGCCTGATCCCCAGCTGGCCGCAGCCGCGGCAGCCCTGTTCCCGGCCAGGGATAGGGCCAGGGGGAGGCCATGCCGCTGCGGGCAGCTAGGCTGTGTCGGGGCCAGGCCAGAAGCAGCTGCGGGTGGCCAGGCCCCCGATCCCCGGCTGGGGACGGGGCCTGGCTGGCCGCCTGTGGCCACGGCGGCCCCGTCCCTGGCCAGGGATCCGTGGCCCAGCCAGCTGCCTGCAGTGGCCCTGTCCTCCGCTGGGGATTGGGGGCCTGGCTGCTGGCAGCCGTGGTGGTGGCCCTGTCCCTGGCCGGGGCTCCGGGGCTCCGTACGTGGGCCCGACCTCCAGCAGCAGCTTCTGGCTGAGCTGCGCTGTGCTGTGCCATGGCCTAGCTGCCTGCGGTAGCGTGGCCTCCCCCTGGCCCTATCCCTGGCCAGGGGGTGTGGCCTTCCAGCTGGGGGTGGGGCTTGCCCGCTGGGGGCAGGGGCTGGGCCCGTGCCCTGGGTCCCTCCCCGCCCCAGCGACACCCCTGGGAGACCTTTGATTTTTCCTGGTTTATACAAAGCCCCAGGTAATTGCACAGTTGTCTAGTCACTTTAACACTGTGTTGCAGCTGATGTCTTGACCTTCCCTTTATTAGCCAGTCTTTGAGGTAAGGGTATATCCTTATGCCCCCTTTCCTGAGGTGTGCTGCCACAGCCACCATGCATTTTGTGAACACTCTGGGGGCTAAGGAAAGGCTGAAATGGAGGGATGCGAACTGGAAGTGTTCCCCTCCCACCACAAATCAGAGGAACCTTCTGTGGTTGGATCTTATTGCTATATGAAAGCAGGCATCCTTTAGATTGAGGGCTGTGAACCAGTCCCCTTGCTCTAGACCTGGAATGATTTGCGATAGGGAAACCATATTTTCCTAAAGTGTTTGTTCAGAGTCCTGAGGTCTAGGATGGGTCTCAGCTTGCCGTTCTGTTTGGGGACTAGGAAGTAGCAGGAATAGAAACCCTTTCCCCGCTGCTTCCTTGGGAGCCTTTCTATCGCTCCCAGGGAGAGCCAGGGGCGTTGCTGGTTAGCAAAAAGACCCGGGGCACAGGCCCACAGGCTCCACCTGTGCTAGACCCTGCCCCTGTAATGGGTCCACCCGCAATAGGCCACACCCACAACAGATGCCCCCCTCCCCCAGACCCAACAGGCCCTATCCCTATCCTGGGCCCCACTTGAAACTGGAATTCACATGAAATATTTTGAAGTGGAGAAGTTTCACATGAAATGGAAATTTTGGAAACATGGAGATGTGATGTTTCTGAAAGGAAATATGCTCCCTGGGGCCATGCCAGCTGATGACTAAAATTGAAGCTGTCAGTTTCTAGTCAGCAGCTGTCTAGGCACCAATGCAGTCTGACCATGTAGATTACCATGGATTATCCTGGTCTAGAATGTTTAGCCTCTGTATCACTCTCCCACCACACAGAGGCCCCATGCCTTTTTGTGATACAACAACTCCTTCATACCCCTCTGCATTAAAACTGTAAAATGAGCAATCATTCACTTCCAGTGTTCCCTACAAATGAATCAAGCTGCTGGCAATAACCTCTTAAAAGCTCACAGACCATGTGAGGAGGAGATATAAAAATTCTCCTCCTCTGACAAGGCATATCATCCCCTATCTCCAACAGGTTTCTGTTGCTAAACATTAGAAGTCAGGGAGATCAGAAAATAGGAGTGGGAGCAAGGGTGGTGGATCAGACCATCCCTGGGACTTCCAGTCAACTTGTTTAGGTTCTCCAGGTACTGGAGAAGTGGATGGCATCTGGGTGCCCAGATGAAAGACGACACCCTGCTGACCCATGCTGAAGACACCTACTGCTGCAGTTCTCAAGCTGTTAAAATAGAACCCATGCCTCCCCTGAACTTTGCTGTAATGCTTGCCGTCCGCTTTGAGTAGTAGCATGAGATTATGGAGCAGGGGAGTGGAGGGATGGCAGCATAGCAGCTGCAATTTGCCATGCTGGGCTGCTTATACCACAGGGCAGGAAATTTAGAAAGGCTCTGACCCTCTCCCAGCTTCCAGGTGTATGCAACCCAGGTAGGGGAAGTTGGAGAACTCATGAGGCAAGCAGGCAGGTTGGCTGGAGCTGCCAGTGCAGTGCTGTGAGCAGGGTCACACCAAACTGGCAGACCCAGTCAGCCAGCCAGGCTGCCTGCCTTCTGCCTCCACCACAAATAGTCGAAGAGAGGACAACAAAGTGAACTGAAAACAAGGCAGAGAAGCCTCGTGCAGTATTCCTCCCACCCTGCCCTTAGCTCCTGCCAGACTCCCTATCCACCTCCTGGGGAAACAAAGCAGAGAGGACTTAGCAGCAAAAACTAAGTAAGCCTATTCTTACAGGAAAGAGAGAGTCCAGACCAAAAATACAGCATTACTGGGACCACACTATCCAATGCAAGACAGACAACATTACAGGAATTCACAATAAAGCACGGCAACTATAAAACAAGCAAGGCACCTAGTGGCACTTTCAAAGAGTAACAAATTTATTTATTGCCAGAGCTTTTGTGGGTGAAATCCCACTTTGTCAGACACTTAAAAATAGTTTCCAAATGGGATTTTGCTTATGTGATAAATAAATGTGTTACTCTTTAAAAGTACCACAGGACTCTTCTATTTTTACTGTATTAGACTAACATGGCTACCCCCTTGGAACTTTTCAGTAAAAGGATGGGTCCTCTTTGAGCGCTGCTCGGTTGCATTCAGTAATAGGTGTCTCCGTGCCAGAGCACCGGACTGGTCAGAAAAAACTTGTCCTAGCCTGTCAGAAGAGGGGAGGTGGTCTCCGCCCCTCACGCCACCCCATGGCTATATATATGGCCGCCTCCCGACCCCTCCTCAGTTTCATTTCTTCCGCCTTGTGCATCAGAATTGGAATGTCCGCTCCTTGCGAACCGCAAGCAGCCTGTCCCTTTGTCTTCAACTCACTGTCTGGCTGGGAGCATCTCTTTGTGGATTTAACTCCACTAAAAGAGTTCCCACTACCAGACTGGAACATCACGTCGACAATGCCGGGGTTTAAACCCTGCTCCAAGTGTGGCAAGGTCTTCCCCCAGGATGACTCCCACGGGAAGTGCCTTAGGTGCCTGGGCAAAGACCACATGGTCTCAGCTTGTTCCATTTGTCTCTCCTTCAAACCTAGAACTATCAAGGAGAGGGAACAGTGAAGCCATGCCCCAGCCTTGGAGGAGGCCCGGCACCCTTCACCCGAAGCTTCGGGTTCACTCCCGGCACTGAGATCCAACTTGGCGCTGGAGCCTACGTGGCACCGTACCACCAGTAACTGCTGCCGCACCACCTTGGTGCCAACTCCGGCACCCCAGAGCCTACTCGGCACCTCGGCGCCGCTCATGGTTGCCCTCAGTTAGCCCAGCACTGTGCCATATCATCTCTGGCGCCAATGGCATGGTACAGTCCGGCCTTGCCGGTGCTGAGCTCACCCTGGCACCGGCCGATTCCATCCTTAGCATCGCAGAGCCCGGTGCCACAGGAGCGGGAGTCCTCCTGCCCAGGCAGTCCTCCTTCCCCTGGCGAGGACTTGCCTCCAACTCAAATAGAGTCCCTCCTTGTCCCGTCCATCCCGGAAGTGGTGGAGGCAGCACGAGCCCTCCTACTTCTCCTGACACCCCGTGCCCCACTTCCAACCAGAAGGGGCAAACTGGCCTTCATCTCGATGGCCTGGGTCCACCCAGGATGCTCGCCCTCACTGCACAGCCCCACATCTTCCACGCTGGTGGGGGCTGGCACCACCTCGCCATCACCGGTTCCAGCCTGAGAATCTCGGTCCCTCTCCCCTGCTTCCAGCCCGGAGCAGGGACCTTCCAGGGGTTCCAAACTGCCTCAGTGCCGCACATCGGCCCCATCACCCTTCTTCTTTAGGCCACAGGAATGGTCCCCCCAGGGAACTCCCTCTCCACCACGGCGAGCTCCCAGGACTGCTCTCTCCCCGGCACCGGGGTCTTATACGGGGAACCTTTCGGCGCATTTTGATTTGCTGCACCGGGCTACGGCCCATTTAGGCATGGAGGTGGAGCCCTTGAGTCTCCCTCCCGATACCCTCTTTGGGTCAGCCTTCGCCTCAACGGCGCCCTTAGCAATCCCACCCCACCTGAGTGTATGGGACCTCGCATGCTCCCGGTGGCAGAGCCCGAGTTCTGTCCCCCTGGTTTTGGATACGGCGGGCGTGAAGTATTGGGTATCCGAGTCAGGCTACCCCTCCCTTGTTGGCCACCCAGTTCCCTCGAGGGATGTAGTCCAGATGGCAATGGGGTCTGGGGAGTCCCCCAGGGATCCCCTCCCACCCTTCAAGGAAACCAGGGAACTGGATCTGCTAGGCCATAAGGTTTACTCCTCATCGGCCTTCCAACTACGAGTGGCAAACAGCCAGGCTATAACCAGCAGATATTTGCTGGATGTCTGGGAGTCACTTGGAAAATTTAGAAGCCTGCTCCCACCTGAGGCTAGGGAGGAATATGCCGCCTTCCTGGAAGAAGGCAACATAATCTCACAAGACCTCCACCTTTTGGCACACGATGTGGTGGACACTGCTGCTCGCACCATGGCCTCGGCAGGCAGTCCTCAGCCTGCCCTTCGAAGGCGATGTCTTGTTTCCCCCTGAAACCCTCTCGGTGGTGGGCACAGGCCGGGATCCTCAGGGAGAGGCCAAGTACTTTGGTTACCTCCCTCCCAGACCCGCCTCTGACTTAGTTCCCCTCGAATTCCCCATCTTTTCTCAAAGCAGGGCAGTTTTTTCTTTTTCCTTCCTGCTTTATCCACTGCGAGGGTTGGGTCTTTGCCCTCCCTCTCACAGGGAGGGGCCCTCTGCTAACTGCCACCCCACTTTGATCCTCCGGCACAGGGACATTAGGGCACCAACGCTACAGACGGCCACAACACCCGCTCTCCCCTCTAGAGGATGGGAGATTCAGTGGGAACCATTCCAAACCTTGCTTTTGTTTCTCCCCTTTTTCTCTGCTACTGTGTGAGCAGACCTTGGATCCGACAATATAATGACGCCCCGCCTACGCTGATGGTACCCCAGTACCATGGTTTACCCCTCCCCTCACCCCTTAAACAGCGACTCCCCCGAAGATGGAAAACCGCCCCTCTTTCCCCTCCTCGCACCCCACCCTTCCTGGATATTTCCCCTACCGAGCGTTCCCCACCCCAACACCTCACTGGCGGCAAGAGGTGCATCTCGTTGTAGCCCCAGCCCGGCTGTGGAGGCTCCGAGATGCGCATATTCGAAGCTTACCCACAACAGAACTGCGCCTGTGGCCCTGATGCCTTCCTCAGGTAGGCCTCCTCGTGTCCGGGTCAGGGGAAGGGGAGGGGATACCTCTGGCTGGACACCGTCAGTTCAGCGGGCACCAGCCGCTGCGACCCCAACCCCAATTCGACAGGAATATTTCCTGCTCACTGAAGGGGCCACATCTGCGTAGCCAGAGAGGATCTTTACCTCTGAAGGGGGCCAAGGTGAATGGCCCACCCCCACCATTTCCCTCCCTTATGGGAACTACGGTTCCACTCCCTTGCCTTGTGGTGATCTAGTGAGGACCAGGGCCCCACCCTAGGAACCATTGCCCTCAGTCTGCCTCCCCATTGAGGTGGCTAATTTTCTTATGCCCTCGCCCATAAACACGGGCTGGGTGTACCTCCTTCGAACTCCAGACAGGGAACCCAGGAGAGAACACCTAGTCACATCCCCATGTAGGGAAACTGCGAAGGGTCCACCCCTTCAGGCGTTCTCCCACCAACACACCTCCCCACGTCACCAGCCGCCTTTCTGGGCAGGTGTCCATGTGCAGACAGAGGGGTTTTTTCTTCCCAGGGCACTTGTAGCTACCTCTTCTGCTTCTCAGTTCTCTACCCTGACAGGACACGTTCCCCCCCCTCTGCCCATGGCTTTCTTGGGACCATCTCACTACGTCAGATGGTAGACTTTTAGTGCTACCGTGGGTTACCCCCATGTGTGCTGGTGGCGCCCATTAGTATTGTGGCTCCTCTTCAATTCTTGAGGACCCATTCACACCCACTGCCTGCCCAGTCGTGTGATAGACAGAGAACCTATTTTTCCTACAATATCCAAGAATTTGGGGGTTGTACTCCCTTTATTCACCCTCTGGCTTCCCGCCTGGGGGAAAACTTCATTCGGTACTCTAACTGTGGAGTGTCCTTGAGATGCTGCAGTTGCTACCCTGTAACGGTTTCACTTCCTAGCTCATAGGAAGGAACCTCCCTCGGCATCAGGGTTCTTCGGATATCCATGTATTGAGGAGTTTTGTCCTTGGCACCCCTGGCATGGTAGAGCAGTAGCGCTATCACTTGGGGAAGTACTGTAGGTGCTGAGCCCGTGACCTTACACGGCACTTCTACGAATCTTTCGGTCCTTGATGGGGTGACCAAACAGTAGCAGGCGTTATCCCCGACCCTTCTTCTCCCTCCCTCACGCACTAGTGAAGGCTCTAGCAATGCAAAACCCTGTGAGCTTATAGGCCCAGTGGGTTTTTCCTGTGAATTCTCCTGCTCCCGCGGGCCCTAGAAGGACCAACTCATTAACACTGCCTCAGGCCACCTTGCTGTTGGTGACTCTTTGCCCCGGAGCCTCTCTCCTGTGAGAACCCATTCCTGGGTGCCTGTTCGGCTGAAAACGTGCGCTCCCGCACTACCCGGTTTATAGCTAGCATAGCGTAGGCCTCCGTTCTGCTTGGCTCGGCCCCATATGCTGCTGTTTAGTGTCCTGTGCTCTTCTCAGTCGTTCTCGAGCCCATCTTACAACCCTGTATCCTCATCTTCACTCGCTTTGACCAGTGGCTATGTTTGGTCACGACCTGGATACGGGGTATGGTCACCCCCCTACGACTACCTGTGTACCCAGTAGCCACCAAATCGGTTCATAACCACGTGGCTCCAGCTAAGCCTTCGGGTGATCAGTTCAGGAACTAATCTCTACCCTTTCTTCATTCTCGTGTGAGACATGGCCAATATGGCTAAATCCACAATTGTTGGCATTCAGTGTTCTCCCACAAGTCCACATGACAAGACCTATGACCAGACACTATATTCTGCCAGTCATACTCCACATTTCCAACTATGCGGAACACCTAACTCAACCCCCTATGTTTAGGTTGCATCCTTTACTCCAGTTATTGTGACCCTGTTTCGACCTGCTTATGCATATATGCCTCGGTGGGTTTGGTCCTGCCCATGTCCTGGGGTGGCCCTCAGCTCTTGACCCTTCTGGGCTGTGTCAAGGCCTGTTCACCTCTTGACTCCAGTGAGCATCTTGTTGCTGGGCCTCTACCTTATGGGGCATGTTGCTGTGCTTAAGGCGGAAGAACCAACTCCACCCACCATCCATCAGCGTGGCTAGTAGTCACCTATTACTGAATGCATCCAAGCAGCGTTCGAAGAGGAATGGTGGGTTACTCACCAGTAACTGTCTTTCTTCGAGAAGGGCTGTTCGGATCCATTCAGGTCCCTCCCCTCCGTCCCCACTTCTGGAGTTGGCGACTCTAAGGAACTGAGGAGGGGTCAGGAGGCGGCCGTATATATAGCCATGGGGTGGCGCGAGGGGTGGAGGCTGCCTCCCCTCTTCTGAAAGGCTAGGACAAGTTTTTTCTGACCAATCCGGTGCTCCGGCATGGAGACACCTATTACTGAATGGATCCGCGTAGCCCATCTTGAAGAAGAACGGTTACTGGAGAGTAATCCACCATTAACTTTGTGGCATGCTGCATGGTAGGTGCACTTATGCTGTGCACAATTCATAGGAGGGCAAAATTGAAGAGCAGAATAAGTAGTGACATTAAGTAGCGACATTATTGGTAGGTAAAGCCTCACTCATGATCTCCCAATAGAACGGTTGGTTACTTACTAGTAACCATCCTTCTTTGAGCTGGGCTGCTCACATACATTCAGTTACAGGTGTCTACGTGCCACAGCACACAGTAGCTCGGAAAGTCTTCAGCATTAGCCTGTCAGATCAGGGCGCACGGCCAATGCCACCTCCACGCCGCAACCGTGGCTACATAGGTGAGCGTGACACTGACCCTCCCAGTCCCATATACCTTTGCCAACTCCGTTAGCGGGGACAGTGGGAGGGACTTGAATGTATGTGGGCAACCCCATCGCGAAGAAGGATGGTTACTGGTGAGTAACCAACCGTTCTCCTTCGAGCGCTGCTCACATCATTCAGTTACAGGTGACTGCTAGCCATATCCCAGGATGGTGGGAGGAGTTACAGTCTACCTACACTGAGTACAGCTCTGCCCAAACTGGCATCATTTCTAACCTGTTGGGCAATGGTGTAGTGCATTGTGAAGGTATGTATTGACGACCACATAGCGGCCCTGCAGATCTCTTGGATCTGGACCTTGGTGAGGAAGGCTGTGGAAGATGCCTGAGCTCTGGTAGAGTGGGCTCTGACAGTCCCTTGGAGAGGTGTATTTGACCATCCATAGCAGTCTTTGATGCAGTTTACAATCCATTTGGAGATGCACTGAGAGGACACTGGGGAGCCTCTCATGCGTTCGGTGACCACCATGAAGATTGGGGGGGGGATTTGATAGCAACCTTCAACTACTTGAAGAGATGTTCCAGGGAAGATGGAGCTTGACTGTTCTTGGTGGTGACAGAGGACAGAACGAGGAGCAATGGTCTCAAGTTGCAGTTAGGGAGGTCAAGGCTGGATATTAGAAAAAACTTTTTTACTAGGCGAGTGGTGAAGCATTGGAATGAGCCGCTGAGGGAGGTGGTGGAATCTCCATCTTGGAGGTGTTTAAGGCCCAGCTGGATAAAACCCTGACTGGGATGGTTTAGTGGGAGTGGTCCTGCCTCTGGCAGGGGGTTAGACTAGATGACCTATGAGGTCCCTTCCAACCCTATGATTCTGTGATTCTATGAACAGCTGGGAGGTCTTGCAGAAAGATTGTGAGTGCTCAATATAAATCAGGAGCACGCTCCTCTCATCCAAGGTGTGCCACCATCTCTGGTTTTTTGTAACCTGGGGGTTGGGATAGAAAACCAGCAGGCAAATTTCTTGACTAATGTGGAAGGGAGTGGCCACCTTGGGCAGGAAGAAAGGATGGTGGTGGAGGGCCACCTTATCTGGAAAGAATGTCATATATGGGGGCTCAGAGGAAAGGGCTCGCAACTCCGAAACCCTTCTGGCTGAGGTGATTGCTACCAGGAAAGCCACCTTCCAGGATAACGCTAGCAGAGTAGCTAAATCCAAGGGTTCATAGGGCAGCTCTGTCAAAGCCCATAGCACAATGTTCAGATCCCACTGAGGGGTGGGCTTATGAGGGTGTGGAAAAAGCTTTTCCACCCCCTTCAGGAACCTGTGAGATATTGGGTGTGAAAAAACTGGACACCATCAACCTTTTGGTGGAAGGCCGAAATTGCCGCTAAATGGACTCTTAGTGAGGACAGGGATAGGCCCTTTTCTCTTAGGCCTAAGAGATAGTCCAGAGTTGTATGAATTGGTGTGGAGATGGGGTCTATTTCTTTTTCATGACACCAAGTGGAGAAGCTTTTCCACTTCATGATGTAGGTAGGCCTGGTGGAAGGTTTTCTGCTACCAACCAGGACCTTTTTAACCTTATCCGAGCAGCACCTCTCTTGCTTGCTGAGCCAGAGATCATCCAGGCCGTCAAATGTAGGAGACCTGGATTCGGGTGCCAGAGGCACCCTGAGTCTTGTGTTAGGAGATCCACTCACTGGGGTAGGCGGAGCGGGGTCCTTATGGACGTGTCCTGCAGGAGCAGGAAACAGTATCATCTGGGCCAGTGCGGAGCTATCAGAATGATGCATGGTCTGTCCGTCAGGGCCTTCAGTAGCACTATGTGGCTCAGGGGAAATGGCAGGAAGGTGTACATCAGGACCCCCCGACCAACTGAGGAGGGAGGCGTCGCTGAGAGAGCCCTCCTCCCAGCCCCAGAGGGAACAAAATTGAGGACATTTGCGGTTTTGTTCCGTGGCAAACAGGTCCACCTGGGGGGGTTCCCATCTGTTTATCAGTAGGGAGAACACCTTGTGGTGGAGGGACCACTCGTGATTCGCTAGGGGTTTTCTGCTGAGTGAGTCCGCTGTCCACCCTGGGCAGGTGGGAGGCAATCAGCGTAAAGTGGTGATCTATCGCTAGTTGCCAAAGCTGGCATGCTTCCTTGCATAGAGTCGAGGAGTGACCCCCCCCCCCGCCAGTTGGTATAAAACACGGCCGTTGTATTGTCTGTGAGGACCTGAACCATTCTGTCATGGATTTTGTTGAGAAAGGTTGTGCAGGCCAATCTGATGGCCTGGAGCTCCTTCACGTTTATGTGGAGGAGTTTGTCCGTGGGGCTCCAAACACCCTGTGTAGGGAGGCCCCCAGACAGGTGGGCCCCCCGCAACCAGAGTCCAAAGTATCCATTGTCAGGGCCACTGAGGGCTTGAGCTCACTGAACGGGATGCCCCCATCATGAAGTGGGGGTCCCTCCAGAGCGTACTGGGGAACCGAGAGTACCTTTTCCAGATGGTCTCTCCATGGCTGGAACATCGTGGTGAACCAAAGCTGGAAAGGTCTCATCCTCAGGCGCACTGTTTGGCTAAATGAGGTGGCCGCCGCCATGTGTCCCAGAAGCTGCACCCGGCACTTACAGTTCTGAGATGATGGTGCAAATGGACCGAAATCTTGACAGGGGCAAGGATGCCGTGCCCTGTCGAGCGTTTAATCGTGCCCCGATGAATTCTATGTCCTGCATGGGGCTGAGCTTGGACTTCTTTGTGTTTATGTGGAAGCCAAGGAGCTTGCAGAGTTTCACCACCAGGTTGACATGGTTTTGTACCTGTTGACTTGACTTGCTTACTATGAGCCAATCGTCCAGGTAGGGGTAGATTCTTATGCCCCTCCTGCATAGAAACGCTGCGACCGGTGCCACACATTTTGTGAACACCCTGGGAGCTAGCGATAGCCCAAGGGGGAGGGCGGTGAATTGGTAGTGATTTTGTGCCACCAGAAACCTGAGGACTCATCTGTGGTGGGGTGGGATGGCTATGTGAAAGTAAGCGTCCTTTAGGTCGAGGGCTGCGAACCAGTCTCCTAGGGACAGGGAGGGGACAATCTGGGGAAGGGAAACCATGCGGAACTTTATTCTCTTTATGTATTTGTTTAGTGCTCTGAGGCCTAGAATGGGCTGTAGGTCCCCATTGGGTTTGGGGACCAAGAAGTAGCAGGATTAGAACCCTTTGCCCTGCTCTCAGTTGGGGACCTTTTCTATGACCCCGAGGGAGAGGAGTTTTTGGCATTTGGCCTCAAGCCTGTTTGACAGTTCCCGGTTCTCTGAAGTTGCACAAGGGGGCGGTTTTCTGTCCTGAGGGATTGAGAGGAACTGGATACAGTATCCTCGTGCCAGTGTGTCAAGAACCCACTTGTCGGAAGTCATGCGGGTCCACCGGGGGGCAAAGTGGCGGAGGCGGTGGGGGGAAAAAAGGGGCCCTGGTGTGTTGCCGTCAAGCAGACAGTCAAAAACACTGTTTGCGGCTGGATGAATGGTCAGGCCCCTGCCCGTACCTTCCTGACTGTGTGGTGCTGAGCTTTCCCCCTTTACCTGGGTGGGTCTTGTCCTTGTCCAGATCCCTAAGATGGCGCTGGGGAAACTGGAGGGATCCCGGGAACTGGCTCTGCAGTTGAAGTTGCTGCTTTAGCTGTTGCAACTGCTGTTGGAGCTGCTGGTGTGGCCTTGTCAAGCGCCTGATGGGTTGTGGAGAGTATATCCCCAGGGATCGAAGCGTGGCCCTTGAGTCCTTCATACCATGGAACTTCGTGTCTGTGGATGGGGCAAAGAGGTTAGGACCTTCAAAGGGGAGGTCCTGAGCTGTAGTTGCATGGATAGGCCAGAGCCTTGGAGCCAGGCCAACTGGTGCATGACGAATGTGGAAGCCACAGTGTGGGCAGTTGTGTCCACTGTGTCCCAAACTGCTGCTAAAGCATCTCTAGATGCCCTCTCTGCTTCCTCGAGCATTGCCTCGAAGTCTCTCAGGCGCTCCTTGATGATGGCCGTGCGGAAGTTCCGTATGGCCTCCCACAGGTTGAAGATGTAGCGCATCATTAGGGCTGAATGGTTGGAAATATGGAGCTGGAGGGCAGCAGAGGAGTAAACTTTCCTCCCCAGTAGATCGAGCTTCTTCGCCCCTTTGTTCTTGGGCATGGAACGTGGTTGGCCCTGTTTCTCCCTTTGATTTACTGCATCAACCACCAGGGATCCTGGGGTGGGGTGATGAAACAAGAAGGAAAACCCCTCTAGGGAGATGTAGTATTTCTTATCTGCAGCTTTGGACACTGGCAGGAACGAGGAAGGCATTTGCCAGCGTTCCTGGACAATGCGGTATACTCCCCAGTTCAAGGGAATTGCCACCCTTGCTGGGGGGGCTCTATAGCATGCATCAAAGAGGGAGTCATCCTTTTCCTGGATTACTCCCAATTTCAATTTTAGCTTTGTTGCCATATGGCAGAGGACGTCCTGCTTGATGTGGGGGTCTCCCTCGTGGTCAGCGGACATGTCAGTTTCGGCACTCATCAGGTGAAGAGGAGGATTGAGCCTGTGATCTACTACATTGTGTAAACTTGGGGTCAGGTTCGTCGTCGGAAAAATCTGAGGATTCCGGCAGTGGTGACCGGGCGTAATGAGAGGAGGCGTCATTGGTTGCTGTGTTCAGCCAGTTGAGGGTCCACTCATTATGAAGTGACCTCATTAGAGGCGTTGCTGTAGGGGGAGCAGAGATCTCTCCCTGTAGCCATGATCTGTTTGACCTCCTCGAACTCGGGGATATGGAACTCTTACGTGTTGAACCCCGGGTTCGTGATGTGACTGGGATGGACCAGCGACACCCACCAATGAGACGGACACCAATTCAAGTAAACAAAAAAGCTACTTTTATAGTGACACTTTAAACACCCTTAACCGTGTAAAACAAGGAGATCTATGCAAAAACACTTGTAATCAACTAACAGTATGAAGCAAAAATCTATATAGGATGCTCATAACCAACTAACAGCATAAAGCAAAATCTAAATGAACACTTATAACTAAATGACAATATAAAGCTAAAAACCTATGCAAAGCACTTATAACCAAGTAACAGTGTGGAGCAAGAAAGTCTATATAAAGCACCTCCAGCCAAACAACAGGATAAAGTGTGAGAGTCTATGCAAAACACTTACAACCTACAAAAGTACTTATGGTTAAATAACAGTATGGAGTAATGACCTACAAGAGGGTGGCCATAATAAGTCAAGGACTTTTCTGGCCTTTTACTGCCTCAACATCGGTATAGGCACTGACCAGCCCACCCAACGCGTATTTATCAATGGCTGGAAGCCATTCCTCCTTGCTAGCCAAGAAGGGTGGGCGGCAGAATGAAAAAAAAGTCAGATGAGAGAAAAATAAACCCCCACACTCCCCCCATGTACACTGGGGAAGTTTGGGGCCAGCAGTTTAGAGCAGAAGCAGAGTAATGAACAATTATACAGTAAGAAGGATGCAAAATACAAATGACTAACAAAACACCTGTCAAATTAACAACACAAAGCTATGCTAGACCATAAACAACTATATCATGAAAAGATTATGCAGGGTACAGAGAAAATAATAACAACTACACAAACTATACAAAACTCAGGTGAAGAAACTACAATCACAGACAATATATAAATGGTACCAAGTAGAATGATTAAGAGAAGGTAGGAGGCCTATATCGATTTATAATACCTGTCCCAGGACCGCGGTGGAACCCAAAGCGAGGAGGCAGACCAGCTGCAGCATCTCAGCACTTAATTGTTCGGCCGGCAATCCGTGTACACCCCAAAAAAAGGTCTCATGTGTGGGTGCTCCCTGTCTCAGTCGGGGGATCAGTCCGACCGGGTCGCGACGTGCCCTTTAGCATCCGAGGGTGGGAGAACAACGAGCCAGCTGAGACAGGGGGTTTTAATAGAATTTTGCCCAGCCAGAGTAAAAATAGCCAATTAGGAGTGGGATCCAGGTCAGGACCAATGATAAAA
Source organism: Podocnemis expansa (assembly GCA_007922195.1). Taxonomy (NCBI): domain Eukaryota; kingdom Metazoa; phylum Chordata; order Testudines; family Podocnemididae; genus Podocnemis; species Podocnemis expansa. Next base: position 6,948,675 of record ML682024.1, on the reverse strand, counting down.
CTAGGACCCCAGACAATGACCCCTCCTTCGTGGTGATGGGGGTGCCGAGAAACTCACCCCCCTTCTTGTTGACACAAAGCTAGGGAGGAAGAAACTCACACCGGAGATTGAGGGCCTTCAGGGGAGATTGATACTTAGTATTCTTCCCCCTTGTGCTGGATAGCCTGGAGATGGAGGCCCATCAGGGAGATCGATACTTAACATTCCTCCTTGAGAGCAGCATAATCCAGGGGGCTACGTGTGGGGCGGGGTGGCCATCATGGCTGCCACCTCCCCTGACATTACGGAGTCTTTTCCTGGGGTGCTCCTCCTGTGGAGGGAGGAAGAGGTTCTTGGAGGACGATCTGGAAGACCCTCCTCCTGATGTCCAGGAGCCTGATACCAAGAGCTCTTCAGAGGAGCGATGGAGAGGAGTTTCTTGCCCCTCTGTACTGGACTGTGGTAGTGGAGGAAGGCTGGGAGGTGCTGTGCTTGGGCCTGGTGTCAGGCTGGTTGTTGGTACCGGGTCGGAAGATGGCATAGAGCTGGAAGCTGGTACCAGTATTGGCGTTGATTCCTCAGTTGGTGGTACTGGATCTGGTACTGGGGCTGGCGGTGCTGGGACTGGTGATATCAGGCTGGATGGTGGTACTATGGGAGGTGGTACCGGACCCTGCGGTGCCAATGACGATGGTACAGTTCTAGGTCTTTTCTTTGTCTTCTGCACCGGGGTTGGGTTTGGGTGCCCATGGTGGGCCGTTGGGGTTGCCTGTGCCAGTACCTTTCTTGGGGCAGCTGAGAGGCTACCTGGTGACTGACGAGCTCTGTGCTGGGGCGGTACCATTGCAGGTCAAGATTTCGAGCCTGGTACTTATGATTGGTGGCGGGTGTCCTGGGCCCAGACTGATTGGGGTTCCAGTGGAGTGCTCATGGCTTGGCTGGTTTCGGGGGCGGTGGCTCCACTCCCCGAGATCAAGAGGTGGCGCCGCTCCCTTTCCAACCGAGTCCTCCACTTGAAGGACCGTCAAATGGGGCACTCCGCCACGAGTTGGGACTCACCCAGGCAAGCAAGACATTTCTTGTGTGGATCGTCCATTGGGAAAGCCTTGCAGCACCCTAAGCATGGTTTGAAACCAGGCATCTTGAATTTTGCGCGAAGACAGGCACTTGCGTTTTGCAAGTTTACGCTGATCCAAAACTGACGCTGATGGCGGAAAAAGGAACTGGGAGGGTCAGGACCACGGTCACCTATATAGCCACAGTCGCAGTGTGGAGGGGGCATTGGCCGTGTGTCCTGACAAGCTAATGCTGAAGACCTTCCAAGCTACCATGCGCTGTGGCACGTAGACACCTGTAACTGAATGATGTGAGCAGCACTCGAAGGAGAGCTCTCAAATCTCAGAAATTTTTTCCCCCAGGCCCAGTCTGCTAATATTTGCTCAGTCTTCTGTAGCCACAATGTAGGGACACAGATAAAATGAATAGAATTTACCTTTAAAGCATCTGTTAGGCAACATTGTGTATCTGTTCTTTAATATCATAACTAAAATATTTAACTCAGTTTAATAGCCATTATAACCAATATTTAACAAAGCTCCTTATTGTAAATTTGGAACTCATTTTATATTCTTGATGAAATTTCTTCAAGATGTAACATTGTGTAATTTCTTTTAAATATGTGTGAAAAAGATGTGTGAATGAAGGGTCTGTGTGATGGGATCAGTTGATGCCAGCCTGTCCTGATGAAATGCAAGTACCACCTTCATGGATGAACAATTCAAACTAATCTCGGAAAAGCAAGAAGAAGAATCCACCCCAGAAAGAGAAAAACAAAACACAAGATCAAAGTCATGTCTGCAAATGACTGGTGATGAATGATTATCAGACAGGAGCTTTGAGGCAGCAAGACACAGCAAGCCCCATACACTCACATGAGACTCAGCAAGTACAAAAAACATGAAAAATGTCTCATTCTCCAACTCTCATCTTAGAGCACCAGATTCATGACCTAGAGCAGTGGTTCCCAACCTTTTCTCTGCTGTGGCACACCTTGATACCTTCAAATTTTTCAAGGCACACCATCATTAAAAAACGCACGGATATTCAAATTAGCTAAAAATAACATGAATATTTATGAACCACGGCACAATCATTCAGAAATGCTGCTGTGTGGGGTAGTAGGGGTAGCAGAGCATGGATGGCAAGTTAGGGGAGGTCAGGAGTCATTTGCAATGGCAGAAGTGAGTGTGGGGAGCAGAGCAGGGCAGGGGCAGGGCTGTCGCAACCTGGTAAGTCTAGTAAGCATTGCAGGGGGGGGCTCCAGCACCTGCTCTGATTGCTGGGGGGTGCCAGAAACGGTAGCACCATGCCTGCGCAGGGGTGGAGAGGACAAGGGCAGCCATGTGGGGAGCAGCACAAGGGTGTCGAGAGGAGAGGGGAAGGGAGAACAAAAGTAGCTTTGCGGGGAGGGCAGGGAGAACGTGGGGATCGGGAGGGTAGGGTAGGGCAGGGGGGCATGGCACAGCACCCACTTCCCCCTTTCTCCACAGTGGCTCCCTGCCACCCAGGGCAAATTCTCACCCCACTGCTGCTCCCTCCCATCCCACTGGGTCCTGTCCTCCCCTCCTAGAGCCCCCTTCTGCCTGTGATGGATCCTCCCATCACTGCAGGGGCCAGAACTATCCCTCCAGCCCCCAGCTACAACCCCCCAGCTACACATCCTCTGCTACACATCCACTCCCACCCACCTCTGCTAGACACATACCCCCTGCCTCCCACAACCCCCAGCAGCCCCCCTCAGAGCCCTTACCCTGGCTGTTTGCAGGCTGACTGACAGGCTGGGAGCTGTTTACCTGCCACAAACTACTTTGTGGGGCCCCCTAAAGGGCTGACTATTGGCCCCCACTGCTACCCTCCCCATGGCCCCAGTCCCCTCCTGCAGCCCTAACCACCTCACACGACCCCCCCAGGACTCCTTTTTTGTTTTGCTGAACTGAACTAATATGACTATCCCTCTGGAACTCGTAAATTATTCTTGGGTAAGATATTTTTAAAGATCTTCCCATCATGAAGCTTGTAAGTTGATCAGCATTCACTTAACATAAATGAGCTAATGCTGAACTACAAAGTTAAAATGAACATTTAAATTTTTTTTTAAAAAGTATGAGCGTTAATTAATAAATAAAAAGTGGTAACATTAATGATGTCTCAAAAATAACAAATACCACATTTAAAATTTTGGCAGTCAAAACTTACAAATTTTTTCATATAGGGTTGGGTTTATGTGCACTAGACATGTAATACAAATAATTATAATAAATAAAAATAGGTAAAGAAAAGTTTCCTAGTGTGTAGCTATAAATGAAAAACACCAAATTTCAGTGAAATTCTCTGAAGTACTCAAATTTATAAGACTTTTGCCCCCTCAAGAATATTAAATAGCAAGTACAGAAGAAGCTAAAAAATTACTTATAAAAGAAAAAGATATAGCACAGACATTACACACAACTGTAATGATTGTCTAAGGGCAGCACTGTATTTATATGTAGCAGGCTATGTGGACCTACCTGGTAAATGGATCTAACCAAAGCCAAACTAAAAATTGTCATAAAGTCAAAGGAAAACGCAAAAGAACAGGTAAAAAAGAAAAGGAAAAGGCAATATTTCACAAAATTAAAACAAGGCAGAATGACTGGCCACACTTAGGAATTAAAAGGTCAGCCCAAGGGAAAAGTTCCTGCTATTGTGCTGTCTAGTGCTTGCTCCTGCTTTTTTAGCATGTCAGTGTGAAGGTGATGGGCAGATAATGGTGAAATCTGCAATTCAGATGAAGCACAGATACTAATGATAGTTTGTCTTGATGAGCCAAGAGTGAAAATTGCTTAGGCTTCCAGCCCTACTAGCTCTGCTAGAGGGGAACAATTTCTTTATTTTTCTATATTTTCATTTCTGTCCACCAAATTGAGGATGGGAACCCTTATTGCATGGGGCCCTAGGCAGCTGCCTGCTTTGCCTACCCCAAAAGCCATCACTGCTTTTTGCCAGCCCTGCACAGCCCACGTGGCTGGACTGAGCAGGGAGGAAGCTCTAACTCTAGCTCTCCCAGATTCTCACAGCACACTTTAGGTGTTGCTGGGGCACACCAGTGTGCCACAGCACACTGGTTGGGAACCACTGACCTAGAGAGACCTGGCTCCCTCCTTGTGCCCAGCTTAGTTGTCCACTGGGCTGGCTCTAGTAACTTGTAAAAGAACTGGTAATTATATCATGTCAGCTTCCAAAATTTCATGGGTATCAATGTATGTGTCTGTTTTTTACTATTTTCACATTTATAAATAAATGTGGCATATTGCCTTGTCCCCTGAATAAGATCCTGCTAGTCTTTTCTAACAATTCCATTTACACTATTATACTAAAAAGGCACCTACTAAAATGATGTGCAATAAGACCACCCAAAAGAAAAGACTAGCAGGATCTTATTCAGGGGACAAGGCAATATGCCACATTTATTGTAAATAAGTAAGGATAGAAAAAAAGCAGTCTCTCTCACACACACAAGAAGTTTTGCAACCTGGTATATGATTGCCAGTCCTTGCATGTGTTGCTTGAGCCAGCCTAGTGGCCAGCTAGGCTGGGCACAAGGAAGGAGCCAGGCTTCTGTTGGTCGGTCATGAATCTGATGCACCAAGATGACAGCTGCAGAATTAGACCCCAAAGTTTTCATGTTCTTATCCATCTTTTATACTTGCTGGCTCTCATGTAAGTCTATGGGATTTGCTGTGTCATGTTGCCCTCAGAATTTGTGTGAGATCATTGGTCACCAGTCACTTGCAGGCTTGATTGTATTTTGTTCTTTTCTTTCTGGGGTGGCTCCTTCTGTTTGCTTTAATCAGAGATGTCTGCATTGTTTGACTAGTTAGACGGTAATTGTGCTCCATCAAAACAGGCTGGCAACTGAGACTGGTCCCTTCATGCACACACGCACCCTTCATTCACACATTTAAATGAACATACACAGCATATGCCTAAACCAGGTTTCATCAAGTATACAAAATGGAGTACAGTGTTTAAGCAGGAGTTACAAACTGACAATATGGGGTCTTGTTGGACATTGGTTATAATGCCTGTTAGTCAGAGTTACAGAATTATTTTACTTATGGCACTAAAGGACATAGGCACAACATTAATTAACATGTTCTTTAAAGTTAAATACAATTAATTATCTCTGTCCCTCCATATTATCTGTCCCTGCCCCACACCTCCAGTCACTGTCTGATTAATGTAGAACAATCTAACACACAAGAGAACAATTTCAAGCACAGGATAAATACTAGGCATAGCATATGGTGGTATTCAGCAGAGTTCAACTTTACAAATATCACTGTTGATGAGGTTACCCTCGCAGACCACCTGCTGCCCCAGCCTCACAACTGAGGCAACAAGGCAAGGGCAGGAGACCCCACGGTTATGCTAGGCCAGCCCCACCACCATGTGAGGCCCTGTGGTCAGACCAGGCAGCTCCACCACCTGGGCATGTGGAGAGGGCAGAGGACCCCAGGCCAGGCCAGCTCTGACATATGGGCATGGGGAGAGGGCAGGAGACCCCAGGGGGGACCAGGGCAGCACCATGGTCTGGGCATGGGCTGAGGGCAGGAGACTCTGGGTTGGCACCTGAGCCTTGCCCCCTGGGCTGTGGGGTGCTCCCTGGCCAGGGCTACATCTCAGCAGCCTGGCCACCAACCTGATCCCCAGGGACCCAAGGCTGAGGGATGGTCCCTGGCTCACCAGCCTTCTGCTGGCCTGACCCTGGCCTGGACAGAGGCTGAGGAACTTCCCTTGGCCCACCCGGGGCTCATGTGAAAGGCTCCATTCCCAGACCACCCACCCCTGAGGCCCATAGACCATGGGGGGGTCCCCCCTGCAGGCAATGGGGATACACACATGGACCCAGCCTAGAGGCCATGGGGGGAATCCCTCCAGCCCAGGGGTACCCCTGCCCATCCCATGTGGGGCCTGAAGGCCTATGGACCTCTTCCCCCCGGTTCCAGAAGCCTAGGGATTACCCCCTGAGTCCCATCTGGGCCCCAGAGGCCTAGGGGACCCAGGTGGGGCTGTAGGGGGTGCCAGTAGGCCTCCAGGCCCCAGGTGGAATGGGCAGGGGTGCCCTCAAACCTCAGGGGCCCATGTGGGACTGGTGGGGTGTCCCTAGGCCTCTCCTTGTCAGACCCCTTATAGTGGCACTGAGGTTGCTCATATGATCTCAGGCACAACCGTTGTTGGTGTTGCTGCTGCAGCTGCTAGGGTTGCTGCTGTGGCCGTTGAGGTCTGAAAGAGCGTCTGGTCCCTTGTGGCTATACATGCCTAAGGACTTCAGGGTGGCTCTAGGGTCCTTCATACCATGCAGTTTGGAATCCATAGATTCCACAAACAACACAGAGCCTTCAAAAGGAAGGTCCTGTATCACCAGCTGCATTTGCTGTGAGAGGCCAGACCCTTGCAACCAGGCAGACCGCTGCATGGTAACTGCAGAGGTGACATTGTGAGAGGCAGTATCAGATACATTCCAGGAGTTTATCAGGGCATCGCACGAGGCCAAGACACCTTCCTCTACCATGGCATCATAATGGTCTCTGAGGACTATGTAGTGGAACCATTCCATAGATCTCCAGATGTTGAAAATGTATTGCCCCATGAGAACCTGGTGAGTGGCAACATGCAATGAGAGAGGTGAGGTGGAGTAAACCTTCCTCTCAGAAAGGTCCAATTTCTTTGCCTCCTTATCCTAAGGGGAGGAGGCTGATTGGCCTGTATCTCTTTTTGATTAACAGTGTCCACTACTAGAGACCCAGGGGTGAGGTGATGAAATAGGAAAGCAAACTTTTCAGACGGGATGTGATATCTCTGATCTGCAGGCTTGGACACGGGGGAGGATTGAGGAAGGAGTTTGCCACCATGCCCTCGCAATCTAGGTACCCCTTCTTGTAGGGGAACTGAGATTCTGGTGAGAGCAGCCACATCGCCCACGTTGAAGAGAGGGTCAAAGTCCTCTTTGATGACCTCAAGGTCTAAGTTTAAGTTCGCTTCAATGCATCACAGTAGAATCCTGCTGGGCACAGGGTTGTCCCTGTACGCAAGATATCTCTGGTATGTAGCTTTGTCTGGGGAGGAAGGAGAGGGGAGCCATGATCTGCTGCGCTGATTGGTGCCAGGGTCGAGTTCCTTGTCTGAGATCTCTGTTGAGCAGGAGGTCCTAGACAAGGGTAGCATCAAAGGGCCCGGGGACATAGGCTCATCCTCTGCAGGCCAGTCCATCCACCTGCTAGACCATTCCATAAAAGAGCACGGTGCGAAGTCACAGTGTGCTGGGGAGTGACCCCTGTCTACTTGGGGGTGACCGTTGCCTTGCTGATGGCTGCATGACTGGCTTCAGGTCTTTGCTGGTGCTGGTGGGGTTACTGAGGATGGGGTCGATGCCGAAGTCATCTGCACCAAAGGTTCTGCTGGGGAGTCCTCTGGCATGAGAGGGTTGGGGAGCACTTACAGTGGCATTTCCCAGTGGGTTTTGCCACAGTCTAAGCTGGTGCTGGGGTTGACGGGGAACTGCGGTGCCTGGGCTCAGCATTGGAGGAAAGAAAGGAGCGGGAATCAGACCTCGTACATCTAGATCCCTGTGAGCATGGTACTGAGGGCTCGCGTGAGGATTCGGGGGAGGACAGATATTCGTCCACTGGCCCCTGCTTTGGTTCTGGGTGAGGAGGGGTACCCAGTGCCAGAAGAGACCCCATTGGTGATCATGGTGCCGGTGGTGGTCCATTTGTTGAAGCCCCCTACTCCTTTGATAGGAAGGCCTGTTTGCCCCTAGGTTGTATGGGCTTTGGCGGTGTGGGAGTCAGCAGTTGGAACAATGCCTTTGCCACCACAAAGGCCTCTAGAGTTGAAGGCACAGGCAGCTGCTCTGGCCCCTTTCTTTGGGGCAGAGGTGCTGGTGACAGGGTCGCATGGTGCCAAGATGGTGCTGAGTCGGTGGCTGATTGCGGCTTTTTATTTTCAGCCGGAGAGCAGTGCTATGAGGGCTCTGGTGCCAAACTTGCCCGCAGTGCCAGTGAGTTCTTGGGTGCTTCAGGCATAGCCAGTGCTGGCTGAAGAGCCTGCTCCCTGTCTTTGTGAGTCCTCCTTTTGAAGGATCTGCAGATGGAATATTTATCTGCCTGGTGGGACTCACCCAGGCATTTAAGGCACTTCTCATGGGGATCATTCATCCAGAAGGCCTTGCCACAGTTTGTGTAGGGTTTGAACCTAGGCATGATTGGTGGTAGAATGGAAATCAAGCTCCAGGCAAGAGATTTCATCAAAGCTGGGGAGATGCTCAAGAAACAGATAATGAATGAGACAGGTGCTTGCATGAAGGGCAAGACCAGGCTATTCCAGTACTGTCACTGGGGGTGAAAAGAGGGTCCTGCTGGGTGTGGACGGGGAGTGGGGACCCTTGGGGGGGGTCAGGGTCAGAATGATATGTATAGCTGCTGTTGCAGCATGGAGGTGGCATTGACTGCTGACCCTATGGTGAGAGGCTAAGGCAAAAGAGTTTCTGGATAACTGTGCACTGCGGCACATAGACACCTATAACTGAATGATGTGAGCAGTGCTCAAAAAAGAATTGAAGGTTTCGATTCCACAAAACTCTGGCAACCAGAACAGCCTTTAAAAATCCTCCCAAAAACAAACAGGGCCCACTCTTTGCAACTAATAGTGTGGGGGTTTTTTGTTTGTTGGTTTTGTCCTGTTTTGTTTTTAAATCTAAAGTTAATTTAAAAGACTAAGTGGTACAAAGCCAGGGAAAATTAACCAAAGCGGTTTAACCTACTGCTTTTCTTCATCGCCAGCCACCATTCATGCTTCCACCCCCGCAGGAGTCCCCTTAGCTCCCACTCTCCCTTATTTACCATATTGCCATGCTATCTCAGCTAGGCAGGTCAGGGAACTCAGGAGGCCTGGTTGTACCTAAGCTGGAGTGGATACCCCTATGTGCAGCTCGAGGGCAGGGCACAGTCCACAGCCTTTTCTTCCCCAACTCTTTCAGGGTTGGAGGCAGCTTTTCAGCCCTAGCTCCTTCAGTAGGAAGTCAGGAGGGGCAGCCATATGCAGATTTAAAAAATCTGACTGGACTTAACAGCAGTTTGGTCTTGCCAAAGAAGAGACTGGTCCCTAGAGAGGGTGCATTGAGCATCTCTGGCTGTTGGGGGGGAGGAGGAATTTCTGTGGGACTCTTGGTAACTGGGAAGAGTTGGAGGAATCAGGAAGATGCTGGCCTGACACTCGCCAGGCTCACACTGAGATTCTCACAGAGTGTTCACCACTCAGGCAGATGACTGAGCTGCAGGTGGGGGGGACATTCTCAAAATATGGAGCTGTGCTGCTCTTTTTTATGTCTCTTCACAGCCAGGCAGCAGTGGACATTCCCACTGTATGCCATGCCATAAGCAGTAACAGGAGACCTCAGTTAGAGCTGTGCAGGAGAGCTGTCCCTTCTCCCTGACTTCTTCAAGGCTCCTGGAGGCAGGTTTCTCAGCCTTACTGCTTCAGCCCCTGCAGCCGGCGTTGGGGGCAGCAGCAGCCCCCACTCCAGCAGGTTACATCTATTCTAGCCCTTAGCCTGTCTGCACCCCTACAAGCTCCCTTAGTTGGCTCTCTCCTCTCCACCTTCATTTACCTACTATAGTGCAGAATCCCTTTGAAACTTTTCCAGACAGGTAGATTAAGGAATTTAGAAGCTCTCACTGGAGCTGGGCTGGAGGCAGCACAACCCTTCCACTTCTGGCAACCTATTCCAGGGAATCCAGGCCAGCCATTAGTGCGCACCTATGCCTGGCCCCAGGACTTCCTCACCTCCCTTAATTACCAAGTTCCAAAGGGGCAGCTGTATTACTCTAGTAAAGCAAAAAAAGCAAGGAGCCTTAAAGGCCAACAGATTTATTTATCACATGAGCTTTCATGGGAGAAAATCCCACTTCATCAGACGCTTTGAAGAGGGGGAACTTACAGAATTGGATGAAAATAAATGCAGGGGAATGTAAGACATGGGATCAGGTCATACTGCAACAGCAAATCAGAGCATTTGTAAGGATTCAAATTCTAGGAAACAGCACACAGGAGGGTGAAGTCAAATTACCTGTTATAATATGAAAAGAATCCATAGTCACGATTCAGCCCTGCTTTCACACAATCTAATCTGCATATTGTTTGAATTTCTGCTGTTTCTCTTTGAAGTCTTGATGTCCCATTGATTTTCTTGAGGACTAAGTTGCTCCTGAGGGAATCCTTCCTCCCCTCTCCTTCTGCCTGGGAAGAGCCATAAACACTCAGAGGATATTCAAAGACACACCAGCAGCACCTTCCTTACCCCCTGCACCCTGAATCTGCATGCCACTGGGCTGCAGCTGGCTTCTGGCAGCCACCCCCTGTGCCTCTAGTCTATGCCCAGCTGCGGAAGCCCTCCTTCACCTAGCGCAGCACTTACCTGTACTTAAGCAGAGGAGACTCCAGCTGTGAGCTGCCTCCCACCCTGGCCTCTCCAAGCATCTGAGAACAGGGCAGGGCAGGATATTTAAATGGGCCACTCTCAGCCCCAGCTCTCAGCTAGAGACCCACAAAGCAGCTGCTAAAGAGCCAATAAAGGTTCACCTAGCCTTTGTTGCAGACCCCAGTGTTAGAAAAACAGAAGGGGGGTGATTCCGATCTCAGCCTCCTGGGGTTGATCTGGAGTCACTCCAGACTGAAATGGGGGCAGGGACCAGGTTCTGATCCCAGACATCAGGGATCAATCTGGAGTCATTCCTGACTGCTGCGGGGGCAGGGGTGAACTGACCCTGGATAGCTGGGAGCAGAGGAGGAATCAGAGCTTGGGAATTTCTTCCTCCTGGTGTTTTGCCATGGGCCCTGCCTGCCCCTCAGGGATTGGGGTGGGGTGAGATGCTGGAGGGGCACAGGATTGAATGAGACGTACACGGTTTGTGTCACCCCCCACTTAATGCCTGTTTGTTTGCAAATCCAGAGGGGTTGTACCCTAAGCCTTCCATTTCCATCAACCCTGGTGGGGTGACCCCTGTGGGGGGAACTGTCACCATCTGCTGTTGGAATCAGCACCAGGGCATGAGGATCGTCCTCTACAGAGATGGAGCTGAGACCTATCAAAATTACACAGACCCGGATGGTTCTGAGGCCAAATTTACCATCCCCGTCATGAGATTGCAACAGGGAGGCAACTACCGGTGTCGTTATAATAACAGATCAGGCACCTACTCAGAGCTCAGCGACCCTGTGCAGATCATTGTAGAAGGTGAGCCCAGCTCAGCCTCTTCACTGCCAACCCCACCCCAGCCAGACCTTCAGGGGGTCTCCACCAGCCCTGGTGCGCAGCAGGTAGGACATCCAGCCCCCTAGAAGTGGACATGGGAGGGATTGGAGCAGGGGTTCCCAAACTTCTTAAGGCTGGGGACCGCTTTGCAGGTAAAAAAAAAAATTGCAGCCCCCGCCCCCGGAGGGTATAGCAGCGCTGCCACAGGCAGAATCGGGCCTGCACTGCTCTCCTGCCAGGAAGCAAGGGCTGCCGTGGCCATGGACCCCTCCCCTGGGTGGGGAGCTAAGAGTGCCCATGATCCCCTGCCCCTACCTGGGAGCTGCTGTGGCCATGGCCCCCTGCCCTGTCCCTGTGTTCCCCACCTGCCAGCCCTTTCTTTGCCCCCCAGTTGATTCCCCATCCCCAACCCTCCAAGGCCCCCTTCCTCCCCCTGCACCAGGCCACCCCCCAGCCTGCTCTCATGCTCAGGCAGGGTGGGGGTTCTAAAAAACTCCCTGTCTAGGGGAACTGGAAGCCTGGGTCTTCATGGGAACTGAAGACCCTGGCAATGTCTGGCCCCAGCTCCCAGCTTGTCCGTGGACCCCCTGGAGCCACTTTGTGGCCCCCAAGGAGTCCACAGACCACAGGTTGGGAACCACTGCATTGAAGAGATCTTGGCTTGGTGCCCTGCAGGAAAGGCCTGGTCCCTGCCCCCTGGTCCCTGGCCCTGCCCCCTGACTACAGTCCAGAGTTGGGGCCTCAGGCTCCTGCTGCTGCCAATCTGGGGCTGGGCGAGGCTGTGGCTGCGGCGAGCGATCCAGGCTGGGAGAGGTAGGTGCCACTATGGCTGGCCCAGCCCCAGATAACCAGCCGGGGATGGGGCTGGGGCCAGAAGAGGCAGGGGTGCCCCAGCGATTTGGGACACTGGCGCCGGGACTTGAAGCACATGCTCTCTGTGCCAGGCACCAGTGGTGCCCCTGATGCCCTGGACCCAAGGGTGTCCCTGACACTTTCTCTGCCATGTCTTTGCCCCTCTACACTGGGTTGGGTGCAGTGGCAGTTCCAGGATCTGCAGGGATGCTGCTACACATGGGGCCCCAAACTGTTCCCTTCCCCCTCCCCCTGCTGGTTCCTTGAGCCCTTCCGACCTCCCCCAGCTGCCTCCCCGAGCCCTTCCCTAACCCCTGGTCCCGCCACTGGTCCCTGCTGCTCTGGGCCGACCCCCTCCCCAGCGCCCTTTCCCTGCTGGGCCTGCGTGCCTGCCCCTGGACTCCCTCCCCAGCTCCTTTACCTGGGTGCTGGAGGGAGTGTGGGGCTGTGGCACAGGCTGAGGCTCCCAGCCAGACCCTGCTCTGAGCATGCAGAGTCAGGCCAGGGTGGGAGTTTTAAAAACTTGCAGGCCCAGCCTGGAGTGGCTCCCTACCAGCCAGAAGACTCTTGTCTTCCAGCTGGGTAGAGGCTGTGGCTGCTGGCTGCCCACTGCCTGGGCAGTGTTCCCTGAGCAGGGGGCATGACGGTGTACCCCCATGCAGTTTAGGGGCACACTGCTCAGGGGCTGGCCCTGAGTTTCAGGGGGCTGAGGCCCCTGGAGCCACCCCCAGTGACCCCATTGGGGATCTGTCTCTGGCCCTGTCTCCTTCCTACTACAGGGCTCAGCTACTCCAAACCCTCCATCTCTGTGAACCCAGAAGTGTGTTGCCCTGAGGGTTACCAGGACCCTCTGGTGTTGGGGGCAGTGCTGGGGTTTGGAGTTTGTTTTGTCCAAGGACAGGGCCAGGAGCAGATGGAGGGGCAGGGACTTGGCTTGGGTCACATTTCCCATTCCCCAGGGTAGCCAGGTGGATGGAGATGGCTACAGCTGCTGATTTCACCCTCAATTGGACCTGGACACTTGTTCAGAGTTAAGTGACCCCATGGGGTTGGTGGTAGGAGATTGGGGCCCAGCTCCATGTCCCCAGCTGGGCCCTCAGCAGGGCTTGGCACCAATGGGAGGCCCAGACCAGAGCCTTGGGGATTGGGATGGACCTTGCACTCTCATCTGGCTGCAGGAATCTGGTGCAAGGAGTGGGGGCCCTGGTGCACCCTCCTGCAGCAGCCTGAGCTGGGAGGAGCCGCACTGCAGCATCTGTGCTAAATGGAGTTGCCTGTGGGTTGGTGGCTTCATGCCCAGCCTGTGAAGCCCGACCCAGATAGATGGGACCCATTGGCAGGCCCACGTCAGCCAGGAGGGGATGGCATCTCCTACCCTAGCAGAGCCAGTGGAAAGCACTGACCCTGGAGGCTGCTATGGGAGAGCCTGGTGGTTGGAGGGAGTCCATGGCACCCCCTGACTGCAGCCTGCACAGACCATTGTGGGCAGGAGCCGTCAGCTACCAGAGTCTGCAATGCACCTTCCAGTGCCTCCTGGGGCTGTCCTCTGCCCTCCTGCACCTCCCTGCCCTGCTGGGACCAGCTCAGCTGCTGCCCCCACTGGACACACAGAATGAGGCAGGGGCCACCCATGGGCATATGAGGGTCCCAAGAAGGAGGGAGTCATAGGTCTGCATCTCTGGACTGAGATCCCAGTTTGCACAGCTGGGATTTGGGGCTTAGGATTCTGGGACGTTGGAGAGAACCTTTGCATGGGGTCCTGGATGTGCCTGTAGCTGGGACTGTCTGGGGAGGATGGCGCTGGGTGACTGCCTGGGGCTGGCTCTCACTGCTCATCTCCTGTGTGCAGATCCCAGCTTGCCAAGACCCAACATTTCTTTGCACTTCACCTTGGCAACTGCCCCAGGGCCAGACGTCACCATCCAGTGTCAGGGGCCACGCTCGGATGTGATGTTCTTCCTGCACAAGGCTGGAGACCTGAATCCGCAGGAACACATGGGTCCTGCTGGGGAGAGAGCTGAGTTCTATGTTCCCAATGTGGGCCAGCAGCATGGAGGGAGATACAGCTGCAGTTACCGGCTCAGATCAGAGCCATTCGTATCCTCACAGATCAGCAACCCCATAGAGCTCGTTGTAGCAGGTGAGAGTCCCAACTCAGTGTCCCTGCTCCCAGCCCCACACTCAGCTGGACCCTGGGGGTGGGAGGTGACAACTCCGTGCTGATGAAACACTCAGAGTCTGGCTCCGTCCTGAGTCCCAGAGCCCAGTAGAGCAGACACCTAACTGAGCTGCAGGCATGGAGTCTGACGGTGGTGGTGGGGGGTGGTGGTCCTTAACCAAGGGGAGCAGCAGTCTCTGGTGATTAGGGGCCAAAGCAGGAGGGATTCCTGCCCCTGGGGGAGCTGCAGGGGCCTTTCCCAGTGGGATGCTGCCTCTACTTAGGGGATGCACAGAGGAGACAGGCCCCAGGCCAGGGTTCCAGAAGGCCCCCCAACCTAGAATGAGTGACAACTGATGCCGAACTGAGGAGGCAATCATTGACTCACTGCTTCAGCCCCTGCCCCTGGCCTGCCCTAGACAGAAGCTGATTTTATTCCCAAAGGGGAACTGACATGACCCACCACCCTGGAATGGTGCCAGCTTCTACCTGCCTGGACCCTACCAGCCTAGGTACTAGTGTTGGGGAAATCTGTGAATCCCAGATTAAAGAGTTCCTTTCTCCCAGTTGCCCTGGGAGGGGGATGGAGGCTGTTGACAGGGGCAGGGACTTCCCCCAGCTCAGCCTATGGGATCTGGGAGGGGGGCGAAGCCTCCCGCTTGAAGACACAAACCTGCTTTTAATGTGGCAGCTGGAGGGTGGCTCCTCTAGGGGCAGCTGTGCCTGTCTCTGGCCTTGTGGGGATGCCCTTGAGCTCTGTACCAAGCAGCCAGCAGGGGAGGAAAGATGCCCAGTTAGATGGGCCCAATGACAGGAGCTAGTAGGGCCATGCCTGGCTGGTGCAATAGCACTGCAGGGGGGCTGGAAATTAGACTGAGATGCTGGAGGAGCCTTCAGACAGTCAGACTCAGAGCCAGCGTTCACTTAGACCAGGGGTGTGCTCTTTGGCTGCCTCCTTGGAGGCAGCTCTGGGCTCGAGACATGCCTCCCAACTACAGGGGGGAACCTGCAAGCCATCCATTCCTGCCTCTGGTCCTCAACCCTGTCACTGGGGAACCCTGCAGGTAGCCCATGGCAGACTCCAGGCCATGGATGGCACTAGGGGACCCTGGGGGGGGGACCCATTCCTGGTTCCAGGCTCCTCTCCTCCCACCAGGGGACCCTGTGGCAGGTGCCCTGGCCCAGATCCCCCCCCCCCCCCCGGTTATTGAAGGAATTTTTAAAAATGGCTCTTGTCTTTTGGGTTGCTGACCCTGACCTAGGCCTATCTCTAACAGTGGATGGATAGATGGGGGTGGATGCATGGGAGTAAATACAAAGACCGACAAAGGGGTGAATAGAAATGATGACCAGGTTGGGTCAGACAGTTCTGCCTACTGCCATGCATGGGTATTGGGGCCAGGCCTGACTGCTTGAGGTGGCTATTGACACCCCCACCGCCCCCTGCCACCCTGAGCCCTCTAGCACCAAGAATCCTCCCAAATCTTTCACGTTTGTACCCTACCTGACTCCCTGTGGGCACCCAATATCCTCCCCATACAGTTTTCTGCTGCCTGTGTGCCTTGCAGTGTCCCAGGGGTGCAGCAGACCAGCTGCTCCCAGCTCAGGACCCTCTGCTGTTTCCTAGGTGAATCGGGGTCACTTGATGTTCCAGTTCTAGCCAGCTCCATCATTGCTGGGGCATGCACAGTAGCTGCCATCCTCTTCCTCCTGGCCTTCATCAACTTCAGAAAAACAAGAGCCAGTAAGTGCCCTGCCCAGTGAGGGAAGGGTTGAACCTGCTGCTAAGCAGGGCAGGAAGGGGTCACAGCTTAGATGAGGGATTGAGCAGGGAAAGCACAAGAGCAGGGCAGGGAGCTCAGCATGAGTAATCCCTGTACATGTATACGTCCTATCCCAGAGGTGGACACATCTCAGCACTGGCCAACTGGACCCCGTATCAAGAGTTGTTGGCACCATGAATCTCAGGTATCTGGGGTGCCAGAGGAGATGACTAATCTGTGGCTCATGCTCATTATACAAGTCACTGATGAGAGAGGATGGGGGACAGGAAAAGCCCCCCAAGTTACTCTGCCCCCCATGTGCAATGGTGTTGTGCTGCCCCCTTCTGGTCAATTCTGGGAACAGCTGGCTTCACCCTAGCAGGATTCCAGGCTCAGCAGAGGGGGCACCCCATTCTTGCTCCCCTGTAGGGGTGAGTGGCCGTGAGATGGTACAGGGGCATCCTGATCGACTCATCGTGGATTCTGGTTTGTGTGTCCCTCTGCAGGAAAAGGATCTGCACTGAGAAGAAGCAGGTAGGAATCCCAGCTCTTCCCCTCTTCCAATGGATCTGTACTGGGGGACTCCTGGGTTCTGTCCCTGGCTGTGGGAGGGCAGGTGTGGGTCTAGTGGTTAGAGTAGGGGGGTGGTAGCCAGGACTCCTGGGTTCTCCCTCCAATTCTGGGAGTGGAGTGAGGTTTAGTGGTTAAGGTAGGGAGGGTTTAGGGAACAGGGTACAGCACGACACAGAAGAGGGGGCTTTATGGGTGTGTTGGGGAATCTCCTTGTGGGTGGGCAGTATTCCCTCTAAGCTGTGCGCATGTGTGCACACACACAACAAAATAAAGTGCACGCAAAAAAAATCAACAGTGCTAATATTAGCACATACAAAGATATTTTTTGTGCACATGCAATTTTTTGTGCATATAGCCTATGAAATAATAGAGGGCACACTGGTGGGGGGATGTGTCTTACAAAGGGATTTTTCTCTTTTTTAGTGCCAGCCCCCTGGGGACCCTGAGGGCTCTGGCTCAGCAAGAACCTGTCTGTGAGTAACACATCCAAAGGATACAGAGGAAAAAGCAGGGTTTGTGGGGGCTCCACACATGTGCGGCATGGCCTGATTTATAGCAACTACTGGGCAGAACTAAAGAGGGGTCTCAGAGGTCGCAAGTGTCAGCAGAGCATGTTGTATCCTTGG
This sequence comes from Podocnemis expansa, assembly GCA_007922195.1. Classification (NCBI taxonomy): domain Eukaryota; kingdom Metazoa; phylum Chordata; order Testudines; family Podocnemididae; genus Podocnemis; species Podocnemis expansa. The sequence continues at coordinate 6,931,371 of ML682024.1, read as the reverse complement.
GAGCACCTTACCTCCTATCCTACTTCCAGGGGGTCACCTTTTCCTCCCCTCCTCCTCTAATTCTGGTGCTCCTTCTGTGTGCCTCAAATTCTCCTACCCCAGACCTGGGGCTTTGCGTCCACCCTTTTACTTCTCCGTCAGAGCTTCCTGGCTAGTGACATCTGTGTGTTTGGGTGAGGAAAAGGGGGGAATCCCCATCTACTTCTGCCCCCAGCCCCGCTGTTCTAACTAATAGACGTCACTCCTCTCCCACAAGCAGGGAGAGAGCCCAGGCGTCTTGACTCCCTGCTCCTCCCTGCTGTAATCCCCTAGATCCTCTTGCCAGCTGCGTGACTCAGTTTCACTCTCTGGACTATGGGGCTGATGTTCCTGCCCCACACCTGTGGCAGAGGGGAGGAGGGGTGGCAGTACCAGGCTTGGAGCCCCCTTGCTGGATAGAGGGGTTGGAGCTGGATGTAAGATTCTCTTCCAATCTGAGCAGGATGAAGCTCACTGTGTGTCTTTGCTCCACAGATGACTCTGTTGAAGAAGGAAAAAAGTCACTGACCCAAGTAAGAGTTCCCCATCTGCCCACAAGCCCTGACCTCCATCTTTAACCTGCATGAGCCCTGTCTACCCTGCATTACTTGTGGTTTGAGGTGCTGGCTGGTTTATGGCAGGAGGTGGGCTTGTGAGATCAACAGCTGACATTGTGTGGGGGGGTGGTACATCTCAGGAATTTTTCTCTCTTTCTAGCTCCAGGAACCCAAACCTGGCACTGACAATCTCATCTACGCCAAGCTGGATCACCAGGCGCTGCACACCAAGTGTGGGGGCCCAGCCCTGGACCCCACGCCTGCCCAACCCATCCTGTATGCTGCCATCAATGTGGGTCAGGGGGCCATGTAGTAAGAGCTCCCTGCAGCATGGGTTGCCCATCCCCAGGGGCCACAGACTCGCCCTCCTGCAGTGCCAGCCCCAGAGAACTCTGCTGCGAGGAAGTAGAGGTGCAATTGCAGTTTTCTCTGGATGCTGTGTTCATGCCTCAGTTTCCCCACATGTATCACTCAGGGTGTGTTCACCTCAGGGTGTGTTCACACAGCATTCTTATTTCGAAACAACGAGGCGCGCAGCTCCGCTTCACCCGGCGGGTGCCTGCAGCCCCCTGCAAACACCCGCGGGGTGAGGTGCGGCTCCGCTTGACCCCGCAGGTGCCTGCAGCCCCCCCCCCCCCCCCCGACACCCGTGGGGGGGGGCACGTGGCTCCGCTTCACCCAGCGGATGCCTGCAGCCCCCTCCTCAAGCGAAATAGCATGTCCACACTGTTTTTGTCCTTCGAAATAAGGTGTTTCGAAATAACTCTTTATTTTGAAACAGCTTGTTTCGAAAAGTTTTGTTTCAAAACAAGCCCTCTATGTGTGAACATAGCCTCAGAAGAATTAGGTCAGTGGTTCCTAACCTGTGGTCCGTGGGCTGCTGGTGGCCTGCAAAGGTAATGCAGGTGGTCCGTTGGGGTGTGGGGGAGATAATTAAGGCAAGTAAATGTACTGATGAGTGCAATAGGTTTGTGAGTGAGCATAATAAATTATTAGAAATAGCTGCATTTTTAATACCCCTTGATATACAAGGTTGACTCCTGTCAGCCATGGAGTATGTTAATAAAGTTTAAAATGGTTTGCTTACATGGTAGCCAATGTTTCCTCTAAGCTGGGTAAGACTAGATCATGGAATTCACAGAAACCATGATTTCCAGTGACCTCCCATGACTTTCCTGACCTCTGCTACTCTCAGCTTTCACCCCTTGACATGGTGATGAAAGCTGAAAAGTAGCTTGAAACCACAGATGGGAGGCGAGAAGCTGGATTGAGCTGAGCAGATGGATGCTGCATCCTGGGTGCTTGTGCTAGAAATCTTTCCATTTCTATGTGGGAGAAGATGAAAACACGGAGTGCCAGAGACAGACTGAGTTGATTGTCACCATTTATTGTCTGCTCGTTCCTCCTCCATGCCCGGAGTGACTAATGGAGGTGGGGAAGTGGGGTGTTACAATCCTTTTATGCTTCAAAATGTGTTAAAGTTTACATTCTTGTCACTTCCCCTCCGTAATAAACCTTTTCCATTCCCATAATCACTGTGCTATCCCAGTGTGTGTGTGATCACTCCAGGGCATTTGGAACAGGTGCCCCAAGGGTGAAGGGACTGTTTCTGCTTTGTTCCTGTGCACACCCTTCCTTGGCCACAAGGGTGTTACATACACTTTAACTGGAATTTAACTGACAGGGAATCAAGTCACCTTAGTAACCTGTGGCTCAGGCCAGGTCATTTGTCCAACATTAACTTTACTTTCCAACTTACTGTGTGTGCTGGCTACAGGAGAGTTAGAGAGTGCCTGGGGTTGGTGGGGCAGCACTGGTGCTGGCCCTGGGGTGGAGATGTCAGTTAAAAATAGCACATATTTTGTAACTGTGAACAATGTTCCCTCTAAGGCCCCGGGAAAGCTGAACAACTTACATTGCTTGCTGCACGGGCTGCGCCCCCTCCCACCCACGGCCCTGATCCTGCCCTCCCCCATAGGCCTGATCCTGCACCCGCATTCTCCCGTTCCCACCTCCAGCTGACTCAATCCTGGCCCCCGCTCAGCCTCCTCCAAGCCAGTCCAATCACCCTTCTCCCACCCTAACCTGCTCCCCTGGTAACACCCCCAGGTGGCCGGACCTTCCCCCAACCATCCTCACCTTTACCTGGCTGCCAGAGTGGCGCAGTCAAGCCATGGCTCCTCTGGCTGGAGAAACACTGATGGAGCATGCTCAGAGCTGCTGAGCATCCTCTGTCAGAGCTTCTCAGCTCTGGAGGAGCATTCAGCCAGCTGGAAGACAGTCTTCCAGCTGTGTGGGGAGTCTGGCTGCCAGTCACGTGCAGCTGGGAGTGTCCCCTGCGCGGGGCAGTGGCAGGGAGCTGTGTGGCTGTGCGGCTGTGCAGCTTATAGGGAACACTGGCTGTGAACATATCAAGATTTTGTATGCTTTTACCATGACTGTTCTGTGATTTTTGTCTAATTTGCCAAGAAAAATTCATATCCTGGACTGAGTGAGAGATTAAGAGAGCTTTAAACTAAAGAGTGTGGGGAGATGGTTGGGAGATGCTCCGACAATCTCTACGCCTGATACTAGCATTGAGAGACAGGAACCTGGATTCAGAAAAGACAGTATAGATGCTAGAAAGGAGGGAAGCACAAATGCTGGTCTGGTGGGAGATGTTGGCAGAAGTAATAAAAGGACTTGTCGGGTACAGAATGTGAGCAAAGCTGAACAGTAAAAGCTAAAATGTTTATATTAATGCAAGAAGCCTAGGTAATAAAATGGAGGAACTGGAACTACTAGTAGAGGAATTTAAACCAGATATTATAGGGATAACAGAAACATGGTGGAATAGTAGTCACAACTGGTGTACGGGCATTAAAGGCTTTGTGCTCTTTAGGAAAGACAGATGTAATGGCAAAGGTGGCGGTGTGGCATTGTATATCAATGATTCAGTAGATTGCAAAGAAATTCAGAGTGATGAAATTAGCAGGACAGAGTCTATCTGGGCCAAAATCACATTGGAGAAGAAAGCTACTAGAGTTGCTCCTGGATTAGTGCTTGGGGTCTGTTACAGAATGCCAGGATCTGATTTGGACATGGATAGAGAACTCTTTAAAGACTTTAAGGAAGGAAACACTACTGGGAACTGTGTGATTATGGGAGATTTTAACTTCCCAGATATAGACTGGAGGATTTGCGCTAGCGGCAATAAAAGGGCCCAGATTTTCTTGGAGGTGATAGCAGATGAATTTCTCCATCAAGCAGTTTGCAAACCAATGAGACAAGACGCGATCTTAGATTTGGTATTAGTTAGTAGTGACGACCAGAGGTGTCACTGGCATTGGGCACCCGGGGCACGTGCCCAGAATCCTAGCGCTGGTGCCCCGGATCTCCTGCCCAATCGGGCCGGAGATCTGGGGCCCAGCCGCCAGTGGCCATGGTGGCCCTATCCCCAGCCGGGCAGGGAGTCTGGGGCTCAGCTGCCTATGGCCACTTCTGTCTCCGTCCCTGGCCGGGGATCCGCGGCCTGGCTGCCCGCAGTTGCAGCCGCAGCGGGCAGTCCGGTTCTGGCCGCCCATGGCAGCGGCAGCCCCGTCCCTGGCTGGGGATCCGGGGCCTGGCCGCCTACAGCTGTGGCAAAGAGTCTGGGGCTTGGCTGCCTGCGGCCACTTCCAGCCCTGTCCACGGCTGGGGCTCTGGAGCCTGGCTGCCTGTGGTGGCGCAGCGGCTTCTGGCCCCGTCCGTGGCCAGGGGGTGGGGCCTGCAACCAGGGGGTGGGATGGGGCGGGGCATGGGCCCATGCCCTGGGTCCCTCCCTGGGCCAGCGATGCCCCTGGTGAGGATCTCATAGAGGAGTTAGTTGTAGGGGACAACCTAGGTTCTAGTGATCATGAGCTAATCCAATTTAAACTGAATGGAAGGGTAAACAAAAATAAATGTGTGACCAGACTTTTTCACTTCAAAGGGGCTAATTTCAGAAAATTAAGGGAATTAGCTAGGGAAGTGGACTGGACCAAAGAATTCATGGATATGAACATTGAGGGTGCTTGGAACTGCTTCAAGACAAAGCTGCAGGAACTATCTGAAGCCTGCATTCCAAAGAAGAGGAAAAACTTTTCAGGCATGGGTTCTAAACCAAGCTGGATGAATGTACATCTTAAACAGGTGATTAGGAGGAAACAAGGCCTACAAGGAGTGGAAGTTGGGAGGGATAGGAAAGGAGGACTACCTTTTAGAGGTCAGAGCATGTAGGGATCAAGTGAGGAAGGCCAAAAGCCAAGTAGAGTTGGACCTTGCAAAGGGAATCAAAACCAATAGTAAAAGGTTCTTCAGCCATATAAATAGAAAGAAAATACAGAAGGAAGAGGTTGGACCACTATACACTGAAGATAGGGTAGAGATCAAGGATAATCTAGGCATGGCTGAATATCTAAATAAGTACTTTGCCTCTGTCTTTAATGAGGGTGATGGTGAGATTGGGGACAGAGGTTGGGCAGCTAATGGGAATGAGAATGTAGAAGTGGAAATTACCATATCTGAGGTGGAAGCCAAGCTTCAGCTGCTTAATGGAACTTAATCAGGGGGCCCAGATAATCTTCATCCAAGAATATTGAAGGAACTTGCACATGAAATTGCCAGCCCTTTAACAAGGATTTTTAAAGTATAGGTGAAGACAGGGGTTGCACCTTATGACTGGAGAATTGCTAATGTAGTCCCTATTTTCAAGAAAGGGAGTAAAAGTGATCCAGGTAACTGCAGGCCTGTCAGTTTGACCTCAGCAGTATGCAAGGTCTTGGAAAAAATTTTGAAGGAGAAAGTACTTAAGGATATTGAGGAAAATGGTAACTGTGATAAAATACAACATGGCTTTACAAAAGGTAGATCAAGCCTGACCAACCTGATCTCCTTTTTTGAGAAGATAACAGATTTTTTGGATAAAGGGAATGTGGTGGACCTAATTTACTTAGATTTCAGCAAGGCATTTAATATAGTTCCACACAAGGAATTATTAGTTAAATTGGGGGAGATGGGGATTAATATGAAAATAGAAAGTGGATAAAGATTTGTTACAGGGGAGACTACAGAGGGTCATAGTGAAAGGTGAACTGTCTACCTGGAAGGAGGTTACTAGTGGAGTTCCCCAAAGATTGGTCCTGGGACCCATCTTATTCAACCTTTTTGTTACTGACCTTGGCACAAAAAGTGGGAATGTGCTAGTTAAGTTTGCAGATGACACGAAGCTGGGAGGTACTGCCAATATGGAGGAGGATTGGGATAGCATACAGAATGATTTGGATGACCTTGTAAAGTGGAGCATTAGAAATAGGATGAAATTCAACAATGGGAAGTGCAAGGTCATGCACTTAGGGGCAAATTACAGGAATTTTTCTTATAAGTTGGGAATGCATCAGCTGGAAGTGACAGGGGAGGCGAAGGACCTGGGCAGACTGGTTGATCACGGAATGACAATGAGTAGCCAATGCGATGTGGCAGTGAAAAAAGCTAATGCGGTCCTGGAGTGCACCAGAAGGGGTATTTCCAGTAGAGATAGGGAGGTGTTAGTACCGTTATACAAGGCGCTGGTGCAGCCTCATTTGGAGTATTGTGTACAGTTCTGGTCACCCATGTTGAAGAAAGATGAAGTCAAACTGGAACAGAGGCAAAGAAGGGCTACAAGGATGATTTGTGGAATGGAAAATCTTTCCTATGAGAGACGACTTAAAAAGCTTGGTTTGTTTAGTCTGAGCAAAAGAAGGCTGAGAGGAGATATGAGTGCTCTTTATAAATACATTAGAGGGATCAATACAAAGGAGGGAGAGGAATTGTTTGAATACAGCGCTACTGCGGATACAAGAACAAATGGATACAAACTGTCCTTCAGAAAATTTAGGCTTGAAATTAGATGCAGATTCCTAACCATCAGAGGAGTAAAGTTCTGGAACAGTCTACCAAGGGAAGTGGTGAGGGGAAAAACCTTAGGTGCCTTCAAAACAGAGCTTGATAAGTTTATGCAGGGAATGATATGATGGACAGTGTAGCTTGGCCATTGTCTGTCTTTTACTACTGGTGATGGGAACGATAGTGACCTGGGAAGGGGTATTGGATCAAGTGGGTTTTGAGTTATTACACAGAAGTTCTTCTTGACTGGCTGTTGTGGACTTGCCTTCATGCTCAGGGTTTAACTGATCGCCATGTTTGGGGTTGGGAAGGAATTTTCCCCCAGGGCAGATTGGCTTGGGCGCTGGGTTTTTTTTGCCTTCCTCTGTAGTACTGGGTATGGCTCACTTGCTGGTTGATTCTCTGTATTAAAGTCTTTAAATCACAATTTGAGGACCTTAATAGCTCAGTTATGGGTTTGAGGTTCATTGTAGGAATGGGTGGGTGAGGTTTTTGTGGCCTGCAGTGTGCAGGAGGTCAGACTAGATGATCATATTGGTCCGTTCTGACCTTAGAGTTTATGAGTCTATGAGTCTGAGTGTGTGTTCATTGCAGAGACCAAGGAGGTGGATGAGCCTTCCCCAGCAGGGCTGGATTAACTGGCTGGGGGGCTCTGGGCTGTCCTGCACTGCAGGACCCCCCCTGCCTGGGGGCCTCACCACCACATGGGCACCAGCTGCCCCTAACCATGGTCCCCTCTGCCTGGCCCCCACTTCCTCTGGTGCTGGGGGTGGGGTCCTGAGGCCAGAGAGCACTCCCACCCTGGCCTTGCATTGAGCAGGGGTGGGGGAGCTCTTGCCCAGGGGTGGAGGAGCTGACTGGTGCACGGTGGGCCCTGGAAGGCCACCACAAGGCCTCGCTGCAAGCCAGCTAGCCCCCCATCCCACCCCGGTGCAGCCAACAGGCCCTGGCCCACCCTGCATTACCCCTGGGGGTAGGCCAGCTGGCATAGGGCTGAGGTGGCATACACAGCCCAGCCTCTGGCCCAGGGCCCATCTTCCCCCTCACTGCCACAGTGCCGGCATGGTAAGAGCACTCTCTGTGCTCCTGTCCTGCTGGTGCTGAGCCAGGTGTGTGTGTGGGGGGGGGGGGACAGGGTGAATTATTGCAGCAACTTTAGGGTCTAGAGCCTGGGCCCCCTTTTGGGTCATGGCCCAGGGCTTAAGCCTCTAAAGTCCCTGTGATAATCCGGCCCTGTTCCCGGACCTGTGTAGACAGAGCTGATCAGGACCCCTGCCTTCGCTCCAACCAGTTGTGCATATTGGGACAGATGATGATCAAGAGAATGGCCACTCAGCCCAGGAAGAAGAGGAAGGAATTGGGGGGGTTAGGGCATGGGTCTGTGCCTGGAGTGGGGAAGAAGCACTGAAGAGGGGTCTCCCCTACTGGTCACTGTGGTAACTTCTAATTAGGCTCTGAGGATTAATAATTTATAAACCTGACATCAACACTGGCTGGGAATCTGTCTGACTCGGGAGGGTGGGAGCATGGCCCTTTGAGCATGGAGGGATTCCCCAGGATCCTGCAGGGTGAGGGGTGCCCAAAGAAGAGTTCCTGACAGAGCGTGAGTGCTGAATCCTCTGGGGTCAGATGGAGGTGACAACTTCATGGGTGCGGGGAGACCCTGTGGATGGCAGACCTTCCCAAGGTACTTGCATTCTGTCTGGCTGTGCTGAGAGGAGTCCAGAGCACGAGTCCTGGGCCTCCCCAAGGCTGGATTTGGGACTGGCTGCACTGAGGCATGGAGACCTAAGTGGACTGGGGCAGACTGCACTGTGGCAGAGTCCTGATCCTCAAGGAGAAGAGAGGGCCCGAGCACGATTCCTGTGAGGTTCCATCACAGAGCTGAAGAGCCAGAAGGGAGGAGTCTGCCTGCAGGGCAAATTTCTCTAGAGCTCTGCTTCCCACTTCTTGCCCCCTTTCTTTTCTGAGTGGCTGGCTGGTGAACCCCCACCCACTTGTCTTTTTCACAGCATCCTGAGGTTAAAGGGGGAAACTGGCTCAGCTTTTGGCCCTTGTAAGCTCTGCCCAGGGCCCTGAGCTGTACAGACCAGCTACCTGGGAATGGGCTGAGGAAAGGGACCCAGTGTTTCCTTTCTAGGGGCTGCTGCAGCTTGGATCCTTTACTTCAACCAGTAAACCCCCACTCCTCTGACATAGCCAGTATAGAACCCAGGAGTCCTGGCTGCTAGGCCACCCTCCCCTCTGCACTCTACCCACTTTACTCCGCTCCCTTGCCACAGCTTAGGACAACATTCCCTCTAAGGGGCCGATGCAGCTGAGCAACATGTGTTGCTCGCTGTGCGGAGCCCCATGTGGGCCCAATCCTGCCCCCCACGGGCCCAATCTTGCCCCCCCAAGCTTCGCTGCCCACCTGACCTCACCTCAATGGGGCAGAGCAGCCAGCCCAGCCTACCCCAAGCTGGCCACGGCTCCACAGGGGGTGGAGGGGACTGGTGCTGAGCTGCGGCATGCAGGGTCGGGGTGCTGGAGTGGCCCTCCCCACTCCCAAAGAGTTTCAGCTGCTTCGCCCCCAGCCCCCCCCAGGCCATGGAGCAGGCCCATTCAGACTGGAGGGGGCGAAGTGGTCGAAACTCTTTGGGAGCGGGGCGGGCCACTCCAGTGCCCCGACCCCGCTTGCCAGAGCTCAGCGCCGGCCCCTTCCAGCCCTGGGGTGCCGTGGCCAGCTGGGGATAGGCTGGGCTGGCTGCTCCGCTCTGTTTCAGTGAGGCTGGGCCGACAGGCAGGCGGAGCAGCCTCCAGGCCCCGTCGCCCCCCCGGCAGGAGTTGGAAGGGGGGGTAGGGCCCCTTTCCCTGGCCACTGGAGCGGTGCTCCCAGGCCCCCAGCAGCTCCTCCAGCCTGGGGAGCTCTCACTGAGCCTGCACATAGAGTCCGCACAGGCTCAGTGAGAGGTGTCTCTGAGCAGGAGTTTTAAAAACTCCCAACTCAGAGTCTCTCTCCCCACAGGGACTGCAGCTGCTGGCCATGCGTGGCCGGCAGCCTTCCCTGCACCAGGCAGCCCTGGGGGCTGCGTGGCCGTGCAGCTTAGAGGGAACATTGGGCAACCACACAGCTTAGAGGGAACATTCGCTGAGGAGACAGTCCAGGAGTCCTAACTCCCTTCTGCTCTACCCACAAGACTCTACTCTCCTTTCACAGCCGGGGAGAGAACCCAGGAGTCCTGACTCCCAGACCCCTGCTCTACCCACAAATCCAGGTGATGTTACAGATAGGTGCTGAGGTTTATGTAGCATTTCACTGGCGGTAGCAGAAACAAAGTGAGCCAAGTGCCCCTTTCATGGATTTAACAGCTCAGGACCTAAATTTATCCCTCCCTTGCCCTCTCACTGGGGTTGAAAACCATGACTCTTCCCATATTGTCTCTGTTCCACATCGCTGAACTAAGAATAGCGTCTGCAGCAATGCTATCTGTGAAGGAACTTGGCTTCGCCCCTCCCCCCTCATGCTCCAGGGCAGTTTGTGTGTGGGTTTGTGGGTGTGGGGGGTGTGCAAACACAACTGTCATCTGCTCTGAACTGCTGCTCCAGGGAGGATGGATGGGCCCCTTGGAGATGGTCAGGGCAGCCTGAGGATGTCTAGACTCCTCCTGAGATCCCTCCATCCCGGCTGGCCCTTGCACTGGGAAGTTACGATGTGGGCCTGGGAGGCCCCAACTCCTTTGGTTCCCCATGGATGGTGTGGCGGAAGGGTAGGCCTGGAAGCTGTGCAAGGGGATGTGGTTTGCTGGGTGTTTCAGGGAATTGGTGTTGTGCTGATTGCGGCACGTTGAGCCTGGTGATTACAGGAAAACCAGCTGATGGGGAAGAAAGGGGGTTGAGCTCATCGCAGGCTTCCTGGGGCTGCACACCCCTGGTGCAGTTCCTCATTTCACTTGCACTCAGACCTTCAGCTCAGGGGAGCGGGGTACCAGGACCTTCATGGCAGCAACATGGAAGACCCCCCTCTGTTCCACAATGGTGTCTGCCCTCACCACACTCCTGTTTGGTGAGTATTGGACACAGTTTGGCCTGGTGTCCATGGGGGGGAGCGGGGGGGGGGGGGGCAGATCTGAGACCAGGGTGAAAGAGGATCCTCTTGCTCTGCAATCTGATTTCTAATGATCCTTCTCTTTTCCAGGCTGCTGGCTGGCCAGGTGGAGTGGGGTGTCAGGATGTGAGTATCTGTGGAGAATGGGGCAGATGGGGGATCTCCACATTAAGGAGGAGGGAAAGGGGTGGGGAGCAAGGGGCATACCAAGGGGATGATCCTGTGAAACCCCTTCTCCCTTCCACACCAAGCAGTGGTGACTGAGACCTCAGCACACTCATTACAGGGAAGGGCACCACAAAGGGTGAATTCAGTTCCCCTCAGACCTCTGGCCACTAGGAAATACTGAGCTGAGGGACCCATTCATTCACAGTGTGAGGACTGGCAATAGCCCCCGGAACAGGTCAGTAGGAGCAATGTGGTAAGAAGGGGAGATGCAGACAGATGGTAGTGTTGCACTGTTGTCTCTCAGCCCTTGTCTTGCTGCACAAGCATTCTGTTTCACTTGTGAGGCTCACCTCAACCTGATGTTCCACATGTCACTCCAAATAGCTCTGTGAATATTGCATCCCCAAGAGGGTGTCAGCAAAGTGCACATGTGGAGCCAAAGCCACAGTGGATTCAAGGCATTTGAACTGCTCAGACCCACAGTTTGAGCCCCAGGTGGGGGCAAAATAATGTTAGGCAAACCAGGGGATTTTGCCAACACATTTTTGGGGGCCTGTCCTGGGAGCCATTTGCCCAAGTGACTGAAATTTGCCCCACAAACCTGGCCCTGTACCCCAAGTATGCAGGAAGTTTCAAGGCAATTTGAGCAAAGTTGATTTGAGACTATTGTAAAGAATAATTCATGCTCAGCCAACCTCAGGTAGAGCTGCTGCTCCACTAAATGTTGCATCAGAGGTGTCAAACTCATTTGTTAGGGCAGGCCAGATTTGACTTAAACGTACTTCAAGTGGGCCGTACAAACCATAAATCAATATAATATGGCACTCTCGCAGCATTGCAGAATGCTGTTTATGTGAAACTGTGCTCCATGATACTCTCTGTCTCTGTCCCTCTCTCTCTCTCTTAGGGAGAGAGTGTGGGTCTTGTGGAGCACAATCTTTCATGCCCAGTACTCCATGATCTCATGGGACCTGACACTCTCACAGCATAGTTGAATGCTGGGTATGTGAGACCACTCTCTCTCTCTCTGTTAGGGAGAGATTGTGGTTCTGCTGAGGGCATCCCTTGTCAATTCAGTGTCACTCCTGACAGCAGTGGGGCAGCTCTGGGTTGACCCTGGATAACTGGGAATAGAGCAGGAATCAGAGTCTGGGAATTGCCTTCCCCCTCCTCATCTTCAAAACATCTGAAATGGGATTTTCTCCCACGAAAGCTCATGTAATAAATAAATTTGTTAGTCTTTAAGTGCCACAGAACGGTGGGTTACTTACAAGTAACTGTCCTTTGAGATGGGCTGCTTGGATTCATTCAATAATAGGTGCATCTGTGCCAGAGTGCATGATTGGTCAAAACTTTTTGCCCTAGCCTGTCAGAAGAGGGCAGGCGGCCACTGCCTCCTGTGCCACCCTGTGGCTATATATGTGGCTGCTGCCCGGCCTCTCCCCAGTTCCTAGGAATCGACAACTCCAAGTGTGGGGACAGGGGGAGAGTTGTGAATGAATCCGAGCAGCCCATCTCAAAGAAGGATGGTTACTGGTAAGTAACCCACCATTCTTCTTCAGGCGCTGCTCAGATACATTCAATAATAGGTGACTGCTAGCCATGCTGATGGACGGCAGGTGAAGTTGGCTCTTCTGCCTTCAGCACAGCATATCTCCAACAAGGGTAGTAGTCCAGAGAGCAAGGTCCTCGAGGGGTCTGGGGTATTGACCTTAGGACCCTAATCCAGGCAAGAATGGCCTGGGATTGTAGGAACTAATCCAGTGGAGAGAAGCAGGCCCAGTTTGCCCGAGCACCAGTTGATGTGTGAGAACAGGATGGCCTTAGGTCACCTTACGTTTAAATGTGGGACAAACGCATCATGGCTATGGTTCCACCCCTAGAAATAGGGAGGCAAGGAAGCTCCACCGGTTTACAGGAAGATTGAGAGTCAATGCATCTCTAATTGCTCTACCTGAGAGGGTATTGGCAGAGGCGTGTAGAGGCCAGAGGACTGGGTGTTCTGGCAGCAGCACATGTTGGCATAAAAATTCTAAGGGAGTCCACAAGGCCTTAGGATTACGAGACTGGCAGTGGCAGTTACCGGACACTGCAAGAAGTGGTGGAGGGGAGGGAGACCGCCTTTCCCTCAGTCCAGCAATGTGAGGCGCATCCAGGCCATGGACCAGACAAGTACGTGAATCTGGCGCACTCAGTGCCCCGCAGGAGGGATGGGCTATCAGGAGAGGGGCAGGGAAGATCTAGGAGATTTTACCTTCTCTTAGTTGAAGGAGGAATGCAAAAGGCCAAAGGCAACAGCTGACAACCTCCCACAACACACTTATAAATGATGCACTCAAACTGAAATGGGGAAGGCCAGGTGCTTGACCCGCACCACAGTGCTATATAAAATAGACACAGGTAGAACTTCCCATAGGCCTGACGAGTATTCGCCAGGCCTATGTGAGCTTACCGATGACACTGTAACAGTTCCCTTTGAGGTGGACTGTCAGCATCCACAACATAGTGCTGACACAGGGAAATAGTATTATAGCTATTTCCCCCCAAGCTTTTTTTCCTTTTTTTTTACCTTTAATAGCCTTATAGCTATTATTTCATTATTATTACTACTATTTGGGTTTAGCAGCTGGAAATTGGCCGAAAGAGCATAAGGGGCGAGGAGCTGACACCATGAAGACGAAGCCCAAGAGATAGGCTTATGTGCACTGACAGCCCTGGATGCCAGTCCCCACGGCCTACAGGACCGCACTCACTTTGGCTTACATGACCTTGCGCTGCAGGGAAAGACCCACCCCAGTATGGCACTGATCTTAAGCTTGGCGGAGCACAGGGGTGTGTATCAGGTTTGGGGCTCCCTGTGAGGAGGGCCACAAGGAAAAATGGGATGTAAGAGAGGAGGAAGGAGTTACCTCCGATAGGGGCGGAGTGAGGATATGGCACCCTGGTGGGACGCACTGAGTGGTCCCTTCCACTTTGGTTTATCTGAAACGACCCTTATAAGCATTTGATTGTTGCCATTAAATCTTGCCCAGGAAGGTGAGCTCTATCAAGGTTTAGCTAATTCCCGAATTCCAAGTTGCTGTTTGGAATTTTGGGGTTGGGTTGATGTTAGGCTCCCACAAGAGAGGAGGAACTTAGTAGTCGCTTGCGGCAGGAGTGTAATACGCCAAGTTGTGACTACTAAGGCTAGAGATCTTCGGATCGCGGTGAAGGAGAGGGAGATGTACTGGCTGGACTCCTAAGTGAGGGTCTCCGAAGGTAGGCCGGAGATAGCCATGGCGCTATGGCTGTCCCCCGAAGGTGAGCTACATGGGGGCACTGCTGGGTAAACTCTTGGAAAAACAATGATTGGGCCCAGACTCGTACTCACCTACAGGGGTGGTCTCTGTACCATCACTGTGGAACCAAGTGGCAAATGTGGGCAAAGCGAGGAAGGTGGAGGGACAAGTTTGTCCACCTTTGATCAGATGGCAGAGGTGATATTATTATGCCATCCCCTCTGGTTCCCCATGACCAGAGAATCTCCGGATTTAAGCATAAGGAAATGGCCACCTTAGAGAGGGAGGAACGGAAGTGGCACAGATCCACTTTGTTAGAGACAACCCCGTATACGGGTTTTTGACCTTAGCTCACCTCCTGGGTAGCAGTGATCACGAGCCAGGGGAAAGGATAGGGAAGCGGGCGCCTTACAAGAAAAGAGAGTGAAAGAAGGAGGTCCCTGAGAATGAGGGGTCTCTGGAACATCTGTTTCGAAGATAGGAGTGAGGGCCTTGCTCAAGGGGGAGTCTGCGTGAGCATAACTCCCAGGTATGGGAAGGGCACCCATGGGGAAAAGCCCATCTAGTTCAGAATGGGCAAAGGAGAGGCGATACACTCTTCAAAGTTTGAAGTGTGACCATGAACGTCTACTTGACCCAGAGAGGGCAAGGGGAGTGCTGCATGAGGAAGTGGGGAAGAAGAGGGCTTCACCCCCAGTGGAGTGTCAGGTATAAAGATATGGTAACCCTTTTGGTTGGAGTCAGACTGTTAGCTATGGGTTGCTCGAGTGGGTTCAGGCCACAGGACTGCATTCTATCTGCTAAGCTATTAGCAGAGGTTTAGGTAACCAGAGGGGTCCAGTCCTCTGGGCCAATGGAAGTATTAAGATCAATAGAGGGGGAGAAGGGTCCCAAGTCAGCATGCACTCCACAGGGCAGGAGTTTTTGGGGAAGGTGATTAGTAACCGGTTTGACCGGTTACGACCAATACCACTGGTTCAGCAGGTCAGAATCCCTCCCACCCTGAAAGTGTGGGGGAGGGACGTTGACGGGGAAGTCCCTTAATTGGATTTCAAACTGAAGTTATAATGGTGGGGATTAAGTCCCCACCAACAGGTGTCGGGGATAAGAAGGGGGGGGGGGCGGTTTACTATTGTAAGCGGGGGGGTGGACCCGCTCTTGAGGGGAACTTCCCAGACTTTGTATACTACCCCGGTGAAGGTGAGTAGCAAAAGAATTAACAGAACATCTAACAACTTTAACACTTTATAAAATTCATAACATAATCATCTCTAAATCTAACAATTGGTACACCCTTAGTAGCCCTCGGGTAACCCTGGGTCTGCTTGGGGTATCTGAACATTTCCATCATGGTCTGGGGTTGTCACGCTCTGGTCCACAAGGTAGTCAGTTTGTGGGACTAGAACTATCCCCCCCATTGGCTTCAGGCTCCTTCCGGCATGCTGGCTTATGTCTCATATGGTCCCTCACTGGGTTACGGGTGCAATGTTTTAGCTGGTCGCTATGAACTATCCTCTCAGGGCCTCCTTGTTGAGGCTGGATAGTGTAAACTGGCAACTCAGGGTTGTTGTGAGCAACTACAATGTGAGGGTTTGATTCCCACTTGTCCTGTATTTTATTGCACCCCCAGTTTCTATGGTTATGGACCAGCATGTGGTCACCAGGCCTGGTGAGAGCTCCACTACACTTGCAATTGTAAGTACTTTTCTTACTTTGGGCTGTGTCTTCAGTTGTAGTGAGAACAACTTCACATGTTGTCTTTAGCCTACTATGGACACCTTTGACACAGTCATCAAAATCAGTGACTTCATCCTTAGAGGGACAGACTTCTTGGTGCTTCTCTGGCAACACCCTCAAGGTAGCCACCTGTGCAGTAATCAGCCCCTGGGGCTCTGCTTGCACTGGAACTGGTCGTCTCCATCTGCACCTTTCTTGAGAGAGGGTAGCTTGTTTTCCCCTCCCTCTCCTTGTCACCTGCAGCTCATTTCTATTGCCTTCAAATGTTACCTGCACCTGAGGAACCACCTCTTCAGGCCAGTGGACCTCTACAGTTCTGTTTCAAGGTTGCAGCTCCACAGCTTTCTCACTTGAATTTAGGAGATTTGACTGTACGATTTGTTTCACAGCATTAGTCTGTACGTTGGCTGCCTGTGAACCATTACATAGGCTTGTCTCAGATGCAGGCTCTATAAGCCCTGGACATCCACTGGTATTTCCTGATACCCAGCAATGTTTACCAGGGACTTTTCTTCTCTGAGGAGTGGTAACTGTTGTCTGTCTTCTCCCCACTTTAACAGTTTTAGTCTGCCCAGCGGAACCCAGGAAATGACTCTGCCACTCAGCTGGAGTCAATACTTTACACAGCACAGCATCTTTTTTAGAGTGCCCATGTCTCTTCATTCTCCTGGTTCCTGTTCCTGGCAACAGCAGCTCCTTCAACTCACCAATAATATTCATTCCTAGAATTCCTGGTACTTCTTCTCCCATATGACTTCCTTCAGAGACATTGTCTTTCAGGATGAAGATCCATTTTCTTGGAAGTGCCTGGCCCATGTACTCTACATCTGCTTCCAGGCATCCCACCACTGGGATTGCCAGTCCATTAACTGCTGGTAGACGTACAAACTGGGTATTGTGCATGAGCAGTGCCTTGTCCTTCAAATATTTTTGAAAATGTGATTCAGTAATGGTGGTGACTTCTGAGCCAGTATCTAACAAACATCTAGGCTTCACCCCTGCTATACATATTTCAGCAGTTAGACAGTCTCCAAATGCTTGCTCACTGAAGTCACTAGATATGCTGGCACCATCACTGCTCTTTCCAACACTGTATGCAGACTGATTTTCTGCCAAAGACAGGCCTAGGAATCTCTCTACTACTGCTTGGCCTTCTACTGTAGATGGGTCACTCACTCCTGGCATCCCATTGGTTTCAAGTGCCTGTGACTCTGGTCTCCTTTTCAGTGGGCATTCTTGACTAGTATGCCCTGGTTTTCCACAAGTATAACAAATGTGTCTTCCAAGCTTATCCTTCAGTGGAGATCTTTGGGCTCCTGGAGCCCGCGGACACACTGGCAAAGTAATGGGATTTCTTTCTTTCATCATCTCAGTCATCATCTTCAGCATCTCCCCTTGTTGAACTGTCGGTTTCTGGACTGCCTCACTTAAGCTTTCTAATGTTAACTGTGTTTGGGGCTGGGCCCTTTCCCCAGTAGTTACTGACCCTGCCAGCAGGTTCGGAGATTTGAGGATCTTGGGGGGCAACCACTGCACCCGTGGGGTATGGGATAGATTCGGGGTACACTTTATTGAAATGAGTATAGGGTAAGGTGAGCAGTGGTCGGTGTGTATCGTGTTTGTCACAGTGGTTTCTGTAAAGTGTTGGGGGGTATCTAACTTTCGGGAGTGGGGGCAGGTTGGGGAACAATGGGGTTCTTCAATTAACCTAACTTACAACTATAATCCCACTCACTATAACCTAAAAGGTGCTTTAATGTCCTATAGAAAAAAAGGGGGTACAGAACAAAATTAGCATGTGGGCGTGTCAGAAAAAAGTGGAAGCAGGTGGGGGAGCAGGAGTTCAAAGGCTGGGGGATGCAAAGAAAGAGAGAGGTAAGTGGGGGTGTCTAGGGACAGTGGGATGGGGATGCATGGGGGAGCTTGGGGCAGGGCGACAGGCAGAATAGGGGTCAGGATCAACGTTCCCTCTAAGCCGGTGATGCAGCTGAGCAACTTATGGATGCAGCTGAGCAAGTTCCTGGGCCCGGATCGGGCCCCTGAGCCACTGCCCATCAGCTCCCCAAGAGCATCCGTAACTTGCTTAGTTGTATCACCAGCTTAGAGAGAGAACATTGTATAGATGTCTTTTTGTTCAAACTTTAGTAAATTAATAAAACCACAGTATTTTAGTTTAACATTTTTATTAAACAAATATGAAGCAATGATGCTGCCTATCAAGCCTCCTCTACACCTCAGTTTTTGACGCCTGTCTTTGTCACATTTCCAGAATGCATATACAGAGTCTAGGTCAGCCTTCAATCCAGCACTTAGATATGACTTGATGCGCATTAGCATGTCTAGATGAGAAACATCCAACCTGTTATGAGGCTCTGTCTTAATATTATTCATTAGACTGAAGCCTCATTCAGCATCTGCACTAGATGCTTGAAACGCACCACATATATCAACCAACTGGGTCAGGAATGGGAACTTATCTTCTGTCAGTGTATAGGTGACAAACATCTAAGAATGTGTTCAGTGTACCAGCCATTACCTTTTCCAGAACAACAAACATTTTGGTTGTCTGTAATTTCAGCTCACCTTTAGAAGATGTGAAAATACATAAAGAAAATTTGTAAGAAATTACACTGATAAGAGCTGATGATCACAGATAGCCAATACAATTCTATTATTTTTTAGAGATTCCTAATGAATGTGCCAATTCTGACTAGATCTCACTCATAGAGCTAAAAGAAGTCACCCTGATTCAGGCCTATATATTACTTGAGCTAATGTTAATTAAGGTCAATGACAGTTTTTCCACTTTACTGAAAAACTTAGATCAGGCTGCCTTCTCTCTCTGCTACAATCCCCATCCACAAGTTTTGTGTTGTTCTTGTCTGCAAGCTTTGAACTTTCCTTTACCAGTTTGCAACTGAAAACAGAGCTGTGCTAAAAATACATGGAGGGGACACCTCCTTCTAAAGCCATTGTTTACGGCACTTGGTAAAGATATCAAAATGGGAGGACACATGTAGTTTGCCTATAATGTATTGTCAGGGCCATTCACTTGAGTGTGAGCACAGGTGGGGTGTGCCTCTTGGATACCACAGAGCCAAGCATGTGTGAATACCTAGTATAGTGAAAAAACAACAAGGAGTTGTGTGGCACTTTAAGACTAAGAGATTTATTATTTGCATGAGCTTTGGTGGGAGAAGATCCCCCTTCCTCAGATGCTTCGAAGATGGGTGAACTTACAGAAAGGAATGAAACTAAATGCAAGGGGGTGTATGACCTGATCCTATGTTTTACACCCCCTTGCATTTAGTTTCATTCCTTTCTGTAAGTTCACCCATCTTCGAAGCATCTGAGGAAGGGGGATCTTCTCCCACCAAAGCTCATGCAAATAATAAATCTCTTAGTCTTAAAGTGCCACACAACTCCTTGTTGTTTTTTCACTGGACTAGACTAACACAGCTATCCCTTTTAAAATTGACTAGTATAGTGAGCCATTGAGAGATCCTGGGATGGAAAGTGCTGTAGAAATGCTGGGTGTTAATAAAGTAACAAGGTTCTATACAGTTCTCTGTGTTTATTCTGCATCTTGGGTGGAATGTGTGTGTTGTGTCTACCTAGCCCACTGTTTCCCAACCACTGTGTCACAGCACACAGGTGTGTCACAAATTTTTTTGAAAAACTACTCAGAGCGCTCTGGATTGGCTCATTGGCTCATGAAAATATATGGCTTCATTCGGAAACTACATGGCAGTGTGCCTCAAATGAATTAAAGGTAGCAAGGAGTGCCATGGCAGAGAAAACGTTGGGAACCACTGACCTATGGGGCAGCAACGACTTGAAAGGGAAACAAGACATTTCCTTACACATCAACCCTCCCCCCCCCCTGCCTGCCATGAGCTTATCCTGGGCTTCTAATCTGCTCCCAGGCCGGAGCCCCCAACCCAGCTCCGCTCCCCGCTTCTTCTGCTCCTCACCAGCCCCCAACCCAGCGCCTCCGCTCCCCGCTTCTGCTCCCCCGCCAGCCCCAGCCCCGGCGTCTCCGGTCCCAGCTTCTGCTCCCCTGCCGCTCCCGGCTTCTGCTCCCTGCCAGCCCCGACCCCGGCTCCTCTCCTCCCAGCTTCTGCTGCCCGCTGCTCCCTGCCAGCCCCAGCCCTGGCTCCTCTGCTCCCCGCCAGCCCCGACCCCAGCTCTGCGCTGGGGTCAGTGCTTGCTGCGCCAGTGAGCGGAGGCGGCTGCGCCACGGCACACTGGCGCAGCTTACAGGGAACATTGGTCAGGATGCACATGGGGGTTCCAGGAGGCAAGAGGGGCTGAACAGTAGAGGGGGAGACAGACCGGGAACAGGGGGGTGGGTAGGGCTAGTGAAAGCGAGCGAGGGAGTGGCGGGTCAGAGGATCGAGGGGGAGGCAAGCGGCTGCAAGGAGAGGAGGGGTGCGGAAAGGGGGAAAGGGCGGGGAAAAGCGGCCACGGGCAGGGGAGCCAGTAGCGGCGGCAAAAAAAAGGGGGGGGTCAGCGGCAAACCAGCGGGCAGCAGGCTGGAACCGGGGAAGCTGGCAGGCAGCCACGGCTTGGGGGAAGTGGTGCTGCAGACCGCGGCAGAGGACTGGGAGGGCTGGCAGGTGGTCGTGGGAAGTGGCGGAGCTGGCAGGAACCGCAGAAAAGTGGCGGCAGCCGCAGGGAGCCAGTGAGAGCTGCAGAAAAGTGGCGGCGAAACGGGAGCGCTGGCGGGAAGTGGCGGAAAGGTGGCGGGAGAGCCAGGATGGCTGGCGGGGCGAAACAGTGGTGGCTGGGGCAACGGGAAGCATGGGGAGCAGCGGCTGGGAGAGCAGAAGGGGTTCAGGAAAGCAGCGGGGACCAAGTGGCCACAAAAAGCGGCGGAGAGGCGGGCAAGTGGCGGGAGAGGGAAGGTCTCAGGGGGCTGGAGCAGGGCGGGGGTGAGAGAAATAAAGAGGGGACAAGTGAAGTTTTAGTAGAAAAGGTTTTATTTAAGTTGGGGAAGTTACAGAGGGGAGGGCAAAGGTATCTTAACAGAAATGATTCTAAAGACCACAAGTTTAAGGACAACAATCTTACAGTCTAACCTAGTAATTCTAAGGCTACTTCTAAGGCTATCAATTAACTTTATATAATGTTACAACTTACAGAGACACTTTTAACACAAACACAAATGATACAGGATAAGGGGATACACTAAGCGATACAAAGCAGCGACGGGTAATTACAAACACGGGAGCTCCTGACACAAACTAAGAGGCAAACCAAGAAACAGAAAAGAGAAGGCAGAGGGCACACACAAGCCTGTAAAGCTGGGGAAAACAGCTTCAAAGCAGCAATAACGAAATAAAATACTTTAGAAAGAGACTACAGGGCAAGCTCTTACCACTCCTATTAGCAGCAGCGGCAGCAACATTACAGGGAGAAGGAGACTCGTAATCGGCCGGCAGTTGTACTCGTGGGGGGTAACTCATGGATACGCTCTAGGGGGAACTCGTGAGCGGAGGAGGCAGCTTCTGGTTGATCAGGCCAGGAGAGATGTTGAAAATTGTCCTGCCTGAGCACCCCAGAACCTCAGCTTTTAAAGACTGTTTCCCGCCTTTCCCTGATTACAGGGAATGCGGGGAACAATGGGGGTATGAGTCATGCCCTGCAGGACCTTGCAGTTAGGCAGAGCCCACCTACACCACGCCCTGCAAAACAATGGGCCCCCAGGGTGGTAACGGCCATCTAGTTGACTTCAAGGGGGCCATCTAGTTAGGGTGAAGGGACCATCTGTTCACTTCACACATTCTATGTACTTTAGTGATGGCCTGGGAGGGGCGGCCATCAAAGTAACTGGTATGAGTCACAGACAGTTACATTCACTAGAGCCCCAGTTCGTGTATGGATACTAGTCTTGGTTGTCTCTCCCCCAAGAACTTCCTCCTCTTCAGACCACATAATAGCAGCCTGCATTAGTTCGTGGAACTTCTTACTAGGCTCCTCCTTAAACCTCCTTTTCATTTCCCGGCGGAGGGAATCATCCTGGAGTCCTAACACAAACTGCTCTTTCAAGGCCATATCTGGGTCTGGAACTCGATGAGGGTCTTGCCGCTCAGCTTTGCTTATCTTTTCCTGCAGATCAGATGCATATGCCCGGATAGTTTCACCAGGCTCCTGTTTTCTCTTGAAGAACTCCTTTAGTTGGGTTCCAATAGGTACTTTGTCTCCATACAATTCTAGGAGGAGTTCAAACACTTTTTCAACATCCTTTTTGTCTGCTTGTGCCATGAACTTCACCGTGGCCTTGGCCTGGCCCTTAAGGTGTTCTCAACGAAGTCCATACAGTCTTCCTCTGGTATTCGTAGCACATGCATAGCCGCCCTCACAGACTAGATCCACTCCTCCACCGTAATGTCTCCTGGTTTAGTTGGGAAACCACTAAACTCTGCAACCTTCCCTTCCCATGGCACATAGATGAAAGGAGGCTTTTTAGCTTCTGCCCTCTCCTGCTCTATTACTGCCTTGGCTAGGGATAGGGCTTCTCTCTGTTCGTTTCTGGCTTGTTGTAATGCCTCAGCTTGATCTGAGAATCTACGCTGGAGCTCAGCAAAGTGGGCCTGTAGTTCTTCAATTCCAGCCATGGTAGGACTCTCAACCAGGCCTGGACTGTGTTATCAGAACTAAGTCAGCTAACCAATCGGGTGGGTTTCTGCGGATAGGATCCTGTTTCGTGACGTCAATTATGTAAGCGGGGGGATGGACCCGCTCTTGTGGGGAACTTCCTAGACTTTGTATACCACCCCGGTGAAGGTGAGTAGCAAAAGGATCTGAGTCCCTGCTCCCACTTCCTTTACCCCAAGGCCTGCCTGACCTCAAAGTTTCACCTCCCAATCTCCCATTTGGAGGAGTCTCTGTAACCCCGACAAGGCTGGGCCCCAGAATTTCTGGGGGCTTGACCCCCACTCTTATCGTGGTCTCTCAGGATAGGGCCAGGGTGTCCCCACTCCGGGGTGCTGACTGCACTGACCACTCTTCTGGCCCACCAGTTACTATATACACTATATACAATTTATTTAAGCATACAGAAATAAAAAGAATAACCCAATAAGAAAATAGGAAAAAAGTGGAAAAAGGTGAACAATAAACTCCCAGTGCCACCACCTGGTGTGGGGGCAGTACAAACAGAGTCTCTGGGGCCTGAGGAACAGTCTCACAGTCTGTTCTCCACGTTGTAAGCCCTCTCCCCAAGCCTGGCTACGACTGGATGATCCAGGGGGTCAGATGCAGGCTCTGCCAGTGGCCGCACATCCTCAAGCTCCAGGGGCAGGGCCCTTCTTCCCAGCATCAGCCCGCCTTCACTGTTCCCCAGCTGCTCACCACACCCAGCTGCAGATGGCTACAGCTCTGGCTCCCAGCCGCTGCTCGGGTTCTGTGTGGCTCTCTGGGGTGCTCCTCGGACTCCTCTGGTCCTCCTGCCGTCTGCATAGGTCAGCTCAGCCCCTTGGCTCCTTCTCTGGCCTCCTACACACTGCTCCAGACAACTCCAGCTCCAGCTCTGCTTGGCTCTCTGCTGGTCCAGCTGCTGTGGGTCTGCTCTGCAGAAATCAACTCAGCCTGGCCTCCCTTCCTGGGTTCTCTGGCTCCCAGCTGCTGCCTGCTTAGTGCTTCCTCCTTAGCTCGGCCCCCTCTCCCCCCACACTCACACACTAGCTTGCCCAGGCATGTCCAGCCTACAATTCCAGCTCAGGGGTGGGGGAGCACTTTCAATCAATCAGGCCATCCTGGGACACTGGCCTCTCCCACTGGCCGTGGGGCTGTCTGTTTCAAAGTCCTGCTTCCAGGTGGGAGTGGCCAATCAAAAGGCCCATTCAGTCTCAGTAAGGGACTATCAGTCCCCTTACACTATCCAGCCTTATGGGGCTGGGGGAGCGTGGAAGAGGCCCCACAGGAAGGAGGCCCAGATATTTTAATTCTCCTCAAGGGTCACGAGCGGTACCCAAGATGGCAGAGGTTTCTGGGGGGAAGAGGGCATCGCCCCCAAAGGGGACGTCATGGGCCATCTGCTGGCAGGCCGGGGGCACTCTAGCTTCCCGTAGCCACACAGTACGGTGCAGGGTAACAGCTGAGGCCATAGTGTGGGCTGCCATATCCACTGCATCCCAGGCTGACAAGAGGAGGTCTTTGGAGGCTATCTTATCCTCCTTAAGAAAGGTATCATACTCTTCCCTCGCCTCTTGTGGGAGTAGATGTCTAAATTTATTCATTGACTCCCAAACATACAGCATATATCTGCCCACCAGAGCCTAGTTATTTGCAACCAGTAACTGGAAGGCTGAGGAGGAGTATACCTTCCAGCCCAGTAACTCTAACTCCTTTGAGTCCCTCTGTGACCCGGGCCTCCTGGGATAGCCACCTGAATATGCAAAGATCAGGGCAAGCTGCAAAAAGGACAACAGATTCTCCCAGCGCTGGTGGGTTACCTGAGATAAACTCCCCCAACCAGTTACAAACAATGCTTCTGGTCCTCCACAATGGATATCAAGAAGCCACCATATAGTATAGCCAGCTCCCTTTACTGCATTCCAGTCACCGGTCCCCAGTACAGCCACTAGGTCTGTTAAAGAAATAGGGTCTTCTGACCCCAAAGGGTCAGCCACATTACACAGAATGAGATAGGCTTGAATCTTAGCCAAAATACCACGCTGCCAGCCAATCCTTTAGTAACTATAACTAAAGGTTTAATATAAAAAAGAAAACAAACACAACATGAGAGATGTTAAAGGGTCAAAGTAAATCACATACAAATGATTGAGAGTCCATAGAAGATAAATCCTTGTTTCACAGCTTCAGTTGTTAGTGATCCAGTTTATAGGAATAGAGACCAAATAATCCAAGTGTAGAGTTTGTTCTAATTCTCCCCATGAGAATTAGCAGGGCGGTTTCCAGGCCAATGCTGGCTGGGATCTCAATCCTGCGGCCCAAATTTTCCCTGAGAAGCTTGGACAGATGTGAGATAAAGGAATTCTGTTCCCAATGTCCTTTTATAGTTGTATCTAACAAGGTAGGCATTTTCAGGTCATTTCTTCATGAGGGCTTTGATGACAGTTCCCAGGTACTTTCTTAAGTGGAGCATAGCAATACATATTGTCCTTTGAAGGAAAACCTTCACCTCCTTGGCCAATGTTCCCTCTGAGCCAATGATGCAGCTGAGCAAGTTTCCTGCTGGTTCCCCAACCCGGGGTGGGCCCCTTCCCCGCGGCCTGTCAGCTCCTAAATGTATCCATAACTTGCTCAATTGCATCCTCAGCTTAGAGCAAGCATGGCCAAACTGTGGCTCAGGAGCCACATGTGGCTCTTGAATGAAAAAGTGTGGCTCACAGAAGAACGTCAGCAAACCAATTTTGTAGGTAAAAGTATATGGCTTTATGCCTCAGTGTGGCTTTTGAAGGTTTAATAATCTACCTGTGTGGCTCTTGAGTTCCATAAGTTTGGCCACCCCTGTCTTACTATGGGGTTCTGAAATTTCCTTTGAATTATTCTGTATTGGCCTGCCAAAAAATTATGCTCCCATAGGAAATATTTCTTCTGTATTCTCAACTAGTGATCACCTTACTTTTTGAAACATGATTACTAGCCCTTTTAATATTACCCCAGTAAGGGTTCAGCAAAGCTAATTTTCTGTGTATATCTTGATCCAATCCTTTTTTGTAATTCAGTAAGTTGTTTGACTCACTAATATGTTGGGTCAGTGAGTTCCAAGGATTATCTACGTGTGTAAACAATACCCATTTTAAAACTAATTTTGTTTTAACTCCCTTTCCCCTTAGTCTCATTTTGTGAGCAAAGGTGACTAAAAGCAATCAACTAGCTTTTTTTATACCATGCCTCATTACCTCATGTTCCTCTTTATATTCATTTATTTATGAAATTCCCTATTTAGAGGGGAAATCCAACCCTCTGTGCTTGAGTCTAAGAACAAAATTAAATATAAAGATGTAATGAGTGGAGTTACAAAAAATGTTCAGTGTTGGCCTAATACTGTGCTCTTGTATGAGAGTTTTACAACTTATTCCAATGGGAGCAGTTCAGCCACTTCTAAGCATTTTTGACAATCCTAGCCAAAATATACGTCAAATGATAATGCAAGCCACAGACGAGTATAGCAAGAAATCATGCTGTCAGTGAATGACCTGTGCCATGCCAAGCTGCAATATGTCAAGTTTAATTCTTGTGAGAACAACAGTGGGTTTCACTGCAATGTAACCTAGCAATGTAGACACACAGTGCACCAGTTAGAACTGTAAAAAACAGAAAGCAATCTTTCAGTATGGCATGGATTGGCTTTCCCCCCACAAAACTAAGAGGGGTGCACTGGTGGAGAAGGTAATGAAAGTCGCAGACCATCTGTAGTTACACAAAATGAACTATCAAAAAATAATTAAGAATATATGTTATGTACTTAAAATCTGTATTTCTTTTACCAGATCAAATGAGTTCCCATTGTCTCAGTAAAACAAAGAAACAAGGAGTCCTGTGGCACTTAAAGGCTAACAAACATATTTATTGCATGAGCTTTCTTAGGAGAAAATCCCACTTTGTCAGACATTTTGAAGATGGGAGATCTTCCTCCCATTCTGTAAGATCCCCCATCTTCAAAGCGCCTGACAAAGTGGGATTTTCTCCCAAGAAAGCTCATGCTATAAATATATTTGTTAGCCTTTAAGTGCCACAGGACTCCTTGTTTGTTTGTTTTACTGAACTACACTAACACAGCTGCCCCTTTGGATCTTGGCCCATTGCCTCAGTGGGTATGTCTACACAGCACTTTTATTTCGAAATAACACTGGTTATTTCAAAATAAAAGATATTTGGTCCACATGATGTTTTCTTATTTCGAAAGGATGGATCCCGTCCTTTCGATATAAGAACTGTTGTTTCGAAACAGGTTAAACCCAGATTGTTTGAAACGGCTGTTATTTCGAAATGGTTATTGTTCCACTGTTTCAAAATAACTGTTTCGAAACAACATGTCCAAACGGCCTTATTTTGAAATAAGCATTTCGAAATTACAGCCGTTTCGATAGCAGGCTTTCTCTTAATTCGAATGAACATTTTGTTAATTCGAATTAACTTATTTTGAAATAAGGACTTTATTTCAAAATAACTCATTTTGAAATCCTTATTTCGAAATAATGATGTGTGTGTAGACATAGCCAGTGTGTTATCTGCTTCAAAACATTAGCAAATGGTGTCTGAACCTATTAAAAACTGAGTGGCCCCAGAAGCAAAAATACAGTACATTGCAGAACAAACCCCTAGAGTTTGAACTGAGTAAACAGAGATCAGTACTGGAGAAAATATCACTGCAAATAGAAAAGGGCTTAAAACCATCCTATTTGGTTGTACAAAGAGAATTGCAAAGTGCAAAAAACAGTCCCACTGTGTTGGAAAGGATTTGATTTTAGCTTCCATGCAAGCTAAGTGTTGAGATGTCCTAAGCAAAGAAGCTGCAAGGAGCTAGAAAGCATTCTTTTCTCTAATACCAGTGTCTTCTGCCAGTCTATCAATGAAATTAGCATTATTCAAGAAAGATCATTTCATGAAATGATATGTGATGCCAGTCACCTTGCACTGCGGTTTGATGAAACCACTGATGTAGCAACTTTAGTATGGTTCATGATTTTTATCTGGTCTATGCCGAAAACCAAATTGATAGAAAAACATTTTTTGCTGTAAAGTGTTACCAGTCTCCTGAGAATGATTTCCTCACCTCGAACTCCCTGAGCTACAGCAAGTGGCGCCCCTCCCCTTCAACTCCTTCCCCAACCGCCTTGCCCCCACTGCTGGCTCTGTCTGCTCCTCCACATGTTCCAGACCCTCCTGCCCTGCCACCACTGGCATCCTCCGGTCCCCGGAGTGTTCCTGACCCTGCTGCCCAGCCGCTGCCACCACCGCTGGCTCCCACCACTCCCCAGCCTGTTCTAGAGCCTCCTGCCCCCCTGCCACCAGCATCCTCCAGGCCCCCGAGTGTTCCCGACCCTGCTGCCCCGCTGCCGCCGCTGGCTCCCTCTGCTCCTCTACCTGTTCCAGTCCCTCCTGCCCCACCACTCCCGGTATTCTCCAGTCCTCTGTGTGTTCCTGTAAACCCCACACCCCACCCGCTGCCGGTTTCCTTGTAGTGCAGTCCCTGCTTTCTGCCTCTGCCGCCGGACCCCTTTGCCCTCCCTGTAAGTTTCCTGGTGGCGCGATCCCCAGCTTCTACCTTCCACAACCCCTTTGTTCCTCCATGAAACCCTCCCCCCCCTTACTTGCCAGCCAGAGATATGTGACAGCAGGCAGCTCCCACCCTGAGTGCATGCTCAGGGCAGGAGATTTTAAATTTTCCCAAACCCAGCCCCCAGGCATGGTGCTGGGAAGAATGTGTCAGGGCCTGTGGCTGCTGAGCCTGCGCAGGGGTCAGTGTTGCCTGAGCGGGTGAGTGGTGGCCGCTGCACCAGGGCCCACCTGCGCAGCTTACAGGGAACATTGCTGGGCACCCCAGGTAATTAACTGCGTTAGCACCATTAACAGACAGTTTACATTGGCACATCAAAGGTCCGTTTAGGTGTTAATGTTCCCTCTTGACCTTTTCCAATAGAACAATAGTAACAGATAGAGAAGCACTTCATTCACCTTGCTAACCTCTAACAGGATACATGTAAACATTATCAAGAAACCACTAGTGATAAAAATGCATATCAAAGCCCTAGCCTACTTGTGACACTACTATTATATTTTCCTATAACATGTCATCAAAGGTTAGCTTTAGGTCTTGTATTCTACAAAGATGG
This sequence comes from Podocnemis expansa, assembly GCA_007922195.1. Classification (NCBI taxonomy): domain Eukaryota; kingdom Metazoa; phylum Chordata; order Testudines; family Podocnemididae; genus Podocnemis; species Podocnemis expansa. The sequence goes on along the minus strand of ML682024.1, from coordinate 6,902,834 downwards.
CTTGGCCTTTTCAGGCCTAGCATGACACCCTCGATGTTGGGAGGGGATTGTGAGGAGCTTGCCCTGGCCCTAAGACCATTTCTGCCACCGCTCGAGGTGGGACTGGGTGATGGATGAGCGAGGGGAACTCTGACCCTGGAATTTAGTACTTGAGGCCCGCCATGTCTGAAACTGGGGAGATGGAGCCCCAGTTCTGCCAGTGAGATGAGGCCAAGTCCCAAACACTGAGGTAGAGGGGAACTGTGACTGGTTCTGCTGATAAGAACACTGGCCCAAATAGGGTGTCGGCAGGCCCTTCGGGGGACTGGACCTCCATTCCCATGTAAACTGTGACTCGGCGCAGGAGGATGAAATGTGCTGACAGGTCCCCCATTGTAGGAACATGGCACCAGGTTTAAAGCCCTGACCGCTGCCGAGTGGGACGGTATGGACATGGGCGCAGTGGTCTCTTGTGGGGACCATTCATGGGAGTGGTACCGAAAAGGCGCTGGCCCTGAAGATCAGCGCCGGGGCCATTTGGAGCCCTTTGAGGTCCTTTCCCCAGGGCTGGGAGAGGGGGAGGCATCTCGGGACCCTTGGGGCAGTACCGTGGGCGGCAGGATGATATGCTGCTAAGGAGACAGCTCAATGGTACCGGGACTCAAGGAGTTAGTGGGCTCTGGTGTCGGGGAGCCCGGCTCCAATGGCGGAGAAGGCATACACTGCCATTTTCGCTGTGCCTAGGCCGTTGAAATGAAGTCTGGTTTTCCTCTTCTAGTAGGGGCCGGAGAGGGAGGTGTGGGTAGTAGGAGGAGCACCCTTGCTGCCTCAACTGCCTCCGGGGTCGTCGGGATCAGCACCAACCTTGCCTGGTCTGAGAGGAGCTCCGTGTCGAGGACGTGGAGCGGTGGTGGTGCCACGGTACCGATATCAGTACTGACCTGGTCCTGTGTCCCCTATTGGCACGGTGCCAGGGAGGGAGGTGGCTCCTGGGCCGAGTTGGCATGCAGTGCTGCAGGAGACTCCAAGGCCTTGGGGGAAGAGTGCCGAGCCTGCTCAGACGCCATGGCACGGCGCCTTTGCTCCCTGCCCTTGAATGTCCTTGGCTTAAAGGACAGGCAGATGGAGCAAGCAGTGACCATATGGCTTTCGCCCAGGCGCTGGAAGCACTTCTTATGGGGATCGTCCCACGGGAAGGCCTTGCTGCATTCGGCGCAGGGTTTAAACCCTGGCATGGCAGACAGAGTAGGAGCGCGATGTTCTGGCTTAAGAGGGGGAAACTTCTCCGGTGGAACTCGGTCCATGAATAGGTGCTCCCAATCAAACGAAAGGCTCATAAAGTAAAGCAAAGCGAAGAAGACAGGCTGCTTGTGAAGTGCAAGGAGCAGGAAGCTCCACAACTGACACTAAGGTGGAAGAAATGAAACTGGGGAGGGGGTGGGCAGCGACCACATATATAGCCATGGGGAGGCGCGGGGGGCAGTGGCCGCCTGCCTTCTTCTGACAGGCTAGGGCAAAAAGTTCCAACCAATCGTGCGCTCCAGCATGGATACACCTCTTATTGAATGTATGTGAGCAGCACTCAAAGAAGAACTCTTGTTCTTCTTCGAGCACTGCTCGGATGCATTCAGTAATAGGTGTCTCCATGCCGGAGCACCGGATTGGTCAGAAATCTTTTGTCCTAGCCTGTCAGGAGAGGGTAGGCAGCCACCGCACCCACGCCACCCAGTGGCTATATATATGGCCACCTCCCAACCCCTCCCCAGTTTCACTTCTTCCACCTTGCACATCGGATCTGGAACGTCCACTCCTTGCGAAGGCAAACAGCCTGTCTGTTTCCTATGAGCTTTTTGCCCAACTGGGAGCACCTTTTTGTAGACATAGTTCCACCACAGGAATTCTCCACCTTTGGGCCGGAACATCGTAGATCATCCATCATGTCAGGGTTTAAACCATGCTCCGAGTGCGGCAAGGCCTTCCCCTGGGACGATCCCCACAGGAAGTGTCTCCGGTGCCTAGGCGAAGACCACCTGGTCTCAGCCTGTTCCCTGTGCATGTCCTTTAAACCTCAGACAATCAAGGAGAGGGAACAAAAGCACCATGCCCTAGCCTCTGAACAGGTTCGGCACTCTCCTCCCGAGGCTTTGGGTTCCCGCTCGGTGCCTAGACCTGGCTCGGCATCAGAGCTGGCATGGCACCGTGCTGTTGGTGGCCATTGAAGAACAACCTTGGTACCAATCCCAGTACCTCGGCACCGCTCGAGTTCGCCCCCAGCGCTGCAGTCCTGGTACAGCCTGGTACTGCTGGTGCAAGGCTCACCCTGGCACTGACCACAGTCACCTCCGGCACCACAGGCTCGTCATAGCCTGGTACCGATGGTACAGGGCCTGTCTCAACCAGGCAGCCCTGTCTCCCCAGTTAAGGACTTACCTCGGGCTCGTTCGGGGTCGGTCCTGATACTGATGACCCCGGAGGCAGTGGAGGTCGCTCGGGCACTCCTCCTGCTGCCCATATCACCTTCCCTAACACCGGTTAGAAGAGGCAAACTGGCCTTTATATCCAAGGCCTGGGTCCATCGTGGGCGTCGCCACTCTCCCTCGTCTCCAAGCCCTCCATCTTCCACTCCATTAGGCCCCGGTACCGTAGGGCCATCTCCACGGCAACATATCACCTTGCCGTTGCTGGTACCACCCTTGGAATTGAGAGGTACTTCCCCGCCTCAAGGCCGGAGGAAGGTCCATCGAAGGGCTCTAAGTGGCCCCGGTGCCTCACCTCGGTGCCATAACTCTTCCACTTCCGCCCTCAAGAATGGTCTCCCCGCGGAACCCCTTCTCCTCCGCGGCGGCCACCCGGCACCACTCTGTCCCCAGCACCGGACTCATATACAGGCAACCTATCGGCGCACTTCAATCTGTTGCGCCGTGCCACAGCCCACCTAGGGATGGAGGTCCAGCCCTCCGACCCCCCCTCAGACACCCTGTTCGGACCGGTCTTCTCTTTGGCAGAGCCGCTTATGGTCCCTCTCCACTCAAGTGTATGGGACCTGACATCCGCCCAATGGCAGAACCCAAGCTCTATCGCCCCTGTGTCAGACACGATGAGTCTCAAATATAGAGTCCCCTCCAAGTTGGACTTCCCCTCTCTCACCGACCACCCAGTCCCTCCTAGGGACATGGTACAAATGGCTGTAGGCCTGGGTGAGCCTTCTAGTGACCCCCCCTCCCTGCTTCAAGGGAAGCCAGGGAACTGGATCTCCTGGGACGCAAGGTCTACTCCTCCTCAGCCTGCCAACTTCGGGTTTCAAATAACCAGGCCCTAACCAGCAAATACATGCTGGATGTGTGGGAATCGGTTGCGAAATTTAGACATTTGCTCCCACCAGAGGCCAAAGAGGAATATAATGCATTCCTGGAGGAGGAAAGAATAATTTCTCAGGATCTCCTCCTCTCATCCCAGGACGCGGTAGATACAGCAGCCTGCACCATGGCCTCGGTGGTGACCATACGCCGAGCGGCCTGGGTTAGGGAAGCCAGGCTGCTCCCTGCTGTGCAGCAGGCAGTGCTTGGCCTGCCCTTTGGGGTGATGCTTTGTTTCCCCCCGAGATCCTCGGCATGGTGGGTACCTCACGGGACCCTAGGAGAGAGGTCAAATACCTCGGCATCCTTCCATCGGGGCCCTCCCCCCCCATAAATGATGGGGCGACAAAGTGCTCCTCCCACTCTTCTCCCAGATGAGCCTGGGGCAGGAACTCAACCCCTTCCCACCGCCCTTCAGTTCAATTCTGGGGTGTTTTGGAGCCTTCTTCCTCCCTTTCCTCTCCTGTAAGGAAGGGAACCTATCCCAAATGACTGCCCGTAATTCCCATAACATCTGGGACATGACCATGGCTTCAGTCCACCATCAGAGAGGGTGGCTGATGCCCCTTTCCTCTTCCCTTAGTGAGTGAATGGGGAGCTCACTGGCGCCAACCCTGTGTCAATATCATGATCAGGGGTGAGTCAGCCCTTGGCCTTGCCCTTTGGTCTTGGAGGGGCATAGCCCATGTAACCAAAGTCCCTCTCAGTTATCAGGACATCCAAACTGCGTCCCAGTACCCAGACAATTCTTAGCCGCTGCTACTCCTTGGGCTCTTATCGGAGAAAGGGAACAAGAAAGCCCCTTCCCCCCATTCAGATACTTCTTGACCGACGATTCCTTCTGTTCTTGTAAGTGTTAAGGGCAGCTTTTGCTAAAGCCTAGGGGCGCATCACATAGTAGCTCTAGCCACGACTACAGATACTCCCAGTATGCGTGGACACATGTGCCCATCCTGATGCATGGAACCCCCTCTGCCTGCCCAGCGCCTGTCCTACATCAGGTAGGATCTACTTTCGCATCCAGAATGGGGAGGGACACCTTGGACACATCCCCACCCTAACAAACAGGTCAGTATGTGTGGTTAAGTTGGTCCTGGTGGGTCCTCAGTCATCTCTACGGTATGGAAAACCCCTCTACCACCCCACCCATTAGGTGGGAATACGATACTCGGTAGTCTTTACCGCAGGGCGTTCTACACCTGAGCGCAAGCCAAGGCAGAGCTGTTCAATCCCTGCCTTGTCCCTCACCCTCCCCCCCCCAGTGGGGGAGAGAAAAAGAAAAAAAGAGAGAAATCGATGGCAAATAACAGCTTCTTCCCCTTCTTCAGGGCGCTCTCGTTTCTACCAGGACACCCCCGATTGGGAGTCCTTATCTAGGGCCCACCCTACCAAGGAAGTGGAGATGAAACCCTCCCTACCTTTTTCTCTCTCACTCTACCCCGAAGTAACAGCCTTTTTATGCCCGACCTGGAATTTACCAGATCGTAGAGCCCATGGGAGAGGAGACAATGCCTCTTCCCCAAACAGGTGAACAGAAGTGAAAGGGAACTCACCTTAGGTCTCCCAAACTAACTTCTAGCTAACCACGGCACTAGCTTGTTAACAAGCTTCATGCGCAACACTGGGTTCCGCTCATGGCTGTCTCCCTACTGGGGTGTACATATATGACTTACCCAGGGTAGGCTTGCTAGAATGATCATTCATATCTGGCAAAAAATACAAGGAGTCGTGTGGCACTTTAAGACTAACAGGTTTATTTTTCGCATGAGTTTTCGTGGGAGAAAATCTCACTTCGTCAGATGCTTCGAAGATGGGTGAACTTCCATTCTGTAAGTTCACCCATCTTCGAAGCATCTGATGAAGTGGGATTTTCTCCCACGAAAGCTCATGCGAAAAATAAACCTGTTAGTCTTAAAGTGCCACACGACTCCTTGTTTTTTCTTGCTGGACTAGACTAACATGACTATCCCTTTGGAAATTGACATTCATATCTGGGCCTGGACACTGCTACCCGGGCATCTGGCAAACTTATTATGCCTTCCTTTGTGGGACCTGATGCCAAAAACCATTGGGTTACCTTTACATGATACCCTCACCTAAGGTGATTACCAAAGGTGGTTGTTCTTCCTTCGCTCACTGAGGGAGCTCAGGTTAAACAAAAAAAAAAAGAAAGAAGAAGAAGAAGAAGACTTGTTTTCTGATCTGCATGGAAACTCGGAGGTCTATTTTTCCCCCTTGTGGGATGTTGTCCTGGGAAAGATTGTATGATAGGGATAAGCCACCCTTGTTGGATTTTGAGAATTTAGGGTACTCCTGCAGAACTATGCTTGACACTCTGGGAGTATCATACTTTCCAGGTGGTCTGGGAGGAGACCATTCACTCCTATAACCCATATCTTCCAGAAATGTAGTCCTCTCCTAATGAGACCTTAACTCTGCACACCTAGGTGCAACATTGTTGGAGCAGATATCATTCCTGGTGGGGCACACAAGGGTTTAAAGCATTAAATTCTAACCCCATAAGCCCTCCGGTCATCTCAACTAAGTGGCCAATCGGTGGCATTGCATTCCGTTGCTTGCCTTCCCTTTTCTCTATCCTCCCCCCCCCCCATCCTCTAGGCAGTCCTCCTGGTGTTGGAATCCTGAGGTGGAATATATGGGGCAAGAGAGGGAGCCTTTTCTGTGAGCTTCATGCATACCAAGGTATTTATAGACACCAAGGTCAACAGCACTCCCTAGGACACCATGCCGCCTCATAGGGGCTTAGTGGTCCAAAATGCCCTCTCCATTGGTAACCCTCCGGGTTCATACACTTCACACAGCTGAAAGCTTGTGCTGCCTGCTTCTGGCCCAGGGACATCTTGACCGATATGCCATGTGCTGCTCATTGCACCACCCCTGGCTTTCCTTCTCATTTAACCAGCACGAAGAGTCCTTCCTTAGACCTTTCTCGACTGAACTCAGTAGTCCTTGTTGCCTTAAGCTTGCTGGGTACTTCAGTTCTTACACTCTTCGGGCGTGTGTCTTCAGGCCTCAACGCGGTCAGTTCAAGGGATACTGTTCATCCCTTTTTTCATTATCTGCGTAGGCCGCAGCTGTCATGGCTAGCCCTGTACCCTTTGGCTTCCAGTGTTTTCTCTTGTAGGTTCACGCTGGAGTGCCCTATGGCCAGACATTTACCCCCTGGTCCTCAAACATTAAGCTATACCTTCCAGTAGAGCAACCAAATGCATCTCCTCCACATTAGTCGTGTTGCATTGGTCCAACTCTGGTTTAAGGTGACATTAGTCCGTTCAGCCCACGCTCGCTCTGCCTCGGCTGGATTGGACCTACCCCTGCTTTGGGTCAGCCCACCGTTGTTGGTTCTCCACTGCCGGGCCAAGGGCCTGGTTGGCCTTTCGGGCCCTGTTAGAACCTTGTTCGCTGGGCTTTTCCCTTCTGGGGTGCTTTTGCTGTGCTGAAGGTGGAAGAACCAACTCCACCCACCATCCATCAGCACGGCTAGTAGTCACCTATTACTGAATGTATCTGAGAAGCGCTCGAAGAAGAACGGTGGGTTACTCATGAGTAAACGTCCTTCTTCAAGATGGGCTGCTTGGATCCATTCAGGTTCCTCCCCTCCATCCCCGCATCTGGAGTTGGCGACTCCAAGAAACTGGGGAGGGGTCAGGAGGCGGAAGTATATATAGCCACTGGGTGGTGTGAGGGGTGGTGGCTGCCTACCCTTTCCTGACAGGTTGGGACAAAAGTTCTCTGACCAACCGGTGCTCTGGCACGGAGACACCTATTACTGAATGGATCTGAGCAGCCCATCTCGAAGGACAGTTACTGTTGAGTAACTGGCCGTTTCTTTCACTTCCCCCTCCTGTGTCTTACCCTGGCTGGGAGCCCCAGGCCTTGCCTGCCTCTGGAGATGGGGGTGGTGTGAGATGCTGGAGGGACAGACAGGCAGAGGATAGAATGAGATGGATGCAGTTTGTGTCACCACCACTTAATGCCAATTTGTTTGTGAATCCAGGGGAGTCCTACCCCAAACCCTCGATCTCTGTCAGCCCCCAAGGGGTGATCCACATAGGGGAAAACATAACCATCCGGTGTTGGCATCAGTACATGGGCATGAGGATCCTCCTCTACAAACATGGATCTGAGAACTATCTGACATACACAGACCCAGCTGGTTATGTGGCTGAATTTCCCATCCCTATCACGAGCTGGGAACTGGCAGGCAGCTACTTGTGTCGTTATCAAGACAGTTCAGGCTGCTACTCAGAACCCAGCGACACTGTGCAGATCATTGTAGCAGGTGAGCCTGGCCCAGCCTCTCCACTTCCTGTCCCACCCCAGCCAGACCTCAGGGGGTCTCCAGCAGCCCTGAAACCCAGAACATGGGATGTCCAACCAGTGAAGTTGGGGGTGGGGGAAGGGAAAGATCAGCCCCCTGGAAAAAGGCATGGGAACAGAGAGAGATTGCTCCAGAGGAGATACTGCTCCATCTCTGGCCCTCGACACTGGGTCAGGTACAGTGGCTGGGCTGGGTTCAGGCCCCGTCTCTTTCCCACTGCAGAGTTCAGCTACCCTGAATCTGCTGTCAGTCTGAGGGGAGCTGGGACTTTCAGGTGTCAGGAGTAGTGTTGGGGTCAGGGGTTTGTTCTGCAGAAGGATGGGCGCAGGAGCTTAGGGCAGGGCATGGATTTGGCTGAGGTCACATTTCCCAGCCCTAAGGGGAGCTGAGTAGATAAGGCCAGCTACAACTGTCATTATCATCCCGAATGGGAGCTGGACGGAACATAGTGACCCTATGGGGCTCGTGGTAGCTGGTGGGGGACCCAGCTCAATGTCCCTACTCCCAGCCCCATGCCCACCCAGACCCTCAGGGAGGCTCCTCCCCAATGGGATGCTCAGAACCAGGATCTGCTCTGAGCCCCAGAGCCCAGCAGAGAGACAGCAGGCCAAGGATCGGGAATGGGGAACAGCAGCTGCTGGGTATTCAGAGCCAAGGGGGTGAGATGGGGTGGGGGGGAGAATCCCTGCCCCTGAGCTGTGGAGTAGGCGCCTTCCCCAGAGGGACGCTGCCTCCACTCCGGGGATGCACGGAGGAACTGGGGTCCAGGCCAGGGCTTCTGAGCCAACACCATCCCCAGCTACAAACACCCCCCCTTGAGCCCTCCCCATGGATGACTGATGATTGATGCTGACTGGGGGAGGGAGCCCCTGAGTCACTGTCCCCAAGCCTCTGACAGATGCTGGTTCTATTCCTGCAGAGAGAACCGACCCGACCCAGCCTGGAACAGCATCAGCTCCCGACCACATCAACCCAGGTACCGACACTGGGAGAATTTCTGACTCCCAGGTTCCGAACTACTTCCTCCCTCGTGTTACTGCCCAGGGAGGGGGATGGGAGCTGCGAGAGCCACAGGAACTGCCTATACCCCAGCCCAGGAATCTGGGAAGGGGGCAAAGTCTCCCATTTCAAGACACAAACTCGCTTCTAACATGGCAACCAAAGTGCTAGATATGTTGTGTAGATGGATTATAATCTGATAATAAGGAGGCAACATACTCTCACTACATGCTGAACCTTTATTGTTGAGCAGCAGGGCAAACCACCCAGACAAACAGGTTTTCCTAACACTAGAACAACGAACCTTTCTATTACTATGGCAACCCCAATGACCTAAGGTAACATGGGACACCACAGAAAGGGTGGCAATCTCTAGGGGTGGTTGTGCCAATTTCTGGGTCCATGGGGTGTTCTAGAGCTCCCTGCAAAGCAGTCATGTCCAACCAGCATGGGAGGTGGGATTCTGGGCTAGAAGGGCCCATTGACTGTTGTTGGTTTGGCCATTCCTGGCTGGTACAATGGCACCAGATGTGGGGAATAGAAACATCTTAGACAGACAGAAACTCTGGAAGAGTCTGGGAATAGTCAGCCTGGCTCAAAGGCAGCACCCACCTAGACCCATCTCCAGTCACTGTCACTGACTGCATGGATGGTTATGGAAGGGGTGCAGAGGCATTGCTAGCAGGGGGCTCTGGGGGCCTTAGCCCCCTGAAACTCAGTACCAGCTCCTAAGCAGCATGCCACTAAACTGAACAGGAGTGCACCATCGTGCCCCCATGCAGGAACACTGCTTACACAGCTGGCAGCTGCAGCCTCGAACTAGCTGGAAGACATAGTCTTCCAGCTGGTAGGGAACTGTCCCAGGCTGGGCTTGGGAGCTTTTAAAACTTCCGCCTTGGGAGAGCTCAGAGCAAGGTCCGGCTGGGAGCCTCAGCCTCTGCCACGGGTGCACTCTCCTCTGGTGGCCAGGTAAGGGAGCTGCGGGGGGGGGACGTCTGGGGGCAGGCACACGGGCCCGATGGGGAAAGGAGGCAGGGGAGGGAGTTGGCCTAGGGCAGCGGCAGACAGCAGCGGGACCGGGGGTTAGGGAAGGACTTGGGTCTTGGGGGGGGGGGGAGGGGTTAGGGAAGGGGTTGAAGAACGGGGTAGGGGAGAGTGGATAGGGAATGGATCAGGGCCCCAGTGGCCAGTGTGAGCCTGGGCCCCACCTAATCTTTAAGTCTAGCAGGGCCCCTGAGGGAGTGGATGGACAAACAGCTAGGTAGAGGGGTTGGATAGAAATGATGACCAGGTTGGGCTAGATAGTGCCCCCAGGGGTATTAGAGCCAGGCCTGACTGCAACTGTCCGGGGTGAACCACCCCCCCCACTGAGCTCCCACTCTCTGCCACCCAGGGCCCCTATCTCCAAGAATCCCCAAATCTTTTTTGCTCTTATCCTATCTGATGCCCCAGGGTAGCCAGACATCATTCCTATAGAGTAGGGGGTCAGCAAAACCGCAGCACATGTGCCACAAGTGTCACACAAGCTGATTTGGAGTGACATGTGGCACTTTCTGTGGCACTGCCAAAATTGCTGCTCGTGCCACCAAAAGCTGCTCTGCCAGCTTCTCTTGGAGGCATGCCGGGGGACCCTCTCCAGCCACTGCCAAGAGAACTGCCTGGGGACCCCCCAGCTGCTGAGAGAAACCACTCTGGGCTGCTTTTATGGGATCTCCCCCTCCGCCACCAAAAGAAGCTACTCTGGATGGCTTCTTTTGGTGATGGAGGGCATTCCAGTTGTGTCTGATGCCAAATTCTCAGGCAGCAGATGATTTTTTTTCAGTGGAGGGGATCACCAGCACTTGCTGAATGTTGGAGAAAAGGGCCTGGCACAGGGGTTGGCAAAGGTTGTTGACTTCTGGTATAGAGTTTTCTGCTATCTGTGCCCTGTGGTGTCCCAGCCCCTTGGTCACTGCCTGGTGTTAGGGGTGGGGGCTGGGGAGCAGGTAACAGATCAGCCACTTCAGCACTCAAGGGGGCTGCTGTTTCCCAGGTGAAGCAGGGTCATCAGCATCTCAAGTTCTGATTGCCTGGGTGAGTGCGGTGGTTGCTGTCCTTCTCCTCTTCTTTCTTGGGGCCTTCATCTGCTTCATAAAAACAAGAGCCAGTAAGTACCCTTCACAGTGAGGGAAGGGTTAAACCTGCCCTTAAGCAGGGTGGGAAGGTGTCACGGCTTGGATGGGGGACTGTGTAGGGAAAGTCAAGGAGCTGGGCAGGGGGCTCAGCAGAGTGCGCCCCATGAGTAATCCTGCTAATATACATTGCCCATCCCAGAGGTGGCCATATATCAGCAATGGGCAAGGGATCCCTGTATCAAGAGCTGTGGGCACTGTGCATCTCAGGTACCTGGGATGCCAGGGGAGACAAGTGGCCTGTGGCTCAGGCTTGTTATACAAGTAATTGATGGGGGAGGATGATGGGCAGGAAAAGCCCTCTAAGTTAATCTGCCCTCTGCTGGTCTTTTCTGGGAACAGTCTGGCTCACTGTACCAGGGATCCAGGCTCAGGAGCAAAAGGCACTGCCTCCCAACATTGCCTCCAGTCCTGCTCCCCTGTAGGGGGTGAGTGGCCATGGGGAGCTGGTACAGGGGGATCCTGATTGACTCATGGGGGATTCTGGTTTGTGTCCTTCTGCAGGAAAAGGATCTGCACCAAAAACAGGCAGGTAGGATTCTCAGCTCTTCCCACATCCTGCTGGAGCTGTGCTGGGTCACAGAACTTCTGGGTTCTATCCCTGTCTGGAGGAAGGTAGGGGTGGGTCTAGTGGTTAAAGTGTGGCTGGGAGTCAGGATCCCTCGGTTCTCTCTCCAGTTCTGGAAGGGAAGTGGGGGCTAGTGGTTAAGGTAGGGAGGGATTAGGGAACAAGATACCACATGAGACAGGAGAGGGGGATCTATAGGGGTGTTGATGAATCTCCCTGTGGGTGTCGGGGTATGACTCTTACAAAGGGTTTTTCTCACTTTTAGTGCCAGCCCCCTGGGGGCACTGAGGGCTCCGGCTCAGCCAGAACCTCTCTGTGAGTAACATACACAAGGGGAACAAGGGTAGAGCAGGACCACTGATGAGGGGCGGGTCTTGTGTGGGCTCCACCTATGTGGGGCAACTCCTGATTTATAGCAGTGGCTGGGCAGGACTAAAGGACCAAGGAGGGGTCTCAGAGGCAGTCAGTGTTAGCAGAGCATGTTGTATCCCAGGCTCGTTGCCTTCATCCCCAGCTCCCCGGGGGTCACTATCTCCTTGCCCTCTAATTCAGGCACCCCCCTGTGCGCCCCACTGTTCTTGCACCCCACGCTTAGAAGTTCATGTGTCCCCTTTTGCTTCATCAGAGCTTCCCAGCTAGTGATTTCCAGGGGGGAATCTCCATCTCCTGTCTCCCAGACCCCCCCCCCATTCTAACCACTAACCTCCACCCCTCTCCCACAACCAGTGAGAGAGCCCAGGTGTCCTGACTCCCAATCCCTATGTGACCTGGGCCTCCTGGGATAACCTGAATATGCCAAAATCAGGGCAACCTGCAAAACCAGGGGCCAGACCCCCGAACCACTGACGTTTGGTACTTAAGCCAGTCTCCCAGTCAGTAACAAAGCACGCTTCTCATTCTCCACTCTGGTCATCACCAAGCATAACAAAATAGAATCAGCCTCCTTCATTGCACATCAGCTCCTCCAGTCCACACCTAGCCACTGGGTCTCTTAAAGAAATAGGTTCTCCTGACCCCAAAAGGGCCAGCCACATCACCCAGAACAATATGGGCTTGGATCTTACCCAAATTACCACACTGCCAGCCAATCCTTTAGTAACTACAACTAAAGGTTTAATATAAAAGGAAAACAAACAAAATATGAGAGATGTTAAAGGGTCAAAGTGAATCATATACATACAAATGATTCAGAGTCCATGGAAAGCAGTTCCTTGAAGACTCTGTAGTTTGCAGGTTAGTCCAGTTCCTCTGGTAGACACCCAGCACCTAGGCTGGTCTCAGTCCTTTGTTCTGTGCAGCAGCATAGGTCCAGAGGAGGGTGTTGATTGCAGACTGAAGACAAAAAGAAGATGGCGCCATTGCCTTTTATCACTTTTGGCTTTCCCATGCTCTCAGAGTCCTTGCCAAATCAAAATGGAGTTGAGTCACATGGTCAGACTGGGTGACTGGCTGACCAGGTTTCTTCCTAGCCCCACTGTAGCTGGCAGCTTCCTTGATGGGCCATTAAGTAGACAAAGGCTGTGGATACTTAATCTGGGGAGTTTCCCAGAATCAAATAAGTTGAAACACAGATACAACAAATACATTCATAACTTCTCATACAGATATGACATCTCCCTAGAAAACCCATAATCATTTCTAGCAAATGACCACCTTTCTCTTGGTACCAAACACAGCATATCACTTATGGAGTATTGCAAATATGAAACATTAATATGAAAGATAATCATAAGCAGTCCCCTAAATCCAGGCAGCATCACACCCTCTCTGCTGTAACCGCCTAGATTCTCCTGCTGCTTCTGTGCCTCAGTTTCATGCTCTGTAGCACGGGGCTCATGACCCTGCTCCATGTTACTTGTATGGATGTGTGGGGAGTCTGTCTCAGGGTTGGAGCCATCTGGCTGGATGGAGAGATTGGGGCTGACTGTGGAGTGCCTTCCAGGCCAGCCAGGGTGTGGCTCAGCAGTTGTCTTTGTTCCATAGATGATTCCATCAAGGAAGGAAAAAAGCCACAGATCCTGGTAAGTGTCCCCTGTGGGCTCTGAACCCCAACATTCACTTGTGGGGGCCCCAACAGTCCCATCACAACTCCTCCCTGCCTTACCTTTGGTTCAGGGTGTGTGGTGGTTTATGGGAGAAGGTGGACTTGTGGAGTCATCAGCTGGCATTGTTTGGGTGGGGTTGACCCTTCACCCCCCCCCATGGGAGGGTCTGGGCCCTGTTCAGTGTTTGTGTTTTGAGGGATGCACAGATACACATCCCAGCAACTTTCTGCCCTCCCAGACCCAGGAGCCTGACCCTGACACTGATGGACTCACTTACGCTGAGCTGGATCACCAAGCGCTACAAGCCAAGTGGGAGTTCCCAGTCCCTGAGCCTGCCCAGCCCAGCCTGTACGCTACCATCAATGTGAGCCAGGGGGCTGCACAGTGAGACCCCTCACAGTCATAGGTGCCCACCCCCAGGGGCAACAGACTCACCCCTCTGCAATGCCAGCCCCAGAGAATTCTGCTGTGATAAAATGAATATACATTTACAATTTTCTCTGGGTGCTGTGTATGCCTCAGTTTCCCCATGTGTTACTTGTACCCATTGCAGAAACCAAGAAGGTAGTAACAGAGGGCAGAACGAGAAGCAATGGCTTCAAGTTACAGCTGGGGCGGTCCAGGCTGGATATTAGGAAAAACTTCCTTACTAGGCGAGTGGTGAAGCATTGGAATAAGTTGCCTAGGGAGGTGGTGGAATCTCCATCTCTGGAGGTGTTCAAGTCCCAGCTGGACAAAACACTGACTGGGATGATCTAATGGGAGTGGTCCTGCTTTTTTTGGCAGGGGGTTGGACTAGATGACCTCGTGGGGTCCCTTCCAACCCTATGATTCTATGATTCTAAGGTGGAGGAGCCTTCCCCACTCCCCAGTCATATGTAGGCAGACCTGGCCAGGCCCCCCTACCTTGTCCCCCAACCAGTTGTACAGGATAGGACAAGTGAAGATTGGGGGAGTGGCCACTTAGCTGGGGAAGGAGACAAAGGACTGGGTGTGATTAGGGCAGGGGCTTAGGGGCAGCTGGGGGCAATAAGAGAGTCCCCTAGAAGGGGTAGGGGGGAATAAGTCCCAAGAAAGGGGTGTGATGAAGTGGGAAACCTCTCTTGGACTTGTTTAGGATGTCATGGGTGATACCCCAATTACCCTTCTTTTCTGTTCCTGTATTCTGGTGATGGGACTCAAGGTTTGCAATTATTATAGAGACCACTAGAGGGCAGAGGGGCTTTTAGGCAGATCTTACCTGAACTCCTGCTGGTCATACAGGTTGTGGCCAGTTAAGACCACGGGGCAGGGCTCGCAAGCCCAGGAGGAAGACCAAAGGACTGGAGGAAGGAGAGGAGGAAGTAGGGAAAAGGGGATCCAAAAGGCAGGACTCTGGGGTATAAACCTGCCCTCCTGGAGTTTCACTGCTATACTTCCTGCTGAATCGAATACCAACTGTCCTTGCTGCTGTATGAACTGGATTGCTAATAAACCGTCTGGTCTCCACACTGGCTGAGAGTCACGTCTGATCGGGACTTCCAGAGACCCCCCAGAGGGAGGTCCTAGAGGAGCCCAGATGGAGCAGGAGATTGGACCCTCTGAGGCTGGACCTGGGAGTTGGCTTCACGAGAGCATGGAAACCTGAGGCTGTATGGGAGAAAACTCCATGTAGCAGAGTACCGACCAGATGGGAGCAGAGGGGACCAGAGAGAGAGCTTTCTATGGTACTCTGTTACAGGGAGCTCCCCTGGTGGTTACTGCTGTAACTTGTAATTAGCTTCTTGAGGATTTATAAAGCTGACTTCAACACTGGCTGGGAATTGCTCTGACTGCAGAGGTGGGTGCATGGCCCTTTGGGCATGGAGGGACTCTTGGAAACCCTGCAAGGGTGGTGCCCACAGGGGGAGTCACTGATAGAGCAGGAGTGCTGAACCCTTTGTGGTCAGATGCAAGAGAGGACTTTGTGGGTCCAGGGAGAGCCTGGGAGTGGCAGAGCCCTCCCAAGGTGCTTTTGTCCCACCTCAGTGTGCCAAGAGGAGTCCAGAGCACACGACTCCTGTGAGAACCCATCATGCATAGGGCCCCTCCAAGGCTGGCTGCATTGGTTAACTGGAGACTCAGGTGGACTGGGGCAGTCTCCACTGTGACAGAGTCCTGATCTGCAAGGAGAAGAGGGTTCCTGAGCACTATTCCTGTGAACTGAGTTGTAACTAGGGTAAGGCAACTGAGGCTTTGCCCCAGGGGCGTATTGAGTGGCTCAGTTCACCTTTCTATCTGAGGGCAATTTCCGTCCGCTGCTTGCTGCGGTATACCCCAGGCGCCAAAATACCTACTCGTGGCACTGCCTGTAAGGCTCCTTCATATGTGGTGGCAACGATGGGATCACTGATGCATGCACCCACTCGGTAAGTGATTGGGCTCAGCATGTCTAGGGGGAGTTAGAGGGGGCAGCGTGAAGATGTGACCCAGGCCTCCCGGGATAACCTTCTGAATGTGCCAAAATCAGGGCAAGCTGCAAAACCAGGGGCCAAACCCCTAAACCACTGATGGGTGGTACTTAAAAAAGTCTCCCAGTCAGTAACAAAACATGTTTCTGATTAACCACTCTGGTCATCACCAAGCATAATAAAATGGAAATAGATCCCTTACTGCACATCAGATCCTATGGTGACTTCTAACCACTGAGTCTCTTAAAGAAATAGGTTTTCCTGACCCCAAAGGGCCAGCCACATCACCCAGAACAATAGAGGCTTGGATCTTACTCAAAATACCACACTGCAAGCCAATCCTTTAGTAACTACAACTAAAGGTTTAATATAAAAGGAAAACAAACAACATATGAAAGATGTTAAAGGGTCAAAGTAAATCACATACATACAAATGATTTAGAATCCACAGAAAACAAATCCTTGAAGATCCTGTAGTTTGCAGATTAGTCCCACTCTTCTGGTGTGCACCCAACAGCAGCAGCAGCAACTGGGTGGGTTTCAGTCCTTTGTTCAGTCCAGGAGAATAGTTTCAGAGGGGGGTGTTGGTTGGAGACAGACTGAAGACTAAAGACAAAATGGAGAATGGGCTATGGCCTTTTATCTCAGAGTCCTTGCCACATCAAAATGAAGGTGAGCCACATGGTCAGTCTGGGTAACTGGTCAAGCCAGTTTCCTCTTGGGCCTACTGTACCTGGGAGCCCCCTCCTAATGCACCATCAATATGACAATAGTTTGCACACACCCAGTCTGGGATTGCAAACAACTTGGAACACACATAAAACGAATAAGATTCTAATTTCTAATACAAATATGATACCTACATGTAAATCATATAATCATTCTTAGCAAATTACAGCCTTTCTGTTGATACCAAACATGGCCTATCACATATGGATCACTGTAAATATGAAATCTTAATACGAAAAATAATCATAAATTGTCCCCTAGTCGCAGACAGCGTCACAGAAGGGACAACACCAACCCCTTGAGATGGGCATTGCGACACTGAGAAGAGAGAGAGCTTCCCCAGTGCAGAGCTCATCGGCAATAGCCTCCCTAGTGAGGAGTTCATATAGTTACCCAGCAGGAGGAAAGCATCCAAACGGTGTTTCAGATTACCTAGGGTCGTTGGGGTTGCCACAGTGATAGATTGGGGGGTTGTTTTAGTGCTAGTAAAAGCTATCTGTCTGGTTCCCTCTGCTCTCAGTTTTCTTTCAATAAAGATTCTATATAGAGCTCTGAGTATTCTGCTTCTCATTACTGAATTATAACTCACCAAGACATAACAACTGACAGACAAGGATGGGCTAAGAGATGGAGCTGTCTATTCTCAACAATCCTGGCATCTAAGGAAAACCAGAATACAATATAAAGAATAAAACTTTTTGTTTGCTGCTTGCCTGGGGGTTGGATTGTGGCTTTTCTGATGCTGTCTGGGTCTAGGGGACATTTTATGTTTATTTTTCAAATTAATATTTCATCCTTTATATTAGTATTTCATATCTGCAAAAATCCACGTGATATACCATGTTTGATGTCAATAAAAAGCCTGTAATCTGCTAAGAATGATTATATGGTTTATATGTAGGTATCATGCCTCTGTTACAAATTATAAATCTATTTGTTTTTTATGTATGTTCCAAGTGATATGATTTTAAGGCATTCCCAGACTGGGCGTCTGCAAAAAAAGGGTGTCCTTCTGATGGCCCATCAAGGGAACTCCCAGTTGAAGTGGGCCCAGAGAAAACCTGTTCAGCCAGTCACCCAGACTGACCATGTGGCCCAACTCCATTTTGATCTGGCAAGGACTCTGAGATAAAAGGCAGGGGACCCATCTCCATTTTGTCTTTAGTCTTCAGTCTGTCTGCAACCAACACCCTTCTCTGGAACTATTCTCCTGGGATTGAAGATTTGAAGAAAAATTGGGAGTTGTTGACTATCATAATGCATGAAGAGTTGTACAGATACTGCTATTTACCTTTCAGACTTACTTTGGCCCTGGTCTTGCTCCAGAGGGCAATGGACCAGATTTTGAGTGGCTTATCAGGAATACAGTGCTGTCTGGATGACATCCTCATCACTGGCAAGAATGAGGAGGAACACCTTATGAACTTGAAAGCTGTTCTTCAAAGACTGGAAGAGCATGCTCTATGCTTTTGCCAAGACAAATGTAAATTTTCTGGCCAACAGTTGAATATTAAGGACATATAGTTGATGCTGATGCCCTCCATAAGTCTCTAGCCAAGGTTAAGGCTATCATGGATGCTCCACTCCCTCAGAAAGTAAGCCAACTTAGCTCTTTTTAGGGTTATTGAACTATTAGGGCAGGTTTATTCCACAGTTAGCAGTGCTCCTGAAATCCCTATGTGAGGCTCCTTGGGCCAAATAAGGGCTGGAACTGGACTAAAACCTGTGCTGTTGTGTTTAGCAAAGTTAAACTTGCACTGGTAAACTTTAGAGTTCTGATACATTTTGATCCATCCTCACCCCACACAGTTGGCCTGTGATGTCTCCCCTTGTGGAGTTGAAAGCTGTATTGTCACACCTTTGGTTGCTAGTTGTATGCAACTTCCTGGATACATATATGAGATCAAGTATAGGCAATCCTTTTTGCATTGCAATGCTGATAGTCATTCAAGGCTACCCTTACCAGTATATTGTCAAGATCTGGGTCAGGAAGGAATCTTTTATGTTGAACAGGTGGAAATCACACCTCGCACAGCTACTCATGCAAAGCGAGCAACACCCATTGACTCACTACTGTCTCAAGTTATGGATCTCACAATGCATGGAACATTCTTACCTGACTCCCAGTTCTCAACTGAACTCCACTCCTTCATGCCTAGAAGGATGGAATTATTACCCAGCATGGGTGTTTGTTGTGGGGTATGCATGTCATTAGCCTACCTTCATTAAGACTATATTTGTTGGAACAGCTCTATTCAAGTCACTGTGGCATAGGGCACAGGAAAGAAATCTCATAGCACTATTTCTGGTGGCCAGGTTTAGGCGGGGTATGACCCAGATCTCCTGGGGTAGCCCCCTGAAAGTGTCAAAAAGAGAAAGCTGCAAAACCAGGAGCCAAACCACCAAACTACTGATGGGTGGTACTTAAACAGTCTCCCAGTCAGTAACAAGACATGCTTCTGAATCTCCACAAGGCATAACAAAATAGAAACAGCCCCCTTTATTGCACATGAGCACCTCTGGTCCCCACCTAGCCACTGAGTCTCTTAAAGAAATAGGTTCTCCTGATTCCAAAGGGCCAGCCACGTCACCCACAACAGCATAGGCTTGGATCTTACCCAAAATACCACACTGCCAGCCAATCCTTTTGTAACTACAATTAAATGTTTAATATAAAAAGAAACAAAATGAGAGATGTTGAAGGGTCAAAGTGAATCACATACACACAAATGATTTAGTGTCCATAGAAAGCAAGTCCTTGAAGAATTTGGAGTTGCAAGGTAATCCAATTCCTCTGGTAGACACCCAAAACCTGGGTGGGCCTCAGTCCTTTGTCCAGTTGCAGAGGAACAGTTCCAAAGATGGGTGTTGGTTTCAGATTGGAAACTGAAGACCAAATGGAGTTGGGGCTGCTGTCTTTATCACCTCTGGCCTTCCTCATGCTGTGTGAAGTTCTTTGTAAATCAAAATAGAGTTGAGTCACATGGGCAAGTCCAAAAGTGGCTCAACAGGTTTCTTCCTGGGCCCACTATACCTCGGAGCTTCCTTAATGGGCCATTAAGAAGCAATGGTTTGAAGACATCCAGTCTGGGAGTGTCCCAGAATATAATAACTTGAAATACAAATAGAATAAACCTATTCCTAGCTTCTAATACAAATATGACACCTTCATGTAAAGCATAGAATCATTCCTAGACAATTACAACCTTTCCATCGGTATCAAACATGGCACATCACATATGAATTATTGAAAATATGAAATATTAATATGGAATATAATAACTGTTTCTCTAAACAGGGTCAGCAACTTTTGCGGACACTGTGCTAGTCCTGCCCTCCTCACCTTCAGTGAGTGCCAAGGGTGGGGCCAAAAGGGCAGGGGGCCAGGCCTCCAGTTTGGGGCTGGGGCTGGCTCCTGCTCTCCTGGTGGGTGGCCTCCAGATGTTGGCTGCGGCTGGCCCTTACCCCCACTGGCAGACACCTTCCAGCTCTTAGGTCAGAGCCAACCCCAGGCAGGCCAATCTGCCCTGCTCCCCTCCAGCACCACCCAGCAGGGTGTGGGTCCAGCAGAGGTCAGGAGCCTCACGCACCATGGCTGCTTTGTCCCTGCTGGCCACACTCCTCAGCAGGGAAGCGCAGCCAGTGGGGGCCTGGAACCACGGCATGAGGATCTTGCTGCCTGGCTACACAGGGCTCGGGGGAGCTGGGCCAGCAGAGGAGCCTGAGTGGTGCTGTGTGCTGCTCAGGCTTGGCCCATAGCATGGGTTCCAGGGGTTGCTGACCACTGCTCTAAAGCCAGACAGTATCAGACAGGGCCACTGAAGAAGCAGCTAGAGCTTGTACTTCATGCCAGAGCATCTGGAATGCACTTCACTTGGCACCTCTTCACCCTTGGGACTGGCCTGAAAGGCCATGGCAATGTATTTGTGTTGATTTTGCTGGCCCATTTGAAGGATGTATGTTTTTAGTTGTTGTTGATGCCCATTCTAAATGGCTGGACGTCTCTATAATCCAGTCTGCTACTATGGAAAACACTATCCAGAACCTATGTGGCTTCTTTAGTTGTTATGGTCTTCTAGAACAGCTGGTGAGTGATAATGAACTGCCGTTCGTTTCTCAGGATTTTGAAAGTATTATGAAGGCCAATGGAATACATCACATCAGGTCAGCACTGTATCATCATTCCACCAATGGACTCGCTGAAATGTTCGTGCAGACTATGAAGCAAGCTCTAAAATCTGTATGGGGATGTTCACCTCTTCAGAAACATCTAGACAACTTATTATTATTCTACAGAAATATTCTGTAGGCTATGACTAAAGTGTTTCCAGCTTTCCTTATGATTGGACGGCAGCGGCACTTGTGCTTTGATTTGTTGGAAACATGACAGGTGGTTTAACACCAACAACAGGACCAGGTTGTCAGTCACACACTGAGCATGAAGGATCACACCTTCAGTATTGGACAGCCTGTCCTCTCTCAAAACTATGCTTTGGGAGCTAAATGGGTTCCAGTAATAGCCATGACCAAGACAGAACCTGTTTCCTATTCTATCCAAACGGTGGATGGCCTGGTTTGGTGATGACATGTAGATCAGTTGCTACTTGGTCATATCCCCCCCCGAGGAAGCATCTTAAACTGATGTAGCTAACTTCACCCTTACAGATAAAATACCATTGGGGCACAAAACAGCTGTTCATGTTTCTCTTACTTCAGCCACCTCTTCTATGCCTTCAGCCTCCTCCCTGGACCAACCAGAGGCAACATCCTCTGTGGTTCTTGCTACTTCCCCAGTACCTGTGGTCACACTGCCACCAATACCACCTTCTGGTGTGGGACACCAGAAATTTGCTGTAATCCACCTAGGCTATGTTCACATGGGGAGGGCTTGTTTCGAAAC
>ML682024.1:6827114-6871316 GCA_007922195.1 Podocnemis expansa | reverse complement strand
GACGCTTCTCAGCCGTAATCCTCGACTCTGTCCGGTTTCTTCCCGCAGGAAACAGCACATAGAGGGGGAGGGTGAAGTCAAATTACCTGTTAGAAGTGAAAAGCATCCATAGTCACTATTTAGCCCTGCTTTCACATAATTTAATTTGCATATTAGTTCGATTTCGGTTGCTCCCCTTCATTTATTTTCATCCAATTCTGTAAGTTCTCCCCCTTCAAAGCGTCTGACGAAGTGGGATATTCCCCCACAACAGCTCATGCGATAAATAAATCTGTTAGCCTTTAAGTGCCACGAGACTCCTTGCTTTACTAGATTAACTCGGCTGCCCCTTTGGAACTTGCCTGTGTGAGTGGATCCTGTCAGCTATGTGGCACTAGGGGGGCATCCACTCTGCTCACCCTGATTCTGGGCTGTGACCGTCTCAGGGGCTCACCAGTGGCATACTGAGGCTATCTGGCGCCTGGGGCCCAAGTCACATTTACCTCCCCCACTGCCTCATGCCTTGCCCCTCTCTGCACAGGGAAGGGAGGGTACCAGCAACTGGGGGAATATTCCTGCTTTGTGTGGAAGGGGGATGCAGAGGGGGCATGAGGCAAGGGGGGGGGAGCCAAATTAGACAGCTCCCAGGGCACCAGATAGCCTCTCCTAGGCTGCAGGGGGACACCCAGTTGTACCCACACCAAGGCCAGATGGGGGGGGGGTCCCGGCACAAGCTGCCAAGCTTTGGGGTGCTAGTGCCACCCCTGCCTGCCCACCACATCGGCCAGAGGCGGCCACGCCCCAGCTTCTAGTGCCGGGGCTGGGCAGGACCAGTCCCTCCTCCTCTGCAGGCTCAGAGCAGCATTTCTAGCTGCTCCATCTGCCATGGCTGGCTGCCCTGCCCCACTCCAGGGGGCAGAGGGCAGGCTGGCGTGGGGCTTCTGCTTTCAGGGGCAGGGCTCTGGAGCTGGCCAGTTCTTCAGTTCAGCTCACTTCAACCGTAGCCCCCCAGCACTAAACAGAGGCCACCTTGCCCCCAGAGATGTCCTGTTCAGCACTTGGGGGGGGGGTCAGAGGTGAAGTGGCCTGAACTCGGCAAAATAGGCCCACTCCAGGGTCCTACCTCCAAAAGCAGAAGCTCTATGCCAGTCCACTTTCCGCCAGCCAGGGTGGGGTGGCCATCTAGGGGCAGGTGAGGCAGCTAGGAATGCTGCTCCATGTCCACAGCTGAGGGAGGGTGGTGCTCGCATGTTGGCCCCACCCTCCCCAGTGTCAAGGGCCATGGCGCAGCTGCCTGGCTGCCTCTGGCCTGGGTAGTGGGAGAGTGAGAGCGGCGCTGGCACTCTGAAACTGGACAGCCTGGGCCGGCTCAAAATCCCTCTAATCTGGCCCTGGTGTGGGGCTAGAGGGGGACACTTGGCCTGGCCTGCCCCTGCCCCCTGGGTCTGTATGCCACTGGGGCTCACAGCCACCCAGGGTTCGTCCTACTATAGAGGCAACCTAGGGAGTCGCCTAGGGTGCCAAACACTAGAGGGTGCTGCCCTACTGTGCACAGGCAGGACAGCTGTTTCAGTTGGCTCCGCTCCCTGCTGAAGAAAAGGTAAGTGCAGGGGGTGTGTGCTAGCGACAGGCTAGGGAGGTGGTAGGAGTGGGGGGGGCATGGGCCCCCTGCCAGTCTGTGGCTCACCCCAGTCCAACTGATCAGCCCGCCACTCAGCCCACACCCCTCAGCCGGTCCACACTTGGCCAGTTGTGGGGGGTGGCACTAAGAGGAGTGGGCGGAAGCATGGGCACAGGCCGCTTGGCCAGCCTGCACTTTGGCCAGGCTTGGAGAGGGGTGCTAGGAGGAGTGGGAGGGAAGGCCCACCACCATTGGGCCCACGTGGGCAGGGGCCACTGTGCAGACAATGCCCAAAATCACAGGCATCTAGGGCACCAAAGATCCTTGGGCCGGCCCTGCAGTCATTCTGCGTAATGTGCCAGATGATGGAGCTGCACTAGAGTCCATCCCGCCCAAATAGGCTCGCAGAGACAAGACCATAGGGAGACGCAGGAGTGCTGGGAGCTCAGAGTTGCATTGCTGCGAGGCAGAGGAACCTTTGGCTTAGGCCCTGGCGTGGCCTTACATAGGTTCAATACTCTAGAAGAACAGTGGTTTTCAAACCTTTTTTCTTGGGCTCCAGCTGAAAAAGAATAATATATGCCTGCAACTCGCCTGTTACCTGGGCTTCCTGGGATAGCCTGAAAATGCAAAAGTCAGAGCAAGCTGCATAATTGAGAGCCAAACTCTCCAACCTCTGATGGATGATACTTAAACCAGTCTCCTAATCCGTCACAAAACATGCTTCTGATTTCCCATACCGTTCATCACGAAGCATAACAAAATAGAAACAGGTCCCCAACCAGCCACTGGATCTTTTAAAGAAATAGGTTCTCCTGACCCCAAAAGGCCAGCCACATTACACAGAACAATACAAGCTCGGATCTTACCCTAAACACTACACTGCCAGCCAGTCCTTTAGCAACAGAAACTAAGGGTTTAATACAGAAAGAAAAGAAACAAAATGTGAGAGATGTTAAGGGGTCAAAGTGAATCACATACATACAAATGATTTAGAGCAGTGTTTCTCAACCATTGTGCCATGGCACACAGATGTGGCATCTGGCCAGAGCAGGTGTGCCATGCGATTTTTTGAAAAACTTGTCAGAGCTCTGGATTGGCTCATGAATGTGCACGAGTTCAGTGGGAGACTCTGATGGTGTGACTAAAAATAATTTAAGGTATCAAGGTGTGCCACAATAGCGAAAATGTTGGGAACTGCTGATTTAGAATCCATATAAAGCAGGAAGAATGGTGGGTTACTTACCAGAAACCATCCTTCTTCAAGATGGGCTGCTCGGATTCATTCAGTAATAGGTGTCTCCATGCCAGAGTGCCTGATTGGTCGGAACTTTTTGCCCTAGCCCATCAGAAGAAGGCAGGTAGCCAATGCCCCCTTGCACCACCCCGTGGCTATATATGTGGCCACCTCCCAGCCCCTCCCCAGTTCCTAGGAGTCACCAACTCCAAATGTGGGGATGGGGGGAGGGTTCTGAATGAATACGAGCAGCCCATCTCTAAAAAAGACAGTTACTGGTAAGTAACCCACCATTCCTCTTCTAGTGCTGCTCGGATACATTCAGTAATAGATGACTGCTAGCCATGCTGATGGCTGGCAGGTGGAGTTGGCTCTTCTGCCTTCAGCACAGTTTATCTCTGACATGGGTAGTTGTCCAATGAGCAAGGTCCTTGAGGGGTCTAGGGAATTGACCTAAGGACCTTGATCCAGGCAAGGGTAGCCTGTGATTGTAGGATCTAACTCAGTGGAGGGAAGTAGGCATAGTTTATCCGAGCACCAATTGGTGTGTGTGGACAGGATGGTCTGCGGTCACCTCATGCATAAATGTGGGACAAACGCATCATGGCTATGGTTGAGGAATGCGTCTCTAATTGCTCTACCTGAGAGGGTAGTGGCAGAGGCGTGTGGAGGCCAGAGGATTTAGTGTTCTGGCAGCAACATGTGTTGATGTAATAGTTCACAAGGCCTTAGAATTGCCAGGCTGGCACTGGTGGTTACCGACACTGCAATAAGCAGTGGAAGGGAGGTAGACCGTCTTTCCCTCAGTCCAGCAGTATAAACCACATGCAGGCCATGGGCATGAATTTGGCGCACTTGGTGTCCTGCAGGAGGGGTAGGCTACCAGGAGTGGGTGGGGAGGTTCTAGGAGAGTTTACTTCATCCTAGTTTAAAGATGAACGCAAAAGACTGAAGGTGACAGCTGATGACCTCATACAGCACACTTATAAGTGAAGCACATGGACCAGCATGGGGAAAGCCAGATGCTTGACCCACCTTATGGCACCACATAAAATTGACACAGGTGGAATTTCCTATGGGCCTGAAGAGTATACCCGAGGCCTATGTGAGTTTACTGATGACACCGTGACAGTCCCTTTTTGAGGTGGGCTGTCAGCCTCCGTAACCTTGCGAAGACACAAGGAAATGGTATTATTGCTATTCCCTGCCCCCCCCCTTTTTTTTGATTCAGCTGCTGGCAAGCAGCAGAAGGAATATAAGGGGTAAGGAGCTGATTGCAATCAGGCAATGGCTGAGAAGTAGGCTCATGAGCCCCGAAAGCCCCGGAAGCCAGTCCCCGCAGCCTACGGGACCAAACTAGCTTTGGCCTACGTGACCTCGTAGCGTCGGGAAGGACTCACCCCGATGTGGTACTGACCTTAAGACTGGCAACACACAGGGGAGCTTATCAGATTTGAAGCTCCCTGTAAGAAGGGGCCATGAGGGAGGATTGGGATGTACGAGAGGAGGGAGGAGTCTCCTCCAAAAGGAGCAGAGCGAGGGTACGCCACCCCAGTGGGGCACATCCCGTCATCTCCTTTTTAGACACTTGCAGTTTATCTGAAGTGTCCTCTATGAACGTTCTATTGCTGTTATTAGATCTTACCTGGAAAGGTGAATTCTATCAAGGGTCAGCTAGTTCCCAAATTCGCGGTCACTGATAGGAATTTCAGGTGGGTTTAGTGTTAGCTGTATCGAATGAGAAAGCCTCTAGTAGTTGCTTAGCACGGAAGAGTAAACTGCCGAATCGCGACTACTAAGGCTAGAAGATCTTCAGATCGTGATGAGGAAGAAGGAGCTGTACCCATGGGACTCCTGAGAGAGAGTGTCCCGGAGCGAGGCCAGGGTAACCATGGCACTATGGCAGCCCTTGGAAGGTGAGCTACAAGAGAGGCACCGCTGGATAAAACTCTGGGAAACAATGATTGGGCCCAGACTCATATCCCACCTGCAGGAGTGGTCTCTGAACCATCACAGTGGGACCGGGCGGTGGCTATGGGTGTAACAAGGGGGGCAGAGGGATGAGTTTCTCCACCTTTGATTGAATGGCAAAGGGGTGGGATCCGGATGATATTATTAACATGTCATCCTCTCTGATTCTCCATGACCTGAGGATCTCCTGATTTACGTGAGAGGAAGAGGCCACTTTAGAGAGAGAGAGGAAAGGGAAAGTGGCACAGGTCCACTCTGCCAAGGGCCAAGCCCTGTATCCAGGGGTTCTTACTTTAGGGGAAGTCCTGGGTAGCGGTGATAGATGAGCCCAGGAAAGTAAATCGTTGTTTATTAATGTAGCCTCTTTCCAATACGGGGAAAGGGAGGCTAGAGTCAATGAGGCAGAGGCCCTAGCTAGCGCAATCTCTCTTGAGTGCATTCACCCAAGCTGTAACCAGTTTGTGATAGTGAGAATTGGAGGGTTCATCTCCCCAATAGAAACCATGAATGATTGGCCAAACACTGGTGTCTGATGGCCGAGCTCCAACATTTGCGTCTGGTACTTGGCAGGTGGGAACTGTTTGCCTGCTCCATGGGTTCGGGAGGGGTTGGAATACCACCGAGCTAGAAGCATATTCCTTAGAGCCTTGGATGGGAGCTGATTGAAGGCAAGCTATATTTGAGCACCAGCTAATTCCCACTGGTGGCATAGAGGAAGGGTTGGTTAGGGCAGTGTAACCCTCTCCCTTTTCTCCCTGGGTTACTTGGGAGCAGGCAACATTCACAGGTCTTCTCCCCCAGGAAAAAAATGGAAGAGTTTCAGGGTTTAACGCAGTTGTTTCAGTTGTGCCTTCCAGCTGAGCTGGCTCAATGGATGGTACAACAGAATTAAGAGAAACATCTGACTGCCCATGATACACAGCTATATAGTCAGGGTAAACCTCCTCAGAATCAGTTTCTGATAGGGAACCATCTACATCTATCAAAGTGGCAAGGTCTAACAAAGGATTAGCACTGCTTACAGAATTGGAGCAGGGGCTTTTGGAAGTCTGGCTTCTCCTCTGGCATAGTGTTCTGGGTGAAGGAGTAGGCTCACTCTCTAATGGAGCATTCATTCTGACATGTCGCCCCAAAGGAAGTAAATGGTTTCGATGCAAAGTCTTTAATGGGCCACTTGCCTGTTCAGGTTTTAGTTGGTAGACAGGTAAGCTAGATATCTGCTTCTTTACAACACAGGGCTGGGAGTCCCAAAGGTTTGCAAGTTTATGTTTTCCAGGAAGTCCAAGGTTCCTGATAAGAACACAATCACCTGGTTGCAGATCACAGTATCGTACCTCCTGATCATAATGGTCTTTATCGCCCTGGTTCATCTTAACCAATGCAGCCTGAGCAAGCTTAAAAGCAGCACTCAAGCCCCTTTGAGCAGCACTCAAGTCCAGAGAATACCCAGTGGCCTCATTTTGGGTACAGTTATAAGCATGAACAAGATGGCTAACATGTTGACTCCATTTAGATTTCTGTCTGGCATTCAAAGTTCCTAGCATATTAAGCAGGGTCCGATTGAATCATTCAGGCTGTGGGTCTCCCTGTGGATGATAAGGTGTTGTTCTTGATTTTTTTATATTTAGCATAGTTAAGAGTTCATGAATTAATCGACTTTCAAAGTGTCGTCCTTGATCAGAATGCATGCGCTTGGGTAGACCATAATGCACAAAGTACTTTTCCCAAAGAATTTTAGGAACAGTAGTGGCCTTTTGATCCTTAGTTGGGAAAGCCTGTGCATACTTTGTGAAATGATCAGTTACAACTAATATATTACAAGTATTTTCGCTATCAGGTTCAATTGTGAGAAAGTACATACAGACCAAATCCAAAGGGCCTTCACTGTGAAGATGAAACAGTGGAGCAGTTCTTGTGGGTAGAGTCTTCTGCTGTATACACCGGGCACAGGTTTTACAATACTGTTCAACATCAGTTTTCATTCCCAGCCAGTAAAAATGGTCTCACGCTAGTCCATAGGTCTTATCAAACCCAAGGTGCCCATGGTCATCATGTAAAGATTGTAATACCGCTTTGTGATAGTGCTGAGGTAAAACCAGTTGTTTTTTAATGTGTTGCTCAGGCTGTTTAGTGATTCTATACAAGAGTCCATTCTCCTAGGAATGGTGATCCCATTCTTTCATTAGGAGAGGAATAGTAGGGTGTCTGCTTTTATCTGCAGCAGCAGGGTTTCCTTGATCAACTGCCAGCCAAACTTCTCCAACACAGGGATCTTGTTGTGCAGCCCGAATCTCAGAACAACTCAAATGAGGAAGATGGGAGGTAGCTAAAAAAACAAGATTGCAGTAAGCTTGAGGGATAGCTTGGGTTTGCACTCCTAAAAGATCAATAAGGCGTGTAGGATGTGTTTTAGTCAGTTTCCCACAAACAGTAGAAACACGGCACAAAGCTTGAATGCCAGCGGGGAGGCAGAGGGAGTAGATGTTGGGTTAACAAGGGTTCTTACATCTTCTAGCGTCTTTCCTTCTTGTTGCAGCCAAGCACCCAACTTATTCACAAAATCAGAAGTCCCAGCTGACATAGTCTCCTCCTTTGGAACACTCCTAGGCAGAAACACAGGCCAGGGGCCGATTTCATCCACAATACCAATTTCCCGTGGCACACACTGTGGGTCCAATTCAGCAGCTGTTTTTACTAGCACAGACACAGTCTGGTAGTTACAGTCCCCATGCTGACCATAAATTATGGTCTTTCCAAAGAATTTCATACTTCCCAGTGCCTGATATATAACAGCATCCTCAGTGTCTACGGGCACCTTACCAAGTAAAAGGGCATGACTGGGTGGCACTCCTACCTCTTTACACCAGGACATGACTTCATGAGGCTCCATAATGTGACAGATAAATTCACTAAAGAAAAACAGACACTTATATTTTAGTAAGGTTGAAGAAAATAGTTAAAACTTCAATAATATTAAAATAAATAGACATAAAGGGTTTTTTTTTTTCTGATGCAGACTTTGGGGTGGTAGAGGGATCCCAGCAGTGCCTCCAAAATGTAACCCTCTCCCTTTTCTCCCTGGGTTACTTGGGAGCAGGCAACACTCATTTGTGCACAGACGCCTAAATCTGATGACAAAGAGATCCTGAGTTTTCCTGTGGTGATGTTGAGAATGTGGGAATCCTCTATTCAGTCTTCTGCTGCAGTCCCTTTACTTTACAGGAAATTAAACTTGGCAATGCCGCCAGCTGGCTGGGGCCTGTACATGCTCAGTGGCGTGCCTTGGGAGCCTCCAGGACTAAATCCATGCGGCTAAGAATAACCTGTGGGATGGGTCTAATCCAAACGTACTAATTATATATATAATACATTCATAGTGTATAATTGCTTGTAACAAATCTTTACTTAACAAAGAAACTTATGATAACAGGATGGAATTGAATATTACTACTAATTTAAATACACAGAGGCAAGTAAATAAACCCGTGAGCAGACACAGAATATAGTGTACAGGAACTCATCTAACTAGCATGTTCACAGACCTTTTTCCAACTCAGAGGGCATACTGTTTAGAGTTGAGAACCCCAACCACTTGCTTGTGTGGGCGCACTTGGAGGGTCAATGAAGGAGAGAAGGCAGCATGCTGATGGTCCAGTGTATCCACTCAGAACAACGCTGCAGCTCCATAGTGAGCCCAACCAATGGTCTGTTGTCCTGGCCCTGGTTCTAGGGGACTGCCACACTGCCTTCCCTCAGGCTCAGTCAGTCTCTCAGCAGACTCTCTTGCTTTAAAAGCCCTGCTCCAAGCTGAAGAAGGGAGACAGACACTCACACCCTTACTCACACCCTTACTCAGACCCTGCTTTTGGGTTGAGTAAGCCACCAACCTCTGAAGCTCCCTATGGTGTTTTGGACTACCTAGGGTCATTGGGGTTGCCATAGTGATAAATGGGAGGGTCGTTTAGGTGCTAGGGCAACCTGTCTGTTGGGTTCTCTCTCCCTCAGTTCTCTTTCAATAAAGACTCCTTACACAGCTCTGAATATGCTGCCTCTCATTACTGGATTATAATTTCCCCTAAAACTCTACACTCCCCGCTTGAGTGAGCCTCCAGCAGTGTCAGGAACCCCAGGAGCAGCTTCAGGAACCCCAGGAGCACTCACAGCAGCTTCCAGATACAGATATTCTCTCTCTCTCGAGACCCCTTTGTCCCCCTCCACTTCCTGGAGGGCAGCCAGGGTCCCTCTCTCTCTTCCAAGGGATCATGGGAGTTGTAGCTCCTCAGTGGAAACTTACAGCACATAGGAACTGCTTAAATGTTAACCTACTACTTGATTTCAGAGGCCCCTAAAGTACAGGGTGCCTACAGCGGCATATATGAAAGGATGGAGGGCTCCCCCCCAACCTTGCGAATAGGGAAGCAAGCGCCTTCTGAGGAGAGGGGAGCGAAGGGCCGATGAAAGGTTTCCCAAACATCTGTTTCAAAAAGTAGGATGATAAGAGCTTGCCCATGGGGAAGTGTGCGTGAGCATAGCCCCCCGGTATAGGAATGGCACCCATGGGGAAAAAATCCCATTTAGTTGGGAGTGGGTGTAGGTGAGGCAGTACACTCTTCAATATTGCCCCATGGAGTGTGCCCCATGAAAGCCTTATGTGTGCCAAAGAAGGCAAGGGAGGCACCACATGAGGAAGCGAGAAGGGGGGGGGCTTTTTTTGGTAGCCCCTTAGGAGTCAGAACCATTAGCCAGGGGTTGCCTGCGTGGGTTCAGACCACAGGCCTCCATTCTGTCCGCTACGGTAGTAGTGGGGGCTTGGATAACCTGGGGGTGGAGTCCTCTTGGTTATTGGAAGTATTAGGATCAATAGGGAGGGTATGAATATGTGGTTGAACCTTGGTCATACCTGAAGGAACAGAGGCTATTTTAACCTCTGAACCACCCACTCTCACAGAAGGAGGGAGAGAGAGGAAAGAACTGGCTGTCAGCTTGTAGGGCGGGTCCCAAGTCAGTGGGCATTCCACGAAAGGGGTTTTGGAGAAGGTGATTGGCAACCAGACTGGCTAGTTATAATCAATACTGCTGATTAGCAGGTCAGGATCCTTCCCCGAAGTTGTGGGGGAGGGACCTTGACGGGAAGGTCCCAGAACTGGATTTTGAACTGAAGTTGTGGTGGTGAGGATTAAGTCCTCACCAGCAGTCGTTGTGGATGGAGTTGGGGGGGTTCTAGCGGCCCTTATGGGGCTGGAGGGCGTGGAAGAGGCCCCACTGGGACAAGGCCCAAATATTTCAATTCCCCCTGGGGGTCACAAGCAGTACCCAAGACGGCAGAAGTCTCTGGTGGGAAGAGGGTGTCGCCCCCGAACCGCAGATCAAGGGCTACTTGTTGGGAGGCCGGGGGCACTCTAGCTTCCCGTAACCATGCTGCATGGTGCAAAGTTACAGCAGAGGCCATAGTATGGGCTGCTGTATCCATTGTGTCCCAGGCCGACAGGAGGAGGTCCTGGGAGGCTATTTTACCCTCCTCAAGGAAGGCATCATACTCTTCCCTCGCCACCTCATAGATGCTAAGGTCAGAAGGAACCAATATAATCATCTAGTCTGACCTCCTGCACACTGCAGGCCATAAAACCTCACTGACCCACTCCTACAATGAACCTCAAACCCATGACTGAGCTATTAAAGTCCTCAAATAATGATTTAAAGACTTTAATACAGAGAATCAACCAGCAAGTGGGTGATGCCCAATGCTACAGAGGAAGGCAAAAAACCCCCAACACCCAAGCCAATCTGCCCTGAGGGAAAATTCCTTCCCAACCCCAAATATGGCGATCAGTTAAACCCTGAGCATGAGGGCAAGTCCACAACAGCCAGGTCAAGACGAACTTCTCTGTAATAACTCAGAACCCACTCTATCTAATGCCCCTTCCCAGGTCACTATCATACCCATCACCAGTAGTAAAAGACAGACAATGGCCAAGTTATATTGTACATCATATCATTCCCTCCAAAAACTTATCAAACTCGGTTTTGAAGGCACCTAAGGTTTTTCCCCTCACCACTTCCCTTGGTAGACTATTCCAGAACTTTACTCCTCTGATGGTTAAGAATCTGCATTGTCAGGGAAAAATCCAACTCTGGCCCTCAGATTCAGAAAGAGGCACACCAGAGCTTTCCCAATGAAGCAGACATAATTAGATTGTACTTAATAGTCAGCATATAGTTAGCCCGCCTCTGTTGTTGTTTACTGCTCATTTGGGTACTAATTATTGCTCTTTACCAATGAGAGCAGCCAAACTCCTGTGATCTTCTGGCTACCTAGCCCCCGTCAACCTGTTTATCAAATGAGGCTGATGGCTTCTCATCAGGGGATAGACAAGGTTGATAGCTTCCCATCAGGGTCCAGACAGGAGGGATTGTTTTATAATCAATCTCTGTGGATTACCTCTTGTATCTACAAAACCAGTCTAACTTCCTATCAGTCTAAACCCCCTAGCTCCCTTGACTAACTAAACTTGTCTAAGCAAACACAACAATCTCTAGCACAGAACTTCCTGACCAAACTTACTCCATCTTTAGACACCCCCCCACAGCATCTAATTTCAAGCCTACATTTTCTGAAGGACAGATTGTATCCGTTTGTTCTTGTGTCCACATTGGCACTGTATGCAAATAATTCCTCTCCCTCTCTTGTATTTATCCCTCTAATGTATTTATAAGAGCTATCATATCTCTTCAGCTTTCTTTTGATTAGACTAAACAAACCAAGCTCTTTAAGTCATCTCTCACAAGAAAGATTTTCCATTCCACAAATCATCCTTGTAGCCCTTCTTTGCACCTGTTCCAGTTTGACTTCATCTTTCTTAAACATGGGTGACCAGAACTATACACAATATTCCAAGTGAGGTCGCACCAGCGCCTTGTATAACGTACTAACGCCTTGTATAATGCCTTGTATAATGTACTAACACCTCCCTATCTCTACTGGAAATACCTCTTCTGATACACCCCAGAACTGCATTAGCTTTTTTTACTGCCACGTTGCACTGGCTACTCATTGTCATTCTGTCATCAACCAGTCCACCCAGGTCCTTCTGCTCCCCTGTCACTTCCAGCTGATGCATTCCCAACTTATAAGAAAAATTCCTGTTATTTATCCCTAAGTGCATGACCTTGCACTTCCCACTGTTGAATTTCATCCCATTTCTAATGCTCCACTTTACAAGATCATCCAAATCATTCTGTATGCTATCCCAATCTTCCACTGTATTGGCAATAGCTCCCACCTGTCAATGGAGGTGGCAGACATAATGCCCCCCCGCCCCCAATGTAGCCCTCTAGACTATGGAGCTCACAGGGAGGAATGTTAAGTATCGATCTCCCCTGATGGGCCTCAATTTCCTGGGTGAGTTTCTACCTCCCAAACCTTGTGTCATCAAGAGGGGGGGGAGTTTCTTGGCATCCCCGTCATCACGAAGGAGGTATCATTGTCCGGGATCCCAGTTACATCATTGGCCCTGACCTGCATCTCATTTCCAATTGGCTATTTTATACTCTGGGCGTGCAATACACTATTTAAGCCCATGCTTCGGTTAGTTCGAGTGTTCTCCCTCCCTTGAACACTGAAGGGCATGTCATGAACAGGTCAGACTGATCCCCCGACCAAGACAGGGAGCTCCCACCCACAAGACTTTTGGGTGTACGCAACTTGCCGGCTGAACGATTACGTACTGGGATGCTGCAGCTGGTCTGCCTCCTCGCTTTGGGTTCCACTACGGTGCTAGGACAGGTATTATAAACTGATACAGTTATTTTACTTCTCTCGATTTCTTTCTTTCCTTTCATGATACCATTTATGCATTATTTATAAGTGTAGTTTTTCATTTGTTCCTTGTATAGTCCTTTTATTACGTAGCTGTTTATTATCCCACTTATATCTTGCATAGTCTTTTTCACTGTGTAGCTGTTTACCCCCTCCCCCCATAGGTATTTTTGTTGCCCTTTTGTTGTATGCTTTTATGAGACCACTATAAAAACTTTTTTCTACTTGAAATTGGTGTCCATTTCCTTGGTGGGTGTTGCTGGTCCATTGCAGTTACATCTCGAACCCAGGGTTCAGCACCAGCTTGGTGTCATCTGCAAACTTAATTAGCACATTCCCACTTTTTGTGCCAAGGTCAGTAACAAAAAGGTTGAATAAGATGGGTCCCAGGACCAATCCTTGGGAAACTCCACTAGTAACCTCCTTCCAGCTAGACAGTTCACCTTTCACTATGACCCTCTGTAATCTCCCCCATAGCCAGTTCTTTATCCACCTTTCTATTTTCATATTAATCCCCATCTTTCCTAATTCAACTAATAATTTCCTGTGTGGAACTATATCAAATGCCTTGCTGAAATCTAAGTAAATTAGGTCCACCACATTCCCTTTATCCAAAAAAATCTGTTATCTTCTCAAAAAAGGGGATTAGGTTGGTCTGGCATTACCTTTTGTAAAGCAGTGTTGTATTTTATTGCAGTTAACATTCTCCTCAATATCCTTAAGTACCTTCTCCTTCAAAATTTTCTCCAAGACCTTGCATACTGCTGAGGTCAAACTAACAGGTGTAAAGGAAGTTTAAAGATGGAGTAAGTTTGGTCTGGAAGGCTCTGCATTTGCTTAGACAAGTTTATTAAGGCATCAGTCAGGAGAGCTAGGGGTTTAGATTGAAAAGAAGGTAGACTGTTTCTATAGATACAAAAGGTAATCCACAAAGGTTGATTATAAGACAATCCCCTCCTGTCTGGACCCTGATGGGAAGCTATCACCCTAGTCTGGTAAACAGGTTGGCAGGGGCTAGGTAGCTGAGGGGTCACAGGAGTCTGGCCACTCTCATTGGTCAAGGACAGTAACTGTTACCTAAACAAGCTGTAAACAACAACAGAGGCAGGCTAACTATATGCTGCCTATTAACTATAATCTAATTATGTAACCTGCATTTTAAAAGTAGTAATACCATGTATGGATTTTAGGCATGATGTAACTTGTTGTATTATGCATGAGCTTCTTGCATTATGTATATTGTATTTTGCATGTTAGAAGGTATATGTGACCAGTAACCCCTATACTGGGGGTTCTTGCTCAGAGAGGCTAGCTTCTCTTTGCTTCCCTCTGCTGCAGTTCCTTTTATTATTCAGCTGAATAATAAACTTTGAACCACACCTCGTCCTCTGCCTATTGGAGTCTCGGCTGGGAACAGGTCTGCTTCATTGGGAAGGCTCTGGTGTGCCTCTTTCTGAAGTTGAGGGCCAGAGTTAGATTTTCCCCTACACAGGCCTGTAGTTACCTGGATCCTTTTTACTCCCTTTCTTGAAAATATGGACTACATTAGCAATTCTCCAGTCATAAGGCGCAACCCCTGTGTTTACTAATACTTTAAAAATCCTTGCTAAAGGGCTGGCAATTTCATGCGCAAATTCCTTCAATATTCTCAGATGGAGATTATCCGGACACTCTGATTTAGTTCCATTAAGCAGCTGAAGCTTGGCTTCCACCTCAGATATGGTAATTTCCACTTCTACATTCTCATTCCCATTAGCTGCCCAACCTCTGTCCCCAATCTCACCATCACCCTCATTAAAGACAGAGGCAAAGTACTTATTTAGATATTCAGCCATGCCTAGATTATCCCTGATCTCTACCCCCATCCTCAGTGTATAGTGGTCCAACTTCATCCTTCTGTATTTTCTTTCTAGTTATATGGCTGAAGAACCTTTTGCTCTTGGTTTTGATTCCCTTTGCAAGGTCTAACTCTGCCTGGCTTTTGGCTTTCCTCACTTGAACCCTACATGCTCTGACCTCTAAAAGGTAGCCCTCCTTTCCTATCCTTCCCATCTTCCACTCCTTGTAGGCCTTGTGTTTCCTCCTAATCACCTGTCTAAGATGTACATTCATCCAGCTTGGTTTAGAACCCATGCCTGAAAATGTTTTCCCTTTCTTTGGAATGCAGGCTTCAGATAGTTCCTGCAGCTTTGTCTTGAAGCAGTTCCAAGCATCCTCAATGTTCATATCCATGAATTCTTTGGTCCAGTCCCCTTCCCTCACTAATTCCCTTAATTTTTTGGGGTCAAAGACTCTGGTCAGATTTATTTTTGTTTACCCTTCCCTTCAGTTTAAATTGGATTAGCTCATGGTCACTAGAGCCTAGGTTATCCCCTACAACTAATTCCTCTATGAGGTCCTCACTACTAACACCAAATCTAAGATCGCATCTCCTCTTGTTGGTTTGGAAACTACTTGATGGAGAAATTCATCCGCTATCACCTCCAAGAAAATCTGGGCCCTTTTATTGCTGCTAGCACATATCCTCCAGTCTATATCTGGGAAGTTAAAGTCTCCCATAATCACACAGTCCCCAGTAGTGTTTACTTCCTTAAAGAGTTTTCTATCTATGTCCACATCAGATCCCGGTGGTCTGTAACACACTCCAAGCACTAATCCAGGAGAAACTCTAGTAGCTTTCTTCTCCAATGTGATTTTGAGCCAGACAGACTGTCCTAATTTCATCACTGTGAATTTCTTTGCATTCTACTGCATCATTGATATACAATGCCACACCGCCACCTTTGCCATTACATCTGATTTTCCTAAAGAGCACACAGCCTTCAATGCCTGTACATCAGTCATGACTACTATTCCACCATGTTTCTGTTATCCCTATAATATCCGGTTTCAATTCCTCTACCAGTACTTCCAGTTCCTCCATTTTATTACCTAGGCTTCTTGCATTGGTATATAAACATCTCAGCTTTTGCTGCTGGGCTTTGGTCACATTCTTTACCCATTATGGCCTTTTTTTCACTACTGCCAACATCGCCCATCAGACCAGTATCTGTGCTTCCCACCTTTCTAACATCCATACTGCCTCCCACATCTTTGTCTTTTCTGAATTTAGTTTCCTGCCCCTCAATGCTAGCCTCAGGCATAGAGATTGTCTGAGCATCTCACAGCCATCGCCCCACACTCTCTAGTTTAAAGGTCTCTTAATCAGTTGAACTAGCCTCCCTCCCAGAAGTCTGCTTCCCTCTCTGTTCAGACATAGTCCCTCCCAAGCAAACAGTCTTCTGTCCATGAACACCTCCCAGTGCCCACACATCCCAAAACCCTCCTTGTAACACCACCGCCTTAACCATCTGTTAACTGCCAGAATCTTCTCACACCTGTATGGTCCTCCTCTAGGGAGGGGCAGAATCACACTGAAGATCACCTGAGCCTCTAGCTCCTTCAGAGTCCTCCCCAGCCTGGCATAGTCTCCTTTGATACATTCCAATGAGAATCTAGCTATATCATTTGTACCCACATGAAGGACTATCAGAGGATTCTTTCCTGCTCCCATTAGGATCCTCTTCAGCCTCAAATCCACATCATGTATCTTAGCTCCAGGTAAGCAGCACACCCTCCTGTTCTCAGGATCACTTCTAGTTATAGGCCTGTCTGTCCTCCTCGGCAGGGAATCCCCAATCACATATACTTGCCTTTTCCTGGCAACAGTGTGCTTCCCCAGTCTCTACCCAGTTCTCTCTGACCAGGAGTCATGTCATCTATGGCTGCTGTTCCCAATCCTCTGCATCCACTCCTGAATGCTCCCTGGGTTCTTATTCATCTCCAGTGGCTCAACTCCTCTTTGAATGGGACTAGCTGCCCTTCTCTTCTTCCTCACACTCTCACCTTCAGTGTTCACCTGCTGGACTCCTTCATTTGCTAATTCAGCAAATCTGTTACTGAGTTCTATTTCACCTTCACTAGCTGGTCTTTTTCCTCTGCCACTTTCTCACGGTCAGGTGTTTCCACTGCTCACTTTCCTCATCTAGCAGTCTCTCCTCAGAACTGGCTGCTCCTGTTTTCATCTGCAGGTCTGAGTTTTTGTCTCCAGCCTTCCCAGTCCTCTGCTGCATTAACTGTTCAAACCCCCTTCTAAACTCAACCATAGTTGCCACCTGCATCTCCAACCCTCAGATTTTCTCCTCCAACAGCTCTATGAGGTGGCCCTTCATACAAACAAATTCTTTGGGGTTATACCCTCCAAGATAATGTACATCC
Source organism: Podocnemis expansa (assembly GCA_007922195.1). Lineage (NCBI taxonomy): Eukaryota > Metazoa > Chordata > Testudines > Podocnemididae > Podocnemis > Podocnemis expansa. The sequence goes on along the minus strand of ML682024.1, from coordinate 6,854,435 downwards.
CACAGCTTCCACATCCTCTCATCTTCATTGTCTCTCCCCTTGCTGCAGTGACTTCTGCTGCTACCTCCATCTCTGCCATAAGTCTGTCTCTTTCCCCCACAGCCCCCCATTAACAGCCCTGTTACCTGCAGCTGGTGCTGCTGCAGCTTGCTTGAGTGGCTGCCTTTATAGCTCCCCCAATAGGAAGGCTCCACCCCTAATTGGGGTCACCTGACCCCAACTGCCACTCAGCCCCTGCAAACTGAGAAGAAAGAAAAAAAAAAAAGCAAAAAAAGAAAAGCCAAACCAGAAAACAAATTCAAAACAGACAAGCAAACACACACAGCACTCCCAGCTCCACAGCACTCCTCTACAGTCCCTAACTCCCTCTCAAACTCCCCTGTTAACAGCCCTGTTGCCTGCTCCTGGTGCTGCTGCACCTGTGGGAGTAGATGTCTAAATTTATTTATTGGCTCCCAAACATCCAGCATGTATCTGCCTACCTGGACCTGATTATATGCAACAAGTACCTGGAAGGCCAAGGAGGAGTATACCTTCCAGCCCAGTAACTTTAACTCTTCATGTCCCTTGATGTCGGGAGGGGATCATGAGGAGCCTGCCCTGGCCCCAAAGCCGTCTCTACCACTGCTTGAGGTGGGACTGGGTGATGGATGAGCGAGGAGAACTCTGGCCCCAGAACTCGGTACTTGAGGCCCGTCATGTCTGAAACCAGGGAGATGGAGCCCAGGTTCTGCCAGCAGGACAAGGCTAGGTCCTAAATGCTGGGGTGGAGGGGAACCATGACTGGTTCCACCGAAGAGAACACTGGGCCAAATAAAGTGTCTTTGGACCCTTCAGAGGACTGGACCTCCATTCCCATGTGGGCTGAGACATGGCGCAGGAGATCAAAATTCACCTATAAATCCCCCGTGTAAGAACATGGCACTGGCTTTAGAGCCCTGACTGGTGCCGAGTGGGATGGTACCAACGTGGGCGTGGTGGTCTGTTGTGGGGACCATTTATGGGGATGGTACCTAAAGGGCAACGGAGCCAAAGGTCAATGCCAGGGCTACTTGGAGCCCTTTGAGGCCCCTTCCCCTGGGCTGGGAAGCAGGGAAGCATCTTGGGACCCTCAGGACGGTGCTGGGGGTGGCAGGGTGATATGGGGCTGAGGAGATGGCTCAATGGTAGCGGGGCTCAAGGGGGTAATGGGCTCCAGTGTTGGGGAGCCCGGCCCCGACAGCAGAGAAGGCATATGGTGCCATTTATGCTGCACCCAGACCTTCGAAATGAAGGCTGGTTTTCCTTTTCTGGCAGGCACCGGGGAGGGAGGTGTAGGCAGTAAGAGGAGTGCCCTCGCTGCCTCAACTGCCTCTGGAGTCGTCGGGATCTGCACCGACCCTGCCCAGTCCCATGGGGAGTCCTGTGTTGGAGACAGGGAGCGGTGCCTGCGCCGGGGTACTGATATCAGTACTGAGTTGGTCCTATGTCCCGTATCATCATGATACCAGGAAGGCTCTGGTGCCAAGCTGGCACATGGTGCCGCAGGAGACCCCGAGGCCTCAGGGGAAGAGTGCCAAGCCTGCTTGGAGGCCATGGCATGGTGCCTTTGCTCCCTGTCCTTGATTGTCCTTGGTTTAAAGGACAGGCAGATGGAGCAGGTGGTGACCATATGGCTTTCACCCAGGCACCGGAGGCACTTCTCATAGGGATCATCCCGTGGGAAGGCCTTTCCGCATTCGGCGCAGGGTTTGAACCCCTGCATGGTGGACGGTGTAGGAGCGTGATGTTGATGTTCTGGCTCAAGATGGGGAACTTTCCTTGGTGGAACTAGGTCCACGAATAAGTGCCCCAATCGAGTGAAAGGCTCATAAAGTAGAACAAGAGGACAGGCTGCTTGCAACATGCAAGGAGCAGGCAGTTCCACAACCGACACTAAGGTGGAAGAAATGAAACTGGGGAGAGGTAGGGAGGTGGCCTCATATATAGCCATGGGGTGGCGTGGGGGGGGGGGGGGGCTGCCTGCCCTCTTCTGACAGGCAAAAAGTTCAGACCAATCAGGCACTCCGGCACGGAGACACCTATTACTGAATAAATCCGAGCAGCACTCAAAGAAGAATTTGAAGTTTGCAGGTTAGTCCAATTCCTCTGGCAGATCCAGCACCTGGGTGGGTCTCAGTCCTTTTTCCAGTTGCAAAGGAATAGTTCCAGAGATGTTAGTTGCAGACTGGTGACAAAATGGAATTGGGGCTGCTGCCTTTATCACCCCTGCCCTTCCTCATGCTGTGTGGAGTTTTTGCAGATCAAAATGGAGTCAAGTCACAGGGGCAAGTCCTAGTGACTCAGCAGGTTTCTCCCTGGGCCCACTATACCTGGGAGCTTCCTTAATGGACCCTTAAGTAGACAATGGTTTGTAGACCTCCAGTTTGGTAGTGTTCCAGAGTCAAATAACTTGAAACACAAATAGAACAAACATATTCCTATCTTCTAATACAGCTATGGCACCTACATAAACCATAAAGTCATTCCTAAGAGATTACAGCCTTTCTTTTGGTATCAAATATGGCACATCGCATATGGATTGTTGCAAATATGAAATATTAATATTAAAAAAATCATAAATGATCCCTTTTATCCAGACAGCATCATGCATCACGCTGGCCTTGGGGCATGGGTCAACGACCTTCGCTGACCCCCATGCCAGCCCCTAGGCTATGCTGCAGCCCCTCCACCAAAAAAAGTGACTGCCAACAGAAAATTTGGTAGTGGCCTCAGCAAGGAGGGATTCCCAGGCATATGGCCTAAATAGGCTCAGAGAATTTCTTTACATAGTGTCTCTGGGAAGCCCTGCTCCAGTCACCACCAAATGGAGCCACTTTGGGTGGCTTCTTTCAGCTGGGCCATGCATACCCAGGCATGCCAGATAGGGTCTGTGACCCACTACTGGGTCATAACCCATGGTTAGAAAACCACTGGGCTAGAGGGTGGCTCCTCCCAGGGTCCCTACAGAGCAGAGATCACCATCCCTGTAGGTCTGGGTCCACGCAGGTGTGCTGGGAAAACAGCAAGCACAAACTGGAGGGCACAGAGTGGTGAGGCAGGGGCGTCCCTTGTGGTGAGTGTGGCTAGGCCCCAGACCAACTCTGTTGGGTGCATAGGTGCAAATATGCTGGCCCTGTTCAAGGAGGGGAGGGAATTTCATTGCCTACCTCACTGCTTTGGGGAAGGCTTCTGAATCGCATCAGGTGGCTGCTGCAGGTCAGCTGTGGTACTTAATCCCACCTGGAGCCAAAAGACATAGGCGTGATGGTCAACCAAGTAGACAGAGTCACCTGCCTGGGAACCACCACTCTGATGAAAGATTACAGCTGCAAATGGAACATTGGAGCTGGAGCTGATAGGAGGGAGGACAACATAGAAATGGTTGGGCTGGAACAACTGTATGATATCCATCCCCCAGCCTGAAGACGTGGCTACTGGTGGGCCCAGATCAGATCTTTCCCCCTACTTACCTGACTCTGGGGTGTGTTTGGACACTCTATCAAGATGACCATGGCAAGGAGGCATCTGCGGTGGGGAGACAAGGAGGGCCCTAAAGAGGTGGGGGGGAGGAGGCCCAATCAGTTGTTGGCTGTTGCCTGATTCTGGTTGTTTAGTAATTTGGTTAGGGTTATAGACTCACCACTGGATTTGATCAGAAGTCTGTGTGGTTCTAGTCCCTGAATCAGGCTACAGAGGTGTGACACCTCTCCCCCACCTAGCAATCCAGTCTAGTGTATTGCTTTGCCTCCCTGTCTGCCCACCCCTGAACCCTGACTTTCCCTGCCTTGCTAGCTGCACCCCTCCCCCATTCCTGGGTCAGCGCACACCAGTTTCCTGCATATATTTGGTCCCAGCTAGTGGAATTGCACTCATTAGCCACTCAGGAAATGGTCCCCCAGCATGCAACCCAGATGCTACACCACAACCTTCTATCCTGCAGGGACTGGGACCCTTCCCAGATCATTGCAGGGTCATATACTCTGGTCCATCAGTTTAACAAATAAACTGATATGCAGTCCAATCTTGCTACAACTCAGGCATCTACACTTTCACTTTCTTTCCAAAAATCCATGCTGCTTTGGATAAAACTCATTTGCTATTGTGGGCTAGATTTGACTCAAGTGTACTTCAAGTGGGCCATGCATACCATAAATTGAAATAGTAGGGCACCCATATTTCACCCATGTCAACATCGCCCACCTGGAGCTGAGTGCCATGGTCCTGCTTGTTCTGGCCCTGATCCTGGCTGAGGTCTATTGCAGCCACTCTAGGGATACTGTAGGTGACGTGACACCTCCCCTTTAGCACTCTTTGCTCCCCTCAGGAGCTGGGCCCTGGGCACCCTGGGTCCCTCTAACCTGCAATCTCTCTGTGCCCCCAGGAGCCTGGATCTCGCTTTGCAGCAAATTGAATCACCAAGGGACAAGTCATTGCCCCTTGAGGGGTTAAGACACCAACACAAAAGCCCCTGTTCATCCCCAAACAGCCCTGCCTTGGAGAATCTCCCCACCCCGGACCAATGGCCATACCCTGGGATAGCACTCTCAGCTTGCAATCCCCATCTCTGTGCCACACCCAAAACCAAATCCCCTAGCTGGCAACCCTGTTGACTTCGCACAGTCCAAATAGAGACTGTCCCATGGCAGAAAAACACTAAACTGGACTGTTTCCCTGGGAAGGTAGTAGTGTCTAGTAGTTAGAGCAGGGTGGGGCTAAAAGACAGGACTCCTGGGTTTTGTTCCACAGTCTCTTTGCATTGGAGTTCTAGTTTCACAGTCAACCACCACTTCATGCGTCTCTGATATAGACACCCCAACCCTGGTGCCAACTGGGGTCTCTGATAGCAGTAATTCATGGGGGAGAATGTGCAGCTCTGGCACAGCCATGTCTCATGCAGCAATTTCAATCACTGCACAATGGAGAGGCAGAATCATTACGCCCCCTCTGAAACGCTACACCCTGCATACCCTCGTGTGGTGTGATCTGTGTATCATTCATGGTCATTCCTACAGTATAGCTGTATATGGTCTCCTGCAAAGTGTGTCTAGTATGGTGTTTCTGGAATGTCCATGACATACTGAACATACTGTTACAGTAGCATGTTTCCTGCAATGTCACACACGTACAGATGTAAAACAATCAAGGAGTCCTGTGGCACTTGAAAACTAACAAACTCTGCCAGGTCAGGTCCTCAAATGTGTGCCTCACATGGCATGAAAAGATGCATACAGCTACAAAGCTCACACATGCATGCAGGAACAATGGCCTGGCCTGAGCAACTCATAAAATGATGCTCATTGACTCAAGTAAGGGAAATCACACCCACTGCCAGACAGGGCTGATCACCTGACCCCAGGAGGTGTGCAGGAAACTTGTTCAAAGAAAGAGACAGCTTTGTCTAGGGATCTCTCTCTTGGAATCCATCTGCAGTGTAACATCAAGGATACTGACAAATGAGGATGTGAATTATCTTTTAGTTAATTGTGAGCTAATCCTTGATTTATATTAATCGTCACTTAAAATCTTGCTGAAGCTAATCCATTTGCTTAAAATCAAGTCAATAAATGTATTTGTTTGGTTTATCTGAAGCATTGTGTGGGGACTGAGTATGTACAGAGCCATTACTAAGAGTGATAAAGCTGGTGTATATCAATTTCTTTGCTAAATTGACATGAACTTACAGGTGGGTGTGTAAGTGAGCTTGCAGGTGCAGTGTATAGCAGTGAACCCTGCATGACAGAAGTTCCAGCAGTTGCATCTGGGGCTGGGGGTGTTTGCTGTGGGTCTATCCTGTTAGGGAGTGGCCAGAAACACTCCTTCACTGGGCCAGGAACAAATTACTCTCGCCAGAGGCTTGTTGTGAGCTGAGGACTGGGTGGTTCTGTGATGGAGTACCCCAGGAAGCTCTCTCTGGCCCCTTCTGCTCCTAGCTGATTAGGACTCTGCTACATGGAGTTTTCTTCCTTATAACCCGTTCTCCATGCTATTGTGTAGCCAGCTCCCAAGTCCAGCCTCAGAGGGTCCAATCTCCTGCTCTGCCTGGGCTCCCCTGGGACCTCCCTCCAGGAGGGTCCCTGAAAGTCCCAATCAGAAAGTGACTGTCAGCCAGTGTGGAAGTGAGAGGGTTTATTAGCAATACAGTTCACACAGCAGCTAGAAAGTTGGTATCAGATTCACCAGACAGTATAGTAGTAAAACCCCAGGGTGGGTAGGATCATACCCTGAGGGATCCTGCCTCTTAGACCCCCATTTCCCTATGACCCCCTCTCCTCTCTAGTCCTTTGTTCTCCTTCCTGGGCTAGGGAGCCCTGCCCCTTGGTCTTAGCTGGCCACAACTTGTGTGACTGGCAGGGGTCCAGGTAAGGTCTTCCTAAAAGCCCCTCCATCCTCTAGCGGTCTTTGTAATAATCACAAACCTTGGGTCCCATCACCAGAATACATGAACAGAAAACAAGAGAAATTGGAGTATCACCCATGACATCCTAAACCAGTCCAAGAGGGGTTTCCCACTTCATCACAGCTTCACACAGCAAAGTAGAGTGAGTCGGGGCCCAGGAATGAGGAATGCAGGTGACACAGCTATACACAAGTCCAGATTTTAGGGAAGGAACATTACATCCCCATTGCACCCACTTTTCACACATGCCATAGCTCCTGTGGCACAAGGGCATGTTCGCTAGCTGAGATGGAAAACTGTTTAGTCAAACCATCCGGCCCCTGGAAATGCCACTGTTTAGATACCCTGAACAACCTTAATTCTGCCCATTTGGCTGTGTGCATTATAATGCCATCCTTTACCAGAATTTCCTGGGTGTTGCAGACTCTGATGGGGCATCTTTCTCATATTGGCTAGGAAAGGGTTATGAGAGCCCTGGAAGTGGAATGGGCTGCAGGAGAGCCAATCAGAGCCCAGGGGCCTGGTATAAAAGGGAGCTGCTGGGCAGCACAATATAGTATGTCCCAGGAGCTTGAAGAGGTCAGAAGGTCAGGACCCTGGACAGAGCAGTGTCTGGCTGCTGAGACTGAGCAGAGCCAAGGCCCTGATACAAGGGTGGCAGAGGTATGGGGGCTGGAGGGAAGTGGCCCAGAGAAGACTGGCCCAAAGTTAGGGGAGGAGATGATGCATGTCACTGCACACAGGGTCCCTGTGCTGGGGTCTGGAATAGTGATTGGGCCTGGGTCCCTCCCCACCTTCCCCAGGCCACCAGTAGAGAGCCAGAAGACTGTAACAACTAATGAACTGAGTGGCAGAACAAGACTATCATGTCCCCTGGATGGGGTGAGAGATGAGGCAAAAGGAATACATATTAGGTCTGGACAGAACTGAGGAGGCCTACATGCAGACATCAAGAAAGTGATAGCACACAGGCCATAGATGAGAGTGTCAGCAAAGCTACTCACTGAAAGCCCCAGCATGAGGCACTTCTCTGGCAGAGAGTGCCGCCCAAGTGTCACACAATGGTTTCTGCTCACTTTGGTCATACTAGATTTGGCCAGCAGATTAGTGATAACATGTGAGAGAAGCAGGAAGAGATGAGTCATTACCAACTTCCTGTGGCTGCAGCTGCTTATGCAGAGCCTCCTTTGGGGCTGGGTGGGATTGGGCACTGGCAGTGCAGAGAGGTCCCTTGCAACCCCACTGTGCTATGCAGGGCTTCAGGTGTTAGGATAGTTAAATCACACTACCCCAAGCCAGATCCCCATTTTGCAGAATCTCAGCGCCGTGAGACAGAGCCCCTGGCCACCCAAGTGTGGGAATGCTGCATCTGGTACTAGAATAAGGTCCTTACTGCCTCCCGGGTGTCTGGCCCCCTGCTCTTTCTGCAGCAAGGTCCCTCAAACTCCTCCTCTCCTCCCATTTCTTCCTAGATAACCCCTGGCCCCCAAATCTCCCCATTGAGGGGTGGCTGAACACCTCTAGCCCCCAGATGCCACAACAGTAACTTCTGTCCTGCAGGGATCGGGACCCTTCCCAGATCCCTCCAGGCTCATTTACATCAGTACATCTGTTTAAGAAAGAGACTGATATGCAATAAGCCTTTGCTGTAAGTTAGGGATCCATAAATTCATTCTCTCTCTAATATCCACACTGCTTTAGATAAAGCAATCAATAGTTTACTAATCAAAACATGATTTTAAGAAAGTATAGAGCAAATCAATGCACAGTCAATTAACCAGTCAAGAGGTTACAATGACCAAATAAAAGATCATTCACAATCTAACCTAAATTCACCACTACAATCATGCTCTTCTACCCAGTCTAATTCAGCTGTGATGGTTTCCAGTGAGTCCCCACCCTTCCATGGGCAAGGCCCACTGTCGGTTGCTTTATGATGGAGTTTGCTTTGACAAAAAGCCGCTGATCAGTTTAAAACACGACTTTTCTCTTTTCTTCAAACCCCCTTCCCTCCTCCTCCTTGTGGTATTGTCATTCACTTTGTGTGGTCTTCCCTCTCCAACCCAGGTACTACAGACATTTAGCTAGTCCCGTGTCATGGCATTTTTCTCTGGCCGTGTGTTTGCAGCCCTGATTACTTGCTCCTACTTGAACCATGTGAAATCTTTGGGATACGTTTCTTATCTACACATATGGATAACACTGCAAGAAACTTGCTACCATAATAATAGTAATGCAGAGTATGTCATGGGTGTTCTAAAAGGATCATGCATGGCATATTCTTCATTAAACTATATGGTAACCCTTCTGCCAGGGCAGGCTGGCAGAACAAGGGCTGGGTTCTATACCTAGGGGTTTCCCAATAATGTAGCACCACCAACCGGCTCGAATCCCCACTCAGATTTCTGGGAAATCCTGCACTGTTCCCTGGGCACCCCAAAAGGGGTAAGTCTTCCACACTCGCAAGCACGAGCCTGAGTCTAGTAAACAACTTTCAATAGTAGTAAAACGAGTGTAAAATGCCAAATAACTGAAATTAGTGCTGATCTAGCAAATCAGTACATAGCAAAGTTCCCAACAACCTACACCACATAACAGAATATACAAGACTTAATGGCAAAACCAACACTGAGCTGGAGAGTCAGTGCTAACTAGGCTCCCAACCAACCCTAGGGTATGTTGGCAGTGTCTTTCACGCCAGCTGTCCCCAGGCACCCCCTATTGGCCACTCGCTCCATCCAATAGCACCATCCCTTGGCTCCTCCTGCTGTCTACCAGCTCTGCCCACCAGTCACTCACACCACCCAGCTTGCCACTCTCATGGTCTGCTGGCTTCCTTCATCTGCTGCTCATCTTCAGTGATTTCAGCTCAGAGAGAGCATTTTTTTCTCTTTCTGTAATTTCAGCTTAGAGAAAGTTGGTTTCTTTTTTAAGGGATTTCAGCTCTTAACTTCAAGTAGCTACAAACAGCTATCTCTATTTAAATGACAAAGACCTCAGAAGAAGCTTAGCTAGATCTATCATTAGACAGGAGGAAACATAGCCTCAAAACTGCACCTTCATCTTCAACTTCTTTCAGGCTGAAACATGCAGTTGCCTTTCCTACAAATCTTTTTAACTAAGGGTAACTTTTACCCTTTAACTAACCCAGACAGATTTGAAACGAACAGAGAGTAGCAATTCACAAAAAGACAGTATTTCATATTTCCCTTCAGCAGAATTATAGATATTGACAGATTTGTGATCAAATTAACTCCAAATACCATTACCCACTATTCCCTGCATCCAGTATGCTAATACCTAATTGTGTTTTTTGTGTTCATGCTAATACAGGACCCATGCTGATTAGATGCCCACCCCTCCTGAACATCATAGGCACAGCTTCTAAGCCTACCTTACATATACAATTACATTGGAAAGGTGAACAGGAAAGTTACACAGATCACATTACAGGAGTGCTTAGTTGCAACCCATCACAGCCTCACACTTCACCCAGAGCCAGGCTATATTAAAAGGTAGGTGCTGAGGTTTATGCTGTGTTTCATCGGCAGCACCCAGAAACAGAAAGTGTGTGCTGGCTCCAGGCTGAGTTCTGCTTTTGTGGATTTATTGGCTCCTCCTTCAACAACACAGGACCTAAATTTGTTCCTCTGCCCCCCCCCCAGTGGGTTTGAAAACCACAACTCCTTCCTCTCCTCACTGTCCCACATCACTGAACTAAGAATAGCATGAGTAGGAGGCTGGCCTGGCCAGGCCTCTCCATCCTCATGCTCCAGGGTAAGTGCTGGCCCCAACTGGGTCAGGAAGGAATCTTCACCCTGCTCCATGGGAGAGGGTGGCTCGGTGGGGGCCACTGGTGTGTGGGAGGTGTGGGGGAAGGTGCCCTCACCTGCTCTGAGCTGTGACTCCATGAAACATAGATGGGCCCTTTGGAGAAGGTCGGGGCAACCCAAGTATCAATAGACGACTCCTGAGACTCCCCCGTCCCAGCTGGTCCCTGCACTGGGCAGTGGTGATGTGGGATTGGGAGGCCACAACTCCTCTGGTCCCCACAGGGGTGAAGTGGGGAAAGTAGGGGCCTGGCAGCTGTGCAAGGGGATGTGGTTTGCGGGATGTTGTAGGAAACTGACATAGCACTGACCGCAGCATGTTGGGCCTGGAGAATTCAGAGAAACAATCTGAAGTGGGAGAAAGGTGTCAAGCGCATCACACATTTCCTGAGGCTGCAGCCCCTGGCATGGCTTCATATTGTGCTCACACTCAGATCTTTGGCACAGGGTAGGCAGGTGCTAGGGCATTAGTGGCAGCACTGAGGAGCCCTCACTGCCCTCTCATGGTGTTTGCTCTCACCATCCTCATCCTTGGTGAGTATCTGACACAGTCTGGGTGTATGTACATGAGGAGATCTGAAATGGGGTTTGTAGGGGAATCTGAGAGGTCAGATCTGAGACCAGGGTGTAGGAGGATCCAATCACTCTGGGATCTGGTTTCTAACCATCCATCTCCTTTCCAGGCCGCTGGCTGGCCGGGCAGAGTCAGGGGTCGGGACGTGAGTATCTGTGGCAATGGCAATGGAGGAATTTCCACATTAAGGATGAGGGAAATGGATGGGAGGCGGGGGCATAGATCTCCCTTTACAGGGATGATTCTATGAAACCTCTGCTCCCTTCCAAACCAGACATGGTGACTGACACCTTGCCATGCTCATTACAGAGGTGGGCACCACAAAGGGTGAATTCAATTGCCTTCAAACCTCTGACCTCAGGAAATACAGAGTGAAAAGACCCACTCCACACTGCACTCCCGAACTTGGCCTAGAGCGCTGGCAATTGTGCTGGGGAATGGGTCGGTAGGAGCATTCCAGTAAGAAAGAGACATGCAGGTAAATGGAGCGATGCACCAATGTGTCTGAGCTCTCTGTAACAGAGCCTCATAGGAATCATGCTGAAGTTCTGTCTTCTTGCAGATCAGGGCTCTGCCCCAGTTAGCTCCAGGTCTCCAGACAGGAATGCTGTCAGGCCCTAAATCCAGCCTCAGAGGATCTGACCCCTGCTCCACTCAGAACTTCCTCCGTGGGATTGTCTGAGGGGTTCTCACAGGAGTTGGTCAACGGTTCCTCTTGGCACAGCCAGACAAGATGAAAGCACCTTGGGAGGGGTCTGCCACCCATCAGGCTCTCACACATCCATAAAGTTATCTCCTTTGTCTGACCCCCCAAGATTCAGCACTCCTGCTCTGTCAAGATCTCCCTCTGTGGGTGCCACCCTTTGTGGGATCCCCGAGAGTTCACCCCATTCCCAAAGGAGCCATGCATCCTGCCTCCACAGTCAGAGCAATTCCCAGCCAGTAAATCTGGAGGGTTTATTTTTTCCTCTGGAGGGTAATTAGAAGTTAAAGCTGTGGCCACCTGCAGAAGCCTAGCCTTCCCCCACCATATCCTTTCTGGGGGATGCCTTCTTTCCCCCTGCTACCTCAAGACCCATGTTCTAGCCCCTCCCAGTCCTTTAACTACTTTCTGGTCTAAATCAAGCTGGGAGTCCTGTGGCACCTTTAAAGAGTAACTAGTTTATTTATTGTTGTTGGAGCTCCGCTGCCCCTGGAAAATACCTGGGGCCTGATTCTGTGCCCTGAGCCTGATCCGGTCTTGCAGCCCTGCCACCAGCCCAGCATTGGATTCCTGGCTGGGACAGTCAAGTGCTGCCACGGGTGACCTGGCCCCAAATCCCTGCCCAGGAGAGGCAGGCGCTGCCATGGGTGGCCCAGCCTGGATCCCGTGGTGAGGATCTGGGGCTGGGACACCTGTAGTGGTGCATGCCTCTCCTGGCTAGGGATCTGGGAGAGCAGTATTCTCCCCAGGACTTGGAATTAGGGGAGGTGTACAGCAGGTGTTGGGGTGCTCACTCAGTTGGCATAACACTCTTACTAGCTGACAACTAGGGGGGGTATTTAGAAATTCAGGGGGGGTTGGGATGGTGGAGGAGGGTGTTAGGGAAATCCCTGCAGGTGATGCAGGAGCTGCGCCAGGCAGTTGGGGCAGTGGTGTGACCCAGGCCTCCTGGGATAACCCTCTGAATGTGCCAAAATCAGGGCAAGCTGCAAAACCAGGGGCCAAACCCCTAAACCAATGATGGGTAGTACTTAAACTAGTCTCTCAGTCAGTAGCAAACTATGTTTCTGATTCCCCAGTCTGGTCATCACCTAGCATAACAAAATAGAAACAGCCTCCTTTATTGCATATCAGCTCCTCTAGTCTCCACCTAGCCACTGGGTCTCTTAAAGAAATAGGTTCTCCTGATCTCAAAGGGCCAGCCACATCACCCAGAACAATTGGATCTTACCCAAATTACCACACTGCCAGCCAATCCTTTAGTAACTACAACTAAAGGTTTAATATAAAAGGAAAACAAGCAAAATATGAGAGATGTTAAAGGGTCAAAGTGAATCACATACATACAAATGATTTACAGTTCATAGAAAGCAAATTCTTGAAGATTCTGTAGTTTGAATGTCAGTCCTGTTCCTCTGGTATGCACCAGCAGCTGGGTGGGTTTCAATCCTTTGTTCAGTCCCAGGAGAATAGTTCCAGAAGAAGGTGTTGGTTGCAGACAGACCGCAGACAAGATGGAGATGGGGCTCCAGCCTTTTCTCACCCTCTGCCCCCCCCCCATGCTCCCAGGGTCCTTGACAAATCAAAATGGAGTTGAGTCACATGGTCAGATTGGGTGACTGGCCGAACAGGTTTCCTCCTAGGCCCACTTCAACTGGGAGTTCCCTTGATGGGCCATCAGGAGGACAATGTTTTTGCAGACACCCAGTTTGGGAATGCCTTAAAATCAAATTACTTGGAACACACATAAAAGCAAATAGATTTCTAATTTCTAATATAGGCATGATACCTACATATAAACCATATAATCATTCTTAGCAGTTTACAGCCTTTCTACTGATACCAAACATGGTATATCACATATGGATTATTGCAAATATGAAATATTAGTATGAAAAAGAATCATAAACAGTCCCCTAGACTCAGACAACATCACATACAAGGAGGTGTAGGAGGGTGTTAAGGAAATCCCTGCAGGAGACGCAGGGGCTGCACCAGGCAGTGGTGCCAGGATACAGGGCACGTGCCCCATGTGCCAGGCTCTAGCAACACCCTGATTGCTGTCAGTTTTTAAAGTGGCACTTAGGGGTAAAAGCTGATCTGCTTCCCCTTGCATATCCAAGAGAACAACTGCACAGCTGCCCAATTATCCCCCTGATCCTGAGGCATTCTCTGTTCACTCACAGAATCAGCCTTATGGAGACAGCCAGATTTTAACATCACTATCTCTCCAACGCACTTGGTTACAGGGCTGTTTAAGCTTTCCCTTAACTTCCACTCCATCTGGAATCTTTCCCAAGGTATCCACAATAGATCTTGTAAAAAGCAAGTCAGTGAATCCACCTACAGGTGAAACACTCTTGCAGTCAGAATCTGAAACAAATCTCTCAGCATACAGATTGCTGGATGATGCTGCCGAAAGGGACTACCCCTGAGATAATCCCATCAGTTTACTTCCACACCCTCCTGCTGCAGCGGACTGTGCAAAAAATAATCAGGAGACTTCACTTCTTCTGGGGCAGCCCTAAGCAACAGATTCTTTTCCACAGAAACTTTCCCCTTTCTCTGGCCAGAGAAGGGTTTCTGTAAGGCAGTGCTCCCTTGAACACCAACAGATTCTTCCTGGGCTTCATCTAAATCCAGATTGAACTGTGAGACAATTGACATGACCTCAGTTAGCACAGACTGAGAGGCATCTTTTGTCTGCTTCTCAGACTAAATTCTGGAGACAAAATCTTCCTCAGCAAGTAAACTGCTATTCCCAACATCTAAACAGCTTGAAATTCCTTCCTCATTGTCCCAGCACACATGGCTGTTTCCAGACAAACTTTTGGAGGCTGGGGTAGCTTCCCCCACAGGCAAGTCATTACCCCTATCATACACAGGCTTAGGAGAACTCCCTCCCTGAATCTTATTTGGAACCAGAACCATTTCTGGTACCACAGGCAAATCCTGAGAGACAAACACTCTACCAGCAGATACATTGCTGATTTTACCAGTCCAGTCTTTTGCACCTGCCACTTCCTAATTGTTTCAGCACATATGGTTGTTCCCAGACAAATTTTTGGAGTTGGGGTAGCCTCCTTAATGGGCAAGCCAGTACCCACAGCAGACACAGGCTTAGGACCATTCCCTTCCTGATTTTCAGCTGAAACCAGAACTACCTTTGGTGTGCAACAGACAAATCCTGAGAGGCCACCTCTCTACCAGCAGACACTCTGCTGCCTTTCCAAGACACACCTTTAGAAACTCGCTGCTCTCCATTATTCACAGTCAATATATTAGGGACAAACCCTTTACTAACAGATACATTGCTGCTCTTTCCTGGTTAACCTTTTAAAGTTTTCTGCTCCCTGTCCCAACTCTTCTGGCTGTTTGTGGATCTACCCTGGGAGAGATGGATGTCTTTCTTAATGGGAACAGTATTATTACCAACAGGCCAATATTCTGGAGACAGTTTTTCCTTTAACAGACAAACTGCCCCTTTGAAGGGAAAAATGCTATTCTTTACAGTTCTAAGGCCAGAGACATTTTCTTCTCTGTTACAGCTTTTCTGGTTAAACACAGACCACTTAAAGTTATGCATCACCACTTCACAAATTTTCCTGTTGATTTCAGGTAACACAGTAAACTTACTTTCATATTCTTTTTGAGACTTATTTAAAACTTTCACCTGGTTATAATTATTTATCTTGTCAGTATTAAACCCATCAAATTTGTTAGACATTTTAAAGAATTCCTCTAAAAACCAGTCAAGATGAGATTGTCCATTTTTCACTTGACTTTCATGGTTAATTTTGGCAACTCTTGCCTCAATTTTCAATTTCTCCTTTCTGCGTTCTTGGGCTCTCTTTTCATAATCAGGCAGAGCTCTTTTTCTCTGAACACCATCCATAAGCAGATTTCTCATCTTTTTCTTTGACGTGTTCCCTTTAATGGTTATTTCTCTCTCCTTACATAACTCTTTA
The DNA here is from genome assembly GCA_007922195.1 of Podocnemis expansa. Lineage (NCBI taxonomy): Eukaryota > Metazoa > Chordata > Testudines > Podocnemididae > Podocnemis > Podocnemis expansa. Next base: position 6,838,942 of record ML682024.1, on the reverse strand, counting down.
AGCTCTCTTCTGCCCATGGCTCTATATGTTTGCTGTTTACTCCTTATGACCACTTTTACCTGTAAAGTTCTTAGAATCAACTTTTAAAATTTAGGAATAGTGTAGAGCCCTGATCCAAAATCCAAATGTTCTGGTTCTGTGGATCTTGCGGACTATGCCAATGTGACCCAGGACTCCTGGGATAAGCTTCTGAATGTGTCAAAATCAGGGCAAGCTGCAAACCCACAGGCCAATAAGAAGATAATGGTTCTACAGCCACTCAGTCTGGGAATGCCTTAGAATCCAATAACTTGGAACAAAAATAAACCAAACATATTCCTAATTTCTTATGCAGATTTGAAATCTATATATAAAACATATAATCATTTCTAGCAGATTACAACCTTTCTATTGGTACTGAACATGGCATATCACATATGGATTATTGCAAATATGAAATATTAACATGAAAGATAATCATAAACAGTCCCTGAGACCCAGACAGCATCACAGGGGCCTTTCCCTTCTAGCCACTCCTCTAATCTGGATCCTTTCCTCCAACCACTAGACCAGGGGTACTCAAACTTTTTGCGAGCCGGTCCACATTCAGCCTTCCACCATTCATCGGGGTCCACAAGCAACTAGGGTAGGCCTACTGCTGGGAGCGGGGGGGGGGCGATGCCGCGAGCAGGGGGGCGTGCTCCAGGAGCGGGGGGGCTAGCGGGAGCAGGGGGGTGATGCCGTGAGTGGGGGGGTGTGCTCCGGGAGCAGGGAGGGTGATGCCGTGATCGGGGGGGGTGTGCTCTGGGAGCGGGGGGGCTAGCAGGAGCCGGGGGGTGATGCCGCGAGCGGGGGGGCTAGTGGGAGCAGGGGGTGATGCCACGAGCGGGGGGGTGTGCTCTGGGAGCGGGGGGGCTAGCGGGAGCAGGGGGGGTGACGCCACGAGCGGGGGCGTGATGCCACGAGCGGGGGGACTAGCGGGAGAAGGGGGGTGATGCAGTGAGCGGGGGGGTGTGCTCCGGGAGTGGGGGGGGGGGCAGCACAGCGAGCAACTAGAGTTGCTCAGCTGCCCTCTCCCCTTAGAGGGAACATTGCCGCGGTCCACCAGAAACGTCTTTGCGGTCCGGATTGTGGACCACGGGCCGCCGTTTGAGTACCCCTGCACTAGACCCTACTCACCTACCAAAGCCAGGGAGTGAACCCAGGTCTCCCAGTCCCCTCTATAGACCCTGCTCCCCTGCTACAACCAGAGATAAAGTCATGATTACTGGCTCATATCAGCGGAGGTGGCAGACATAATGGCGACCCCGCCCCCCCAACGTAGTCCTCTAGACTATGGAGTTCACAGGGAGGAATGTTATGTATCGATCTCTCTGATGGGTCTCATCTCCGGGCTATGCAGCTCAAGGGGAAGAATGTTAAGTATCGATCTCCCCTGATAGGCCTCAATTTTCTGGGTGAGTTTCTACCCCCCTAGCCTTGTGTCATCAAGGGGGGGGGGTGAGATTCTATCCCCTTGAACAGTTTCTCTGCACCCCTGTCACCACGAAGGAGGGATCATTGTCTGGGGTCCCAGTTACATCATTGGTCCTGACCTGCATCTCACTTCCAATTGGCTATTTTATACTCTGGCTGTGCAGTATACTATTTAAGCCCCTGCCTCAGTTGGCTTGAGTGTTCTCCCACCCTCGAATGCTAAAGGGCATGTCACGAACCAGTGGGACTGATCCCCCGACCGAGACAGGGAGCTCCCACCCACGAGACTTTTGGGTGTACTCGAATTGCCAGCCAAACGATTACGTACTGGGATGCTGCAGCTGGTCTGCCTCCTCACTTTGGGTTCCACTACAGTGCTAGGACAGGTATTATAAACTGATACAGTTATCCTACTTCTCTCGATTTGTTTCTTTCTCACTTTTTTTTCCCCTCTATAATACCATTTATGCACTGTTTATAAGTGTAGTTTTTTTTTTCCATTTAGGTGTTCTTTATAAGTATAGCTGTTCCCATTTATGTATTGTCTATAAGTGTAGTTTTTTCCCATTTATGCATTGTTTATAAGTGTGGTTTTCATTTGTACCTTGTATAGTCCTTTTACTACATAGCTGTTTATTATCCCACTTGTATCTTGCATAGTCCTTTTCACTGCGTAGCTGTTTATTCCCCCCACATAGTCATTTTTGTTGTTATTTCATTGTATGCCTTTATGAGACCACTATAAATTTTTTTTATATTGAAAATTGGTGTCCGTCTCTTTGGTGGGTGTCGCTGGTCCATCACAGTTACATCGTAAACCCGGGGGTTCAACAGCTCACAGACCCCCCACTGCCCTACCCACTAGACCACAGTGGCATTCCTCTCCTGTGATCTGATCTGATATGCCACTGTGCCTCTCTGACCACCCACTCCTAGATCATGATTTACTCTGCTTTTTTAGGTGGGCCCCCATTCCTGGGTTAGAGTCTCCTGCATGTCATCTGTCCCAGGCAGTGGATTTGCACACTTGCCACTCAGGGGACAATCCCCCAGCAAACACCTCCAGCCCCAGGATGCCACAAGAGGAGCTTCTGTCTTTCAGGAATCAGAAGCCTTCCCAGATCTCTGCAGGCTCATTTACTTCAGCCCATCAGTTTAACACAAAGATAAATACACAATAAGCCTTTGCTGTAAGTCAGGTCTCCACACATTCATTCTCTCTCTAATATCCATGCTGCTTTAGAGAAAACAATTAATAGTTTATTGATTAAAACATGATTTTAAGCAAGTATAGAGCAAATCAATGCACAATCAATTAATCAGTCAAGAAGTTGCAAATGATCTTTCATTTTGTCATTATAATCTAACCAAAATTCATCACTACAATCATGCTTTTCTATAGGGGTGTCGCTGGCCCAGGGAGGGACCCAGGGCACGGGCCCAGGCCCGCCCCTGACCCACAGGCCATGGCCCCTGGTCGCAGACCACACCCCCTGGCTGGTGACAGGGCTGGAAGCCACCGCACTGCCGTGAATGGCTAGGCCCCGCATCCCTGGCTGGGGACAGGGCCAGAAGTGGCTGTGGGCGGCCAGGCCCCAGACTCCCCGCCACGTCCGCGGGTGGCCAGGCCCCGGATACCTGGCCAGGGACAGGGCTGCCGCGGCCACCGGTGGCTGGGCCCCAGATCTCCGGCTCGATTGGGCTGGAGATCCGGGGCAGCAGCTCTGGGATTTGAGGCATGTGCCCCGGGTGCCCAGTGCCAGTGACGCCTCTGCTTTTCTACCCAGTCTAATTCAACTGTGATGATTTCCAGTGAGTCCACACCTTTGCATGAGCAGGGCCCAGTGTCAGTTGCTTTATGATGGCATTTGTCTCTGACAAAAAGCCTCTGATGAGTTTAAAATATGAGTTTTCTCTTTTCTTCAAACCCCCTTCTCTCTTCTTCCTCCTTGTGGCTAGATCATTCACTTTGTGTGATCTTTCCTTTCTAACCCAGGTGCTACAGACATTTAGCTAGTCCAGTGTCATTCAGTTTTTCTTTGATTGTGTGTTTGCAGCCCTGATTACTTGCTCCTACTTGAGCAGTGTGAAATCCCTTTGGGACATGTTTTTCGTCTGCACACATGGATAACACTGCAGGAAACTTGCTACTATAATAATAATGATGCAGATTATGTCACTGGCATTCTAAAAGGACCATGCACGGCATCATTTGCATTCAACTATACCAGGGGTCAGCAAGTGGGCAGGGGAGAAGAGCCATCCCCTCTTCCCCCCCGCAACCGCAGGAGTGGGAGCTGGCCCAGCGGCTGCAGCCCCAAGCACTGGCATGGGGGTGCACGGGCAGCACGCGCTCGGTCCCTCCCTCTCTGCACTGGCAGGGAGGAGCAGAGCTGCCCCGCCTACCAACTAGCCCTCCTTCCCAGGACCAGCCAGCAATGGAGGCAGGGGCAGAGTTTGGGCCTCTTTGATCTGACCACTCCAGGCTTCAAAGGAGGCTGCTTTACCCCGAGGCCCTGAATTGGGCCCATTGAGGCCTAGAGTGGCCGTGTCAAAGCAACCCGAACTCCGTGGAGAGGCCATTCCAGGGCCCCGCCGCCACAAGCTGGAGCTCATCCCTGCCACTCCTGGGAAGGAGGGCTGGCTGGTGGGTGGGGCCTCTCTGCTCCTCCCACCAGCAGAGGGAGAGAGTGAGCGCGTGCCGCCCGCATCCCCCTTCCGGCCAGCTCCAGCTCATGCCATTGTTGGGGGGGGGAAGCCAGGAGTTCCTGGAACACACCTGGTTCCCTGGCAGAGACTGCCAGGGAGCCAGAAGGGGATGCTAAGTGAACCACAGGTGGCTCACTGATTCTCTGTTGCCAATTCCCTAGCTATACAATTACATTTCAAAGACGAACAGGAAAGTTCCACAGATCACATTACAAGGGTGGTTAGGTGCAACCAATCACAAACCCACACTTCAGCCAGAGCAGGGCTATAATAAAGGTAGGTGCTGAAGATTATACTGTGTTTCACGGGCAGCACCAAGAAACAGAAAGTGTGTGCTGGCTCTGGGCGGAGTTCTGCTTTTGCAGATTTATTGGCTCCTCCTTCAACAACTCAGGACCTAAATTTATTTCTCTCTCCCCACCTCACTACTGTTGAAAACCAAAATGCCCTCCTCTCATCTCTGTCCCACATCACTGAACTAAGAATAGCATGAGCAGGAGTTTGGCCAGGCCAGGCCTCTCCATCCTCATGCTCAAGGGTAAATGCTGGCCCCAGCTGGCTCAGGAAGGAATCTCCAGCCTGCTTCATGGGAGACGGTGGCTCGGTGGGGGCCATTGTTGTGTGGGAGATGTTCTGAGCTGTCACTCCATGAAGTATAGATGGGCCCTTTAGAGAAGGTTGGGGGCAGCCTGAGCATCTGTAGATGACTCCTGAGACTCCCCCATCCCAGCAGATCCCTGCACTGGGCAGCTCTGATGTGGGGCTGGGAGGCCCCAACTCCTCTGGTCCCCACAGGGGTGTAGTGGGGGAAGTGGGGCCTGGCAACTGCACAAGGGGATGTGGTTTGTAGGATGTTGCAGGGAACTGGCATGCTGACTGCAGCACGTTGGGCTGAGAAACCATCTGATGGGAAAGAAAGGGGCCAAGTGCATGACACATTTCCTGGGACTGCAGCCCCTAGGGCAGTTTCATATTTTGCTCACACTCAGGTCTTTGGCTCAGGATAGGCAGGCACTGGGGCTGTTACGTGTTAGCTCTGTGATCTTGAGGAATCAGAGCATAGTATCCAGCCTGTGCCTCCCCCCCACATGCACATCCCCCAGCCTGTGCTTGAACTGAAAACCAAAAACAGTAGGAAGGAAGTGAGAGACATCCTTATCTACCCATATCCAAAAGCCATCAGCACAGTTAATGGAGCTTCATTTGCATTGACTATGGAGATCCAAGCTCCATGAACTGCACTGAACCCTAGGATTGAAGAAGCAGGAACTGCACTGAGCTCTGGGATTGAAGAGGCATTGCCTGATGTGGGATCTCACACCAAAATGAACAAACTCATCAATTATCAGACCATTCTAGTCATAGACATGATAACTGATACCCAAAATACTGAGTCTGCCTGATTGTATTGTGAGCTTCCCTGAACCATCACACCCAGCCAGGAATGTGTATTGGCCACTTAAACAAGCCCTTATAAAAACCTTGATTGAATACTGTGTGTGTCCTGTGCAAGTCCGATTGAGTACTGTATGTCCTGTGTAAGTCCTGATTAGATCCTGTCTGAATCCTGTGTGAATTTGGATTGAGTCCTGATGCTTGGATCTAAAGCTGTATCATTTCCACTGGGACTTGGCTTTTCTTCTTTGCTGATTACTGTGGGAGCTTTGTTTCCATCCAGCCTCTGACCCTGATCTGCACAACCTGGGAACCTTTCTGCTACACAGAGTGGTGAGACCGCCTCTCCCCCAACCTCTCTCTCTCTTGCTCTCTCCCCCCCCCTTGTTTAATTATGACTCTCTTTCTCTAGGCTGATAGAGTAGAATCTAGGTAATATTGTTGTTGGGTGTTTTTCTTTCCTTGTATGTTTATTAATGCTGTAACTGGCTATTTTGGGGGTATTCTTCTCTCCTTTTGTAATTATTATTAGTGCAAGTTTTAGATACCTAGCAATAAAATGCCTTTTATAATTAAGCCAGTTTCCAGACTCTTTTAAGACATCGTTCCCTCTCCTTTGTTGTCTTGGTTTCTTTATATCACTTTGTAGCAACTCTTCTGTTACCTAGCCAAAGACCCCCGTGATGCCCACAACCCTGTAATGGTAGGTTGCTTACCAGTAAACGTCCTTCTTCGAGATGGGCTGCTTGGATTCATTCAGTGTTAGGTGTCTATGTGCCACAGTGCATAATTGGCTGGAACAGCTTTTAGCCTTAGCCTGTCAGGACAGGGCTGGCAGCCACCACTCCCTGGCCATATATATGGCCCCAGCCCTGCTCCTCCCCAGTTCTCATTAATCACTAACTCTGTGTAGTGGGGATGGCGGGAAGGAACTGTGGAGGAAATTTAAGGGTGTTCAGTCAGCGGAGGCCACACTTAGTAAAAGAGAGAAAGTTTATTGGAAAACTATACACAGCTGCAGACTCTGGGGCCAAAACAAAGACCCAAGAGCCCCTAACAAAAGATGGGGTTACCTTATATAGGTAATACATTATTATAATATATTCATGTATATCACCTAGTGTGACTTGGCTTCTCTCCAATCCTGTGACACTTGTACTATCTTTCCATAATGAGGAGATGCTCTTCTTCCCTTATATGGGGGTCTGCTACCTGGTTGTTTTCCTAAGTTCAGTTCCTGCTTCTGTCTCTTTCTTATGCTAATTTGCCCCACTACCCAGCTCAACAGGGTATGTGACTCCTTGTTCAATCTGAAATGGAGTCTGCTGCTCACAAAATGGAGTTAGCCAGATACTATACTTATTTTCTTCCACAGGACTGAATGAATCTGAGCAGCCCATCTCAAAAAAGGACATTTACTGGTAAGTAACCTACCGTTCTTCTTCGAGCGCTGCTTGGATACATTCAATATTAGGTGACTGCTAGCTGTACTGTGGAAGGTGGGCAGAGTTAGACTTTATCCACCATCGGCACAGCTACCCACAAATGGCACAACCCCCAAACTGAGTGAAGAAGCAGTGGGCCACCAGGCAAATGCTTACGGACACACCACCAAGTGCAAGATCCTCAGGAGGAGGCATGCATGAGAGTGCCGGGGGGTCATTTGGCACTCTGTCAGGGGACTATAAGCCTGACAGGGGCAGTCCGCGGTTCATTGTTGGGGAGTTTGCTATATCATAATAACAAGAACAACCTCGTCACCAGTAAGACCTTTTAGTGTAGGACGGTTGCCCCTTCCTAGAAGAGAGACAGTCGTGATTCAGGGCAACAGATTCTCACAGCTGTAGGCGAAGGGCAAGGGTGGAATAATTGCTACCCTTGCCAACTCAACCCCAAAAGGGGGAGGTGAGTTGGGTTAAATACTAACCAAGACTGGGGCAGGGAGCACATCACCCCTTGGCCAAGTGGGAGATAGGCAAGAGGTCTTTCTCCTGTTATAACAAAAAGGGCACTCAGGAGAGCACCCCCCCCCAATAAAAAGAAAAGACTAGCAGGATATTATTCAGGGGGACAATGCAATATGGCACATTTATTGTAAATAAGTAAGGATAGCAAAAAGTAGTCACACACACACACACACAAAGTTCTGCAATCTTGTATGATATAATTACCCGTCCTTTCATGTGTTGCTTGTGCCAGCCTAGTGGCCAACTCGGCTGGGCATAAGGAGGGAGCCAGGCCTCTGTTGGTTGCAATCCAATGCTCCAAGATGACAGTTGCAGAATGAGACCCAAAGTTTTCATGTTCTTACCCATCTTTTATACTTGCTGGCCCTGACGTAAGTCTGTGGGATTTGCTGTGTCATGTTGCCTCAGGGTTCCTGTGAGATCACTGGCCACCAGCCACTTTCAGATTTGATTGTATTTTGTTTTCTTTCTGTGGTCGCCCCTTCTGTTGGCTTTAATCAGAGATGTCTGTATTGTTCAGCCAGTTAGATGGTACTTGTGCTTCATCAGGACAGACTGGCAGTTGAGAAGGTCCCTTCTCACACACACACACACACACACACACCCTTCATTCACACACCTTGTTCACACATTTAAATGAACATACACAGCATATGCCTAAACCAGGTTTCATCAAATATACCAAACGGAGTACAATGTAAGAGTTCCAAAGTGACAATATGGAGTCTTGTTGGACATTGGTTATAATGTCAGTTACAAAGGGTTACAGAATTATTTTACTTATGATGCTAAAAGTCATATACACTACATTAACATATACTTAAAGGTAAATGTAATTCATTATCTGTCTGTCTCCCTACATTATGTCTGTGCCCCACACTCCATAGGCGTACTGGCAGGATATGCCATGGGTAGGATTGATAATAGGCACCCTAACTGAGGCGTCCCAGCTCCATATGGAAGCTAACACAGGAAGAGGGGTAGGAGGAAGGAGTGGGTGGGGACCCCTATCCCTCCATCCGTTGATGCATGGGGATGGAGGCCCTGGAAGGAGGGCCGTGAAATAAGTCCTAGATGCTTGGCAGACCCACCTCTGGGGCCCGGAAACGTCAGAGACACTCCTTCAGGGAGGTCATCATAAATGGAGAAGTGGACATCTCAGAAGGTCTCTTCTTTAGAGGTAACCCTTAAGCAGGTTATTGTAGTAAGAAGAGAGCCTTAGGAACACCCATCCTAGTATCAGGAGAGAAACTAGGAGAAAAGTGATTGAATTCCCCATGCTAGGTTGTCCCCAACCAAAAGGGGGGGGGGGAATGACCTGAGATAGGGGTGATGAAAACATCATGGGGTTCTTGTGGGGAAGGGCTTATGCAACTTCAGCACTTGGTGCGCATTTCTGTCCCCTGCCCCTGTACTTTACTCTTCCAGTACGCGGACTCACATAGGGAGAGGTGTGCCAAATCAAGGGTAGGGGTATCTGGCCATCTCTGTAGATGGGTCAGGTCCACCTCAAAGGTCATGCCTCCAACACCAGGATCAGAGTGTTTGGAAAGGGCACACAGCTCAGAAGGCATTCTTGTCTCTCACTTCTATGGAGAGGCAGTAAACCTTCATAACATAGCTGGATGACTCATTCTAGCAACGGGTGCAGGTGTTGGGTCCCGGCTACAAAGGGCCAACTACGAGGGACCTTGCATAGGTTCTGATGAGGAGAATGGCGACACCTTAGGAAAGACACAAGTTGAACGTGGTATGTAACTCCTGCTCCAAGGGAAGGAGTATTATTGGTGCGCCACCCCACGTATTGGAAGGGTTAAGCCTTGGGCAGGTCCCTGTTGGGAGGAGGGAGAAGGGAAGGATCCCAGGAAGAGGAGGAAAGCATAAGGCAACCCTTACTTAGGGAAGCCAAGAGAGAATTGCTGTGTCCTTTAAGGAACACAGAGTGGCAAGAGGGAATGTTATGAAAAACATCACCCATAAGGCATCAGGCTTTCCAGTCCATTAAGGACTATAAGCTTCCCGGGGCCAGAGTTCTGCAGGGGAACTACCCTGAGCTGGAAACTACAGGTCCTCAAATGGCTCACTCAGATGTACGAGTGCCGATGGTGGTTAGTAGTTCTATCCCCTACTATTTCCCTTCGTAGCACTTCTAGGGAGGAAAGGGGTGCACTAGAGAGGTCAGGGCAGCTCCTAGACGGCTGTCTAGAACTTACAGGGGAAGTGAACCTTGCCTGGTAGAGGGAGGCACCAGAGCAGAGGAGGTGCCAGTCAACGGCTAAACTGAGGTCTGCTTGTGGGCAGAAGAACCAGTGTAAAGTGTTGAAGGTCCTTGGGAAGGAGGGGTAGGGGCTGAAAAGGCAAAAACCCCTACAGTGAGATGAGGATCTCACAGGCAAAAGGCTAATATGAGTCTGAAGAGCATGGCCCCGATATAAAGGGGGCACTGCCTAGTGGGGAGGGGAAGGCAGGAGAAGATAGAGGGCAAAGGGGGATGAGCTTGCCCTCTTACCCATCACCTAGGGGGTGGGGTGCATCATCCTGCAATAGCTTCCTCCTGATCCATTGCAAGCCGACACAGATGAGGAGTGCTCTCGGGGTAGCGACATGGGAGCGTCCCCTTTCAGTGTGCCCGACTGGGAAGAATTTGCCAAAGTGTAGGCATCCTGCCCTTGACCCAGAGGGCTATAGGATTTTTTTTTTCTGGGGCATGATGTGCCCACTTTGCATACCTCTATGACCTCGAGGTTCCCACCGAGGCTCCAGGGCGTATGCGTCTGGAAGCAAGTGCGTGTGAGGAGAATTCTCCAGTGGCCAGGCCCTTACTTGACCCGAAGGGTATTAGAAGGGTAGAGGGAGGCACATTGTTCCCAGAGAGGAGGAAGAAGTGTCCTGAGGCAGATTGTAAGGGAGCGTTTAGCAAAAGCGTTTGGGTTTCCGCTCTGAAATTCAAGGGTTCTTATGGAGGGAGAGCGACCCTGTTGGGATTGATCACCTATAATGAGGCAAGGGGACTAACATCCTGTAGTCCAAAGGCTCCTGAAGATAGCCATTTCGGTTATGTGGGGGGGGGGGTACAACAAGGACCCTTCCCCCATGCGTTGAAGGGGTCACGGTACACTGGGAATGTTGAAGTACCTGGGGAGTGAGTGTACCCAGGGCTCTGAGTGCCAACCTCTGTACATAGACATCATGGATCATGGAGTCAGTGGACAGGTAAAGAGAAGGAGACTGCCCCTCTAAAGGGAAGTCTAATATAGCCTACTGTAAGTCCTGGGAGAGGTCAAGATCCTGAAGCCAGCCTGCCCGGCATGTAACCGTGGACCTAGCAATGCCACAGGTAGCCATGTTTAAGGCATCGAAAGCCACTATAAAGGCATGGTGAGATGCCAGGGCACCTTCCTTGATGAAGGCATTCAACGTCCCCGAGTATTCTTGTGGGAGGAGGCTGCTGAAACTGCTCATAGCATCCCAGAGGTCTGGGGAATCTTTTAACCACAGCCTGATGGCCAGGATTCCTCAGCTAAAAAGCTGAAAGCTGAGTAGGCTTTTTTTTTTTTTAGCCAGGGAGTCAAACCTTCTGGGACTCCTAGAGCAGTGCTTCCCACTCTTTTATCTGCCATGGCACACCTTGATACCTTCAAATTTTTCGAGGCACACCACTATTAGAAAACTCGTGAATATTCAAATTAACTTAAATTACTTATGAATATTCATGAACCATGGCACAGTGTTTTGGAAATGTTGCTGTGTGAGGTAGTAGCAGTAGCAGAACAGGGGTGGCAAACCAGGGGAGGTCAGGAGTTGTGTGCAGTGGCAGGAGTGAGTGTGGGGAGCACAGCAGGGTAGGGTGGCAGAAGAGGACAAGGGCAGCCATGTGGGAAACAGCACAAGGGTGGCAAAAGAGAAGAGAGGATGGGAGAAGAAGAGTGGCTTTGTGGGGAGGCAGGGGAGGAACCTGGGGATTGGGAACGTAGGGCACAGGAGTGTGGCACGGCACCCACTTCCCCCTTCTCCACAGTGGCTCCCTGCAACCCAGGGCAAACTCTCACCCCACTGCGGCTCCCTCCCACCTCAGTGGGTCCTATCCTTCCCTCCCCCAGCCCCCTGCTGCCTGTGAGGGACCCTCCCATCACGGCCAGAACTAGCCCTCCAGCCCTCAGCTACACCCCCCCACAGCCATCCCACCCCCTCAGCCACACACCCTCCACTACACAGCCACTCCCACCCACCTCTGCTTCTCTCTCTCTCTCTCTCTCTCACACACACACACACACACACACACACACACACACACACACACAC
>ML682024.1:6782219-6827104 GCA_007922195.1 Podocnemis expansa | reverse complement strand
CACACACACACACACACACACACACACACACACACACACACACACCTGCCCCACACACACCTGCCCCACACAGCCCCCAGCAGCCCTCCTCCTCAATGCCCTTACTTGGGCTGTTTACAGGCTGCCTGACACAAGCTGCTCTGCCCTGTAGGGAGGAGATTCACACACTCCCAGCCTCCCGCAACTCTCTGCTGGCTGGGTTAAGGTGGAGCGGGGTTTAAGGTGGAGCCACCAGAATTCTGTGTTCCAGCTGCTCCTGCTATTTTTAGGGGGACCCCTGGAACTCCGTGTTCCAGTGCTTTCCTTTATTTCTAGGGGGGCCAGAAGATGGTAGGGTCTCTTCTGTAAGGCCCTGGTCCCTGTTCAGCTGTAATTGGGAGAAGGAACAACCTGGTACTAGGGTGTGCTCACCGGGGCCATGGCACCAAGGAGGGATTCCCCTTGCGGGCCCTCAGTAGGAGGTAGCCGGTTTCAAGTGCAGTGCTGGGAAGAACTGGTGCCGTGGACCCTTCAGTAAGGGGCCAGGCTTGAGGAATGTACTTCAGATCTCTTGCGGTGCCAAGGCAAGGTTGTCGGGGCCGTAGGCATCGGAGCCTGTAGTCGCGCAGAGGTGTAGGCCCAAGTAATGAGCAGCTCCCCCTGGTGCTGGGTAAAGTGGAGGAAGGAAGAAGACAGAGTCACCACTTGTTTCAGCAGCCTGTGGTGTATTCAGGGGCTGGAGGGCTTCTGTCACTTCAAAAGCCTCCCGTGTGGTTGACACCATGATAGGCTCCAGGCACTCACTCCAAAGGGAAGTGCCAGACATGGTGCCGGCACTTGGTGCCAGAGTTGGTCCTGAGCACGCTTACCTGGATTCTGCTGGGGAGCAGCGTCGAGAAATCCCATGCCAACTGAGCACATGGTGCCAGGTTAGAGTCCGATCATGGCTGTATTCATAGCTGGACAGTGGCACCGAGGGGGCTCAAGTGCTGCCCGAGCACACCATGCCAGGTTAGAGGCCGATTGCAGCTGTATTCATAGCTGGAGAGTGGCGCCGAGAGGGCTCAGGTGCCGACTGAGCGCACAGTGCTGGGTCAGATGCAGATCGCGGCTGTATTCAAAGCTGGAGAGCAGCACCAAGAGGGCTTCGGTGTCAACTGAGCACATGGGGCTGAGTTGTAGGCCGATCACGGCTGTATTCGTAGCCAGAGAGTGACGCTGAAAGGGCTCTGGTGCCAACCGAGCACACAGTGCCGGGTCTGGTTGCAGTGTTTCTTCAAAGCCGGAGATCTGTGAGCGGATCCGGCAAATTCCTGGCGTCAGCTGCGGGGCCCGTTCCCAGGCACGCTATGCAGCCTTCACTCCCTGCTGAGTCCTTCACTTAAGACCTGCAAATAGAGCATAATACACCTGGTGAAGCTCACACGGGCATTAAGAAATCCTCCCAATGTGTTCAGGTTTCTGTTGGAAGGACACGGTGGGAGCACCGGTGAAGTCTGCAGGCAGATCTTCCAGTGAAAATACACGTAAAACAAAACAAAGAGACAGGCCCTTGCATAAAGCAAAAACAGGCTGTTCTGTAACCATCACTGAGGGCGGAAAAAAAGGAACTGGGGAGGAGCAGGGCTGGGGCCATATATATGGCCAGAGGGCGATGGCTGCCAGTCCTGTCCTGACAGACTAAGGCTAAAAGAAGTTCCAGCAAATCGTGCGCTGTGGCACGTAGGCACCTAATACTGAATGAATCTGAGCTGCCCTCGAAGAAGAAGATTTGCTCATTGATGGGGATATTAGCTTGATTGACTCCAGGGTCATATAAGGGTGACAGCTGAAAAGTGCTGTTCTGACCCAGCCTGCTGAGTTCAGGGACATATAAGGGGTCAGCTGAGAGTGCTGATAGACCTGGTCCACTCAGATGCACCTTGTTAATTGATGAATGTGTGTATTGGGGTAGTTGTTTGGATTTGGGGGTTGGAAGAATCCAGTCCTAGGAAATCGAGGTCCTGCAAGGGTTGCTCCATTGGGAGAGAGAGCTTGCAGAAGGGAGAAGTGGGCTCCATATAGAAACACAAGTGACACAAGCAGCACACTAATATAATTACCATCTTCCCCAAAGAGAAAGTAACCCTAATAAATATGAGCATACCCCGAGTTGGTGGGCAAAGTTGATAACAGGGCATTGGTGGCAGCACTGAGGGGCCCTCACTGCCTTCTCATGGTTTCTGTCTCATCATCCTCATCCTTGGTGAGTATTGGACATTCTAGGTGCGTGTCTATGGGGGGATCTGAGATGGGGTGTGTAAGGGGATCTGATACGGCAGGTCTGAGACCAGAGTGCAGGAGGATCCAGTCACTCTGGGATCTGCTTTCTAACCAGCCATCTCCTTTCCAGGCTGCTGACTGGCCAGGCAGAGCCGGGTGTCGCAATGGAGGAATTTCTGTATTAATGATGAGGGAAATGGATAAGAGGAGGGGGCGCAGATCTCCCATTACAGGGATGATCCTATGAAACTTCTGCTCCCTTCCAAACCAGACATGGTGACTGAAACCTTGCCACGCTCATTACAGGGGTGGGCACCACAAAGGGTGAATTCAATTGCCTTCAAACTTCTGACCTCAGGAAATACAAAGTGAGAAGATCCACCCCACACTGCACACCCAAACTTTGCCTCGAGCGCTGGCAGTTGCACTGGGGAATGGGTCGGTAGGAGCATTACAGCAAGAAAGAGACATGCAAGTAGACGGAGCAATGCACCATTGCTTCTTAGCTCTCTGTAACAGAGCCTCACAGGAATCCTGGCCAAGTCCCCTCTTCTTGTGCATCTCGACTCTGCCCCAGTGGAGTCTGCCCCAGTCCACTCCAGGTTTCCTTGCAGGAATGCTCCTGGGCCCTAAATCCAGCCTCGGAGGGTCTGACCTGTGCTCTCCCTCTGTGGGATTCTCTGAGGGGTACTCAGAGGACTTGGTTCCTCTTGGCACAGGCAGACAAGATGAAAGTACCTTGGGAGAGATCTGCCTCGCGTCAGGATCTCCACATGTCCATGAAGTCATCTCCTTTGTCTGACCCCAGAGGGTTCAGCACTCCTGCTCTGTCAAGACCTCCCTCTGTGGGTGCTGCCCTTGTGGGGTCCCTGAGAGTTCACCCCATTCCCAAAGGAGCCATGCATCCTGACTCCACAGTCAGAGCAATTCCTAGCCAGTAAATCTGGAGGGTTTATTTTTTCCTCTGGAGGGTAATTAGAAGTTAAAGCATGGCCACATGCAGAAGCCTAGCTCCCCCCCACCATACCCTTCCTGGGGGATGCCTTCTTTCCCACTAAGACCTGTGTTCTAGCCCCTCCCAGTCCTTTGACTACTTCCCAGTCTAAATCAAGCTTGGAGTCCTGTGGCACCTTTAAAAAGTAACTAACTTATTTATTGTTGTCAGGAGCTCCAATGCCCCTGGAAAAGACCTGGGGCCCGACTTGGCAGCCCAAGCCCAATCTGGTCTTGGCACCCCGCCACAAGCCCAGCACCAGATCCACAGCCGGGAGAATCAGGTGCAACTGAGGGTGGCCCAGCCCTGTATCCCTAGCAAAGAGAGGCAGGTGCCACCGCGGTTGGCTCAGCCCAGATCTCCGGGCAAGGATCTGGGGCTGGGCCACCTACAGCGGCACCTACCTCTACTGGCCAGGGATCTGGGGAAGCAGTATTTCCCCAGGAACTGAAATTAGGGGGGGTATAGGGGAAGGTGTAGGAGGGATGTTGGGGTGCTTGCTAAATTGGTATAACACTGTTACTAGTTGACAGCTGGGGGTGTTGGGAAATTGAGTGGGATGTAGGGGGACATAGGAGGGTGTTAGGGAAATCCCTGCAGGAAACACAGGGGTGCATCAGACAGTCAGGGCAGTAGTGCCAGGACTTGGGGCATTTGTCCTATGTGTCAGGAGTCAGCGACACCCCTCATTGTTGTTAGTTTTTAAAGTGGCACAGGACTCCTTGCTTGTTTTGCTGAGGTAGACTAACAGAAAAGGAGCCCTATGGCACTTTTAACAACTAACTCTTTTGAGCTTTTGTAGGCAAAATCCCACTTTAGCAGATGCCAGAAAGTGGAGGAAACTTATATGGAAAAAATACTTGACAGTATGGGAGGGAAAGATGAATCCTGTGATGACATTTCACAACATAGAGTCAGATTACTTCAGCAAATCAAACAAGTTGTATCCACTCAAAGAGTGTGTAGCAATATCTCAGAAGTGGTGAGGCTGAGAGAGGTGAGAATCACTCTTCGTAAGGAAAAACAGAGTCCTGCAGCAGTTTTACAACTTAATATTTGTAGTTAGAGAACCATTTCATGTCTCTATTCAAACCCAAGATGATAGTATCAAATTTGCACATGAATTCTAACTCTGAGGTATCTCTTTGAAGCCTTGACCCAGAATAGATTTGTTTGAGGATACTCAGATTAATCTCCTGGACCACTCTACTGGATGTAAGTGATTTTCTATTGATTTTTGAATGGTTTTATTTCTGATGTCAGATTTGTGTCCATTTATTCTTTGTCCAGAGACTGTAAAGTTTGTCCAATATATAAGATGATACATATATGCTATTATGTGCCAACAATGCCCCTCCACACTGTACACTGGACAAACTGGCCTCTCCCTATGCCAAAGAATAAATGGACACAAAACTGAGGAAACTGAGAATTTTGGAACATTTTAAAAAATAATCTGTGTTTAGCTCCACTCCAGCAGAGCTGCTGCACTGGTAAATGTTAGAGAAACAGCAAGGGGGCAATTCTGGCCTCAGCTCTTTAGGGTTAATCCAAAGTCACTCCAGACTACAGTAGGGGCATGGCTGACCTGATGCTGGATAAGTGGGAGCACAGCAGGAATCAGAGCCTTGGTATCTCCTTCCCTTTCCTGTGTCTTAGCTTGGGCAGGAGATGCAGGCCCTGCCTGTCCTGAGAGATGAGGGTGGGGTGAGATGTTGGAGGGACCGATGGGCAGAGGGGGGCCAGATGGGCAGAAGAGTGAATGAGATGCACATGGTTTGTGTCACCCCCACTTAATGCCTGTTTGTTTTGTGAGTTCAGAGTGGCTCCACCCAACCCCTCCATCTCCATCAGCCCCAGTGGGGTGATCCGTGTGGGGAGAAAAGTCACCATCCGGTGTTGGTCTCAGTACTGGGGCAGGAGCATACACCTCTACAGAGATGGAGCTGAGAATTATACAATTTACATAAACCCAGCTGGTTATGAGGCTGAATTTCGCATCCCCATCCTGAGCCAGGAACAGGGGGGCAGCTACCGGTGTCTTTATCACTACAGTTCTGGCATCTACTCAGAGCCCAGTGACCCTGTGCAGATTGTTGTAGCAGGTGAGCCCAGCCCAGCTTCTTCACTGCCTGCTCCACCCCCTGCCAGACCTCGGGGTGGTCTCCGCAAGCTGTGGGGCCCAGCAGATGGGACATCCAGTCAGTGAAGGGGGGGTGGAGGAAGATCAGACTCTGGGAGGCAAGCTCGGTAATGGGAGTTGAAATCTTGGCTGGGTGCCCTTGGTGTCCTGGACCCCAGATAAGACCTTGACCCGTCGCTGCCCCTTTATGCTGGGCCGGGCACGGTGGCAGTGCCAGGTTTGTGTCAGGCCCCATTCCCTTCATACTGCAGAGCTCAGCTACCCCAAACCTTCCATTTCCCTGAGCCCAGCAAGGCAGCCCTGGGGGGGACCCAGGACCCTCCAGCGTCAGGGTAGCACCGAGGTCTGGCATTTGTCCTGTCCAAAGATGGGGCCAGGAGCACAGGGCGGGGCACCAGCTGAGGTCACATTTCCCAGTCCCAGAGTTAGTGGGGTGAATGGGGGCAGATACAGCTGCTGTGATCAGCCTGAATGGGAGCCAGGCACCTTGGAGGAGCCCTGCAACCACCAACCCCATAGGAACAGCCTGGGGGCCTCTGTGTGCAAGGAATGAGGCAGGGGCCACCTATGGGCATGTGAGGATCCCAAAAAGGAGGGAGCCAGTGGTTGGTATCTGTGCAACCTGGAGCTCACTCTCAGGGGCGGGATTCTGGACTTGGGAACTCTGAGACATTGGAGATAATCTCTGCCTGGGGCCCCTGGATCTGCCCGTGGCTGAGGCTGTCTGGGGAGGATGTGGCTGGGTGATGGCCTGGGTCTGGCTCTCACTTCCCGTCTCTTGTGTGCAGATCCCAGTTTACCTAGACCCTCCATCTCTCTGCTCCCCACCTCAGTTTATGCCCCAGGGGCAAACGTCACCATCCGGTGTGAAGGGCTGCTCCAGAACATGAGTTTCTTCCTTCACAAGCCTGGAGATGTGAACCTGCTGCAATACACAAGCCCCACTGGGCAATGGGCCAATTTCTACATCCCCAGTGTGGGCCGGCAGCACAAAGGGAGATACAGCTGCAGCTACCAGCTCAGATCAGAGCCGTTTGTCCCGTCAGACCTCAGCAACCCCGTGGAGCTGGTGGTAGCAGGTGAGGGGCCTGACTGTGCGGCCGCAGTCCTACTAGACCCACAGCTGGAGGATCCCTTGGGAGGCTCTTCCCTGATGGGACATGCAGAAGCAGGCCCCAGAGCCCAGCAGAGGAGATGCCAGGCCAGGGATGGAGTCACCTGGGGGTTCCCCAACCAGGGAAGCACAAATCTCTGGAGTTTGAAGGCTGAGGGAGGGAGGATCCCTCCACCTGGGGAAGCTGCAGAGCAGGAGTCTTTCCCAGGAGGTTGCTACCTCCACTCTGGAGATGCACAGAGGTGTCAGAGCCCAGGCCAGGACTCCTGAACCAGCCCCATCCCCAGCCACAAACACCTCCTTCAATGATTGATGATTGATGCTGAATTGGTAGGACAATGTGTGACTTGCTGTTTCAGCCCCTCCTCCTGACAAATACTGGTTCTATTTCTGCAGGGAGAACCAACCCAACACAGCCAGGAATGGTGTCAGCTTTCTCCCATCCAGGCCACACCAGCCCAGGTACTGGCACTGGAGGAATCTCTGAGTCTTATGTTAAGACCTCCTTCCTCCCTTGAGTGGGTCCCCAGACAGAGGGTGGAGGTTGCTGACAGGGGGCAGTGGCTCCCCACAGCTCAGCCCACTGATCTGGGAAGGGGGCAAAGCCTCCTGCTTCAAGACACAAACCCACATCTAACATGGCAACTAGAGGACTTGTCCCATCCAGTACCCTGGGACTTCTTGTGAAGCAGGCAGGACCAGCCAGTTGGGGAGGTCGGATACCGGGCTAGATGGGCCATTGTCTGCATGGCCATGCCTGGCTGCTGCAATGGCACTGTGGGGGCTTGGAAGGCAGACAGCTGCTGCTGTGTCCATGTGGTGGCAGTGTGGGAGTTTGGGGGCAAAGGGGAGGGGGAATTTCTTGCCCTGTTTTTGCTTTTTTTTCTAGTATGGGGGGAAGGGTGGGAGTGGATGGGGGCTGAACAGGGGAGATTTTGCAGTGTTTTTGTTTGTTTTCTCTCTTTCTCTCTCTCTCTCTCTTTTTTTTTTTCTTGCACTTTTTCTTTTGAGGGGTGGCAGGGGAAGGAGTCCAGATGAGGAAGGTGTATGGATGCACCTGGGCCCAGGCTCTGAGATGAGCGGGCGCCACACTTAGGGTTACCAGATACCAAAGCATGGAAAGGAGGACAGGGAAGTACAAAAAGGAGGACTTTGGAGGACACATAAACATCCGGGGCCCCGCCCAGGCCCCGTTCATCCACCCAGCCACTGCCCACCGACCCCCCCCGACCCCAAATGCTTGCCCCATTGGTCATCCAACTCCAGAGAAATCTGTCTAGCCCCTAGTTACTGTGTGAGATGAATTGGAAGAACAGCAGCTCAGGGATATCAAATGAATGGCTTAAGTATTTTTTATCTTCACATTAAAGTAACCATAAAGCCAACCACGTTAAGGCATCACAAAATTAAGTATTTAATATTTATATCAAGGTGCAAGGAGAATCACGCTGCAGAACTCCAATCCAGATTGATATTTTTGCATTATGAGCTGCAAATAGACGCAAACCTCCAATAAATTTAATGTAATAATTATGGACAAGATTAAAATCAGTTTTAAGACAATAAGTTCTTCACAGAATTCACTCTCATTGTTTGACACATGTAGGGGCAGGCCCTTGACTCCATGAAGTCTAGCTGAATTTGAGGTATTGGCTTCTAAAGGAAAAGTAATCTCTTTGGGAAGTATTCTTCCCAACACATGAAATTAGGGGGTGCAGGGGGAGATTTGGGGGGTATAGGGGGTGCTCACTGATTTGGTATAACACTGTTACTAGCTGACAACTGGGGGGGTGCAGGAGGAGTGTAGGGAAATCCCCATCTAGCCTCAGTTTTGAGCCTCACTGTGCAGTATTTAAAAAAAAAAATCATAGACAAGCTGTCTAAGTTTTACACCCAGAGGCAAGGAGAAATCAGAAGTGAGAGCTGCTGGTTTTTATGTGCAGACCTGCCTGAAACAAACTTTTACATAAAATGAAAATTTCTAGACATCATATCCTACTATGTCCACCATAAACCATAGATGGAGCTATATTTCTTTTATGACAATTGATATTTTCTGTTTGCTTTTATGTGAAATACATGTCAAATGGGGGGGGGGGAGTAGAATTAGATGTTTTTGACTATCAAATGCTCCACGCAAGACAACAGCACCTATTCTTAGATGTGATGATTAGGGCTACCAGATACCAAAGCACGGAAAGGAGGACAGGGAAGTACAAAAAGGAGGACATTGGAGGACACATGGAGAAAATGTGGTATTAACGTCATATTCTTCTGTTTTTAGCAGACCCTGGAACGCTTCCCCTAAAAATAGGGTGTTCTGGGGAATTCCAGCATACTTTAACCCCTGTAAGTAAAAAGCTAGACAAAATCATGTGTTTTTAAAATGCCTGCAGGATGGAAGATGTGAAGGTAAAAAGGAGGACATGTCCTCCTTTTGCCTGACATCTGGTAACCCTACCCATACCCAGCACTCCATGATGCTGCGATACTGTCAGGTCTTGCAACATTGCAGAATGCTGGGTATGTGGAACTGAGGTCTGGAGACCACACTCTCCCTAAAACAGAGCAAGAAAGCGTGTTATAGTGGAGCAGAGTCTCCAATACACAGCACCGCGTGAGGCTGCTAGAGCATCCTAGTATTTCAATTTAAGTCAAATCAGGCCCACCATAGCACGTGAGTTTGACACCTCTGCCATAGTGTTTTCTGCCACCAGAGGGTGCCACCTGGGTGTTGGGGGGGGACAGGTAACAGACCAGCCACCCACAGCACTCAGGTCCTGCTGCTGTTTCCCAGGTGAATCAGGGTCAACAGCAGCTCCAGTTCTGAGCAGCTCCATCATCGCTTAGGTGAGCGCAATGGCCACCATCCTTCTCCTTCTCTTCCTTCTGGCCTTCATCTGCTTCAGAAAAACCCAGGCCAGTAAGTGCCCTGCCAAATGAAGGAAGGGTTAAACCTGCTGCTAAGCAGGGCTGGAAGGGATCACAGTTTGGTTGGAGGACTGTGCAGGGAAAGTCAAGGAGCAGGTGGGGGCTCAGCAGGGGGTACATCATGAGTAACATAGATGTCCCACCCCAGAGGGGGCTGCATCTTAGGACTGGCCTGCATCAAGAGTCACCAGCACAGTGCACCTCAGGTACCTGGAGTGCCAGAGATGACTGGCATGTGGCTCAGGCTGGTTATACCAGTCACTAATGAGGGAGGATGGGAGACAGGAAACCTGCTCCAAGTTAATCTGCTCCTGCATATGCAATGGTGTTGTGCTGCCTCTGCTGGTGTGTTCCAGGAACAGCCCAGCTCACTCAAGTAGGGATCCAGGTAGAGGCGGCTTTTGGGGTAAGTGAAGGAGGCTGCTGCCTGGCGCCCCGTAGTGGCCGCCTGCTTCTTCTAATCTGCTGCCCCCGGGATAGCGGAGGCCGTGAATCACCAGGGCCAGAGGCTGCACCGCCCACCCTGGAGGGGCGGAACAGCGCTCCCCCGCCTATCCCCAGCCAGCCATGCCTCCCCAGGGGGTGGAGAGGGCTGGTGTCTGTGGCATGTGGGGGCTGGATCCTGGAGTGGCGCACTCTGAAGACCCCAGGCTGCTTTGCTCCCAGGCACCCCAGGGCTGACTAGGCCCTTTCCAGGGTCTGGGGGCGCGGCAGCTTCTATTTAGGCCTGGGGAGGCGGGGGGTGAAGTGACCTGAGCTGTTCTGAGTGGGCCACTCCAGGGCCCCGCGCCCACATGCCACAGCTCTGCACCAGCACTCTCCGCCCCCTGGGGAGGTGCAGCCAGCTGGTGGTAAGTGGGGAGTGCTGTTCCGCCTGTCCAGCAGAGCAGAGAGAAAGGAGGGCAGACAGTGTAGCCTCTGGCCCCGGCGATCCACAGCCCCCCCGCGAGTGCTAGGTTCTGCCGCACTTTCCCTCAGACTGGGGGGCAGTAGAAAGCCAGGGCTACAGAGTGGGGGAGCCAGAGGCAGGGAGTTGGGACTGTGCAGGGGTTAAAGTATAATTTGGCAGGCCCCGGAACCCTCCTAATTGGGGTGGGCCCCCTTTCCGCATGGTTGGCCCCCCTCCCACACATCCAGGCCCCCTTCTGCCCCCCAGCTACTGCCCCCAATATCCATTCCTCTGTCCCCAATACCCACCCCCTGCCCCCAATACCCATCCCAAAACCCACCCCCAGCTCAGGCAACCCAGTGTTCTCCCCAGTGTGAGGCAGGCCACCCCACTACTCACCGGCAACAGGCTGGGCCAGGAAACTGCAGCCTGTGTATGCACCGGAGTGCCCTCCCCCCTTCCCTATCTGCTGGAACACAGCAGAACGCCTGTTCCTGGGCCCACTATTTTTAGGGGCCCAGCGTTCAGGCCCCTAAAAATAGAAAATGATGCCAGAACGCTGCATTCCAGGGCCCTCTATTTTTCAATGGTGGGCCTCAGAATACAGCATTCCGGCACCATTTTCTATTTTTCGGGGACCTGGAATGCTGATCCCCTAAAAATAGTGGGCCCCAGAATGGCTTTCTGGGTCATTTCCGCCTACTTTAACCCTTGGGACTGTGGGGGGGGCATGGTTAAGGCTGCAGGGGGAACTAGGGCCATGTTGAGGGCAGCAGTGGGGGAGTAAGGGGGCCACACAGTGGCACTTCGCCTAGGATCCCCAATTACCTAAGGCCACCTCTGGTTCCAGACTCAGTACCAGGAGCAGAGGGGACCTCCCACAGGAACCCCATCCTTGCTCCCCTATAGGGGGTGATTCGCCACTGGGAGCTTGTACAGGGAGATCCTGGTCAACTCATGGGGGATTCTGGTTTGTGTCCCTCTGCAGGAAGAGGATCTGCACCAAGAATGAACAGGTAGGAATCCTCACTCCTCCCCACTCCCAATGGATCTGTGGGTAATAGGACTCCTGGGTTCTGGCCCTAGCTAAGCGAGGGTAGGGGTGGGTCTTGTGGTTAGAACAGTGGGGCTAGCTGCCTGGACTCCTGAGTTCTCTCCAAAGCTGTGGGACAGGAGTGAACACTAGTGGTTAAAGGCAGGGAGGATTTAGGGAACAGGGTACCACACGGAATGGGAGAGAGGGCGCTACAGGTGTGTTGAGGGATCTCTCTGTGGTTGGGAAGATGACTCTTACAAAGGATTTTTCTCTTAGTGGCAGTCCCTTGGGGGCATTGAGGGCACCTGCTCAGCAAGAAACTGGCTGTGAATAATGTACCCAAGGGATACAAGGACTGGGTGGGGCAGGATTTCTGAGGAGGGGCAGGGCTTCTATGGGCTCCACCCACATGCATGGGGCCTGATTTATAGCACCTGCTGGGCGGGCCTAAAGGACTAAGGAAGAGTTCCAGGGATAGCCAGTATCAGCAGGGCATGTCATGCTATGCTGTCAGGAGCTCCTTGCTTGCCTCCCTGCAAGCTCCATGGGGGTCACCCTCATCTCCCCCTCTAATTCAGGGTCTCCCTCTGTGTACCCCCCATTCTCCCACCCCCATGCCTGCAGGTTCATATGTCCCCTTTTACATCTTCATCAGAGCTTCTGAGCCAGTGACTTGCAGGGGGAATCCCCACCTTCCCCTGGCTCCCAGCTCCCCCTGTTCTAACAACTAAATCCCACTCCTCTCCCACAACCAGGGAGAGAACCCAGGCATCCTGACTCCCAGTCCCTCCATACCGTAACTCCCTCTAAGCTCCTGCCATCTCTGTCCCTCAGTTTCCATCTCTGTAACATGGGGCTAATGGTCATGCTCCACAGGTGTTAGGGGGGTGGTGGCTGGATACAAGGATCAGAGCTGGGTGCAGGGTTCTGCCTTGGGGCCGGTGGGGGTGCAACTCACTATATCTCTTTGTTCTGCAGACTCCTCCACTGATGAAGAAAAAGAGATACAGACCCTGGTAACCATCCCTGTCCACCTGTGTGCCCTGGACTCTTCAGAACTTCTCCCCCTGTATTACCTGTGGTTTGGGGTGGGGAATGGTTTAAGGGGAGGAGTGGGCTTGTGGGGTCACCCTCTGGTATGGGGAGTGGTCCCTGCATGCCCTGTGAGAGGGCTGGACCTTGCCCAGTGTGTGTTTGGGGGTGCACACACACATGACCTCAGTGACTTTCTCCCTTCCCAGCCCCAGGAGCCTGACCCTAGCACTGATGAATTCACCTGCACCGACCTGGATCACCAAGCACTGCACACCAACTGGAAGGCCCCAGCCCACAAACCCACCCAGCCCAGCCTGTACGCTGTCATCAGTGTGAGCCGGAGGGCCATGCAGTGAGAGCCCCCATAGCCATGGGTTGCCTGGCCCCAGGAACAACAGACTCACTCTCCTGCAATGCTAGCCCCAGAGGACAATGCTTATAGGGAAGTTTGTGGGGGAGTACTGCCCTTCCCCTGCTCCAACCCTCTCTCATTGAGCTTGTGTCCCCCTGCCCCACCTAGTCCTGTGTGTGGGGCCCAGTGCTGGAAAGGAGACAGGACATACCAAGGAGGCTGTTTATATTGTTTTGCATCCTGTTAATAAATCCTGTAATACCTGGAAGAGAGGGGATCGGTCTGAGGCGGGTTGCCAGGGCTGGTCATATGGGAACCTCTTGTCTGGTGGTGGAATGCAGCCCTTCTTGGAGGGGGGGGCATGAATGGGGGGAGGAGATGCCGGCATTTCCCTGCTGACTTTGGGTGAAGCTGCAGAAGAATCTGAGGCCTCTGATCAACTGGGACTGGCCATTTTCATCCCCTACATGGGGTTCTCCATTCCTGCCATGCTGGGGGATCCAGCATGAAATGATCCCCTAGTGGTGCCTGTAGGCAAGACTATGAGGGGTCCATAATCCTATGAACCCCATGTATCCCACCTTGGGACCCTGGGCTGGACAACATGGGATGAGGGAGAGTTGCAGAGCCAATCCCTGACTCCCTGGAAATTCCCTGCAGAGGGCCCTGGGCCCTGCCTCTGGGGCAACAGGAGAATCACTGCTCACTGGGTGCAGTGGGGTAGCTTGGACACAGAATGGGGTAGTTCTGAATCCCCCCAGCAGGGGGCAATGGAGGCTGTTTTCCATTGAATGAGGTTTTATTACCATTCAGTAGTGTACAGAACAGAGGTCCATCTTGACTCTACCATCCTGGCCCCTGTGCAAGACACCCCAACAAAACTCCTGGATCCTCCATTGCCTGGCCTAACAGATCAGTCTGGAGAGACACAGCTGATCCATGGTCACCTTCCCCCAGGTGCTCAGTCAGCAGCTGGGTCCCCCTTGCCTCAGTTTCCCTTAACTGCTGCTTAAAGTGCCTCTCCTAGGGGGGCAGATCAGAACCAGCACCCTCTTGAGAGGAGAGGCCCAGGCACCCTTTCCTATCCCCTTATACCAGCCAGTTCCCTGCCAGGGGGCTGGTGCTCAGTCACTGTTGTGAAATCTGGACTGGTAGTGGTGAGAGGCCTCCGGAAAAGATTTTCCTGTTATGACACCAAGCCAGACACTTCCTCTCCAGAGCCAGTTGCAGTGTGCATCGTTCCGCAGGCGCCAACAGCTCCTTTGGTTCCCGAGCGCCATGGGCTCCGCTCCCACCCTCCTCTTCTCTTTCAGTGAGTGTACCCCTGCGCTGTGAACCCATGCACCTCCGGCCATTCTTTCCTTGCCAAGGGGGTGGGACAGAGTTAGCTCAGCATCCCTAAGTCCTTGGTGGGTTCCCATTGTGGGTCCCAACACACAGCCTGCCCTGCCAGCTCTGTCCTCCGGCACACAGTCCCCTGCTTACACACCCCACAGCTCCCCCCATGCCCACCAAGTCCCTCCACATAGTCACACACAGCCTTCTGCCTGCCCCCCAACCTCTCCCTTAGCCCACCCCCGGGAGCACTTAACCAGTCGGAGAGGAAGGGATGCAGTCAGCCAGGATGGGTCTGGGGTTTGGGTCCATGTCTGAGGCTGGGTTTGCCCTAGAAAATACTGAGGTCCACAGAAGCAGCTGTATTAGCTGCCTGCCACCCAGGGAGGGTCCCCCAGGGGATGGCACCTGAGTATAGGAGACATGGGAGGCCCTGCTGGATCATCTCCTCCCCCAGTGCTTTGCAGAAGTTGGCAGCACAAGAGCAGTGACACCCCACTGCATAAGGAAATCCAGGTCATCAGGTCTGCTGCCCCCCACACCCCCAGCCCATTCCACACCCTGAATTGGAATCTGCCTCCCAACAGCCCTTCACCAGAGTCAGGCACCACTTCCCACTGTGGCTCCCACCCCTGCTCCAGGCCTCACTGCCGATGCCCTCTGATTTCTGGGCTGGGCACAGCAATCCTCAGTCAACAGCTGGACCCCTGATTCCTCAGTGACTGGGATACAAACTCCCCAGCAAGGGCCCTGGCTCATCTGCTGGGAGTGGATTCCAAGATTCTGCAGCTCCTCAGGGAGGTTAAAACTCTTGATTTACTCAAGGAAATAGCTCTCAAAAGCTGCATTTAGCAAGCCATCATTAGGATTCAGGGTAAACAGCCAAGCCAACCCCACACATCTGGTGCAGGCTGACTGCTGTCTCAAGCCTAGAGTTACTGTAATCTCCCATTGTCTAGCACAGTGGTTCCCAGCCTGTGGCCCAGGGACCCCAGGGAGTCCGCAGAGTTATTGCAAGGGGGCCGTGAATACATCCAACTCCAGGTGCTGCCAGCAAACTGCAGGGGGCCTGGGCCTGGTCCAGCCCCAGACACTGGTGGCCAGCAATCCATGTTGTAAAGGGGTCTAAAATTTAGAGTCTAAATGAATTATATTTGCTTGCTTTCAGCTGCCGCCCCCTGGATACGTCCCCACCCCTTGGGCGCAGGTGGGGGCCAGGTCCTCCACTCTGTCCTCCTGTAGCACTGCTGCCTGCAGTCAGTCCCTGATAACAACTGTAATCATTTGGGGATCCAGAAAATTTTTTGATGTTATAAAGGGTCCTCATACTCAAAAAGGCTAGGAACCACTGGTCTGGCAGCACGACTGGCCCTGATGACATAACCATGGAGTGGGCAGGATGTGATTCCCCCGCCCCCATTGAATGTCTCACTTCTCATTACAGGCATCATCTGGATCCATCTCCCATTGGTTGCAGCTCGTGAGTCACCCGCAGAAACCCGCGTTGGCCAAGGGGGCACTGGGAGATTTGATGGATGGGGACACTCCTCAGACAAAGGGGGCAGCAGCATAGTAAGATGGAGGGGTAGCTTCAAGGTTACAGGGAAGATGGACAGTGGTCCCAGGGGGATGGGATTGGGGCATGGGGCCATCTCCTTTAGGAGGTGCTGAGCCTCACAGCCCATCTCCATCCCTCTGTAGAGTCCTCCTACCCCAAGCCTTCCATCTCCCTCAGCCCCAGTGGTCAGATCATGCCAGGGACGGATGTCTCCATTGGCTGCCACGGGTCGCAGAAGGGTGTGCGGTTCAAGCTGTACCGGGCAGGGGCTGTGCTGTGGCATAAAGAGTCGAATGGGACAGGGGCCGAATTCCGCATCACCAATATCCGGCGAGAAGACGGGGGCACCTACACCTGCCGCTACGAGAGCCTGACAGAGCCGCCTGTCATCTCCCCTTCCAGTGACCCTGTGGAGTTGGTGTTAGTAGGTGAGGAATTGTCTGCTATAGCCCTACGTAATGGAGCTCCTCAGGAATCATTCCTGTGTCCCCTCTGGTCCAGGGCTGGCGCAGTGCAGTTAGCCTGGTAAGTGGTGCAGGGGGCGCCGACACTTGAGGGGCACCAAAATGGGGAGTGTGCCTTTGTGTGGTGCTATATGTCATTTGTATGCGCTGGCATCTGCTGCACTTGCAAGGGGGCACCAGCAAAGCTAGCACCATTCCTGCTCTGGTCACTGCTGATCAGCCCTCTGCCGTGGTGGAGTCTGCCCCCGTCCAGTCCAGGTCTCCACACTATGGTGCAGCCAGATCCCAAATCCAGGCTTAGAGGTTTTGATCCCTGCTCCACCTGGAACTCCCTTCCTTGGAAGGGTCACAGAGATTCTTCTTTGAGTGCTGCTCACATCATTCAGTTCTAGGTGTCTATGTTTCGCAGCACATGATTGTCCGGAAACTTTTTGACCTAGCCTGTCAGAGCAGAGTCGGTGGCCAGTGCCCTCTCTGGCTGCTCCCACGGCTATACATATAGCCCTAACCCTGATCCTCCTCAGTTCCTTTTTCCGCCCTCAGCGACTGTTACAGAACAGCCCACTCCTTGCACTAGTGCAAGTGCCTGTCTATTATGCTCTGTTTATGAGCCATCTGTTCGCATTCAAAGATCTATTCGTGGACATCATCTCACCGTGACCTGGTGCTCCTACCAGATCTTCACAGCTGGAGCCAGAACACCGCTCCCAACCACCGCCCGCCATGCCAGGGTTCAAACCCTGCATGAGATGTGGCAAGGCCTTCCCGAGGGATGACCCCCATGAGAAGTTCCTTAAATGCCTCAGTGAATCTCACCAGGCAAGTGTATGCTTAATTTGTCAGTCCTTCAAACCGAGGACCTTAAAAGATGGAGAGCAGAGGTGCTGTGCGTTGGCCATGGAGCAAGCACTGTAGCTTACCCCCAGTACATCAGGGACTTCTGTAGAGCTGCCAGCACCGCGTGCAAAGTTGGCACCAGGGCCCTCTCAGAACCACTCTCTGGAGGAGCACAGGAAACCGCACTTGGCAATGACTTCGGCACTGAAGTTCTGGTGCCACTCCAGCTCTCCCTGGCCAGCCCCCTCTCGGGGACAAGGCCTGGAGCCCATCCCGGTGCCATCCACACTGGAGGCCTTCGAAGCCGCAGGCTCTCTTTCTGCTGCCCACTCCTGCAGTGCCTCGTCCACCGAAGCCGAGAGGGAAACCTGACTTTCTCTCGGGGAAGTGGGCTGCTCCAGAGCAGCGCTGATCACCACCTACCCTGGTGCCACAAGCTTACCTGCACTACACGGCATCAGAACTTGAAGAGGTCCCACATTCATCCCCTTCCCCAGAGGCCTCTGCATTCCCTGGCATCGAGCCGGATCACAGGCCTAAGTGTGCTCGTAGGAAATCTCCTTCTCCACCTCGGTGCCTTACTGCCTCACTGGTGCCATCCACCCCGACACCGGTGGGATCAAAAACCACCTTCATGGTGCTGTGATGGAATACCCCAGAAAGCACTCTTGGATCCCCTCTGTTCACAGCCAGTCAGGACTCTACTGTGGTGGAGTCTTCTCCCATCCAGTCCTGGGTCTCCATGCTATCGTGTAGCCAGCTCCCAAATCCAGGCTCAGAGGGTCCGAGCTTGCTTTGTCTGGTCTCCCCTGGGCGTGGATCCTTCCTCCAGGAAGGTCCAGGACATCCCAATCAGAAGTGACGTAGTCACAGGGTTTGTTAGCAATCCAGTTCACACAGCAGCTAGGACAGTTGGTTATCAGATCAACCAGGAGGTACAGTAATAAATCCCAGGACAAGCAGTGTCCTGGCTCTGGAGATCCTGTCTCTCAGACCCCCGTTTCCCTACTCCCCTCCTCCTCTCTCAGACCTTTGTTCTACCCCGGGCCAGCCAATCTGCCCCTGATCTAAACTGGCCACCACCTGTGTCATCTACAGGAGATCCAGGTAAGGTCTGTCTAAATCACCTCTGCCCCCTAGTGGTTCTTACAGTTATCACACACCTGTGTCCCGTCACCAAAGCACAGGAGCAGAAAAGAAGAGAAATTGGGTATCACACCTGCTATCCTAAAGTAGCCCAAGAGAGTTTTCTTACTTCATCACAGGCCCCGACATCACCGACCCACCACCCAGAGACAGCCCGTTCCCCAAGTCCCTGGGAACCAGCACCTCACTTGCCCACCTATCCCATCCATCTTCCTAATCACTCGATGATAGATTTGTTAACAACTGTCATTAGAGCTGTACCTGGGACATCAAGACTTCAAAGAGAGACAGCTAAACTCAGATTAATATGCAAGCTAAATTCTGTGAAAGCAGGACTGAATCGAGACTATGGATTCTTTTCCCATTACAAAGGGTAATTTGACTTCAGGCTTCCCATGGTTTGAGCCTGTAAACTGCTCTGATTTGCTGTTACTTTATGACCTGATCCTATGTTTTACACCCCCTTGCATTTAGTTTCATTCCTTTCTGTAAGTTCACCCGTCTTCGAAGCATCTGAGGAAGTGGGATCTTCTCCCACGAAAGCTCATGCAAACAATAAATCTGTTAGTCTTAAAGTGCCACACAACTCCTTGTTGTTTTTCCACCTATCCCAGCCATCAGCAGGACCGGCCTGCATGTGAGGGGCCTCCGGCACCAGGGTCTCCCCAGTACCACCCTCGCAACTGGTCCCCTTCGCCTGTAGCGTCTGAGGAGGAGCTCTCCTGCAGCCCTGTTGAGCCTAGGGGCAGCATCCCGAGGTCACAATTGTCCTCGCCCCCAAACGAAGCCGTGAATCTCCAGCCATGGTCGTAAAGGGACGACCCCAGCACCCACTATGACTTCCTCCACCAGATCACGGTGCACTTGGGCTTGGAGGTTGGAGCCCTTCAGGGGGGACTTGGACCCTCTATTTGACCTGGGGTTTGAGGCCTCTCCAG
Source organism: Podocnemis expansa (assembly GCA_007922195.1). Lineage (NCBI taxonomy): Eukaryota > Metazoa > Chordata > Testudines > Podocnemididae > Podocnemis > Podocnemis expansa. The sequence goes on along the minus strand of ML682024.1, from coordinate 6,808,091 downwards.
CTGCAATTCCAGTGGCTCTGCACTATAGTATGCATGACCTCGTTACGGTGCCCTGGCAGACCCCCGCCTTCATCCCACTAGTCTCCGAGGTGGTCAGTGATAAATATCATGTTCCCCCAGAGAGCTTCCAATTCCTGGTGGACCACCTGGCAGGGGCATTGCTGGCGCTGGGCACTCCGGGGCACATGCCCTGAACCCCAGCACCAGTGCCCAGGATCTCCGGCCCAATTGGGCTGGAGATCCGGGGCCCAAGCGCCAGTGGCTGTGCCCATCCAGGGATCCAGGGCCCAGCCACCGGCAGCCGCGGTGGCCCCATCCCCAGCCGGGGATCCAGGGCCAGGCCACTGGCAGCCACGGCAGCCCCCGTCCCTGGCTGGGGATGCGGGGCCCAGTCTCCTGCAGCCTCTTCCGTCCCTGTCCCCGGCTGGGGATCTGGGGCCTGGCCACCCAGAGGCGCGGCGGGCAGTCCAGGGCCCAGCCCCGGTCAGGGATGCGGGGCCTAGCTGCTCATGGCAGCGTGGCAGCGCCAGGCCCTGTCCCGGCCAAGGGGCAGGGCCTTCAGGCTGGGGGCGGGGGGTGGGGCCTGGGCCCATGCCCCGGGTCCCTCCCCCGGCCAGTGATGCCCCTGCCAGCTGGTACCAAGCTCCCAGGTGGTAGAGGCCACCTACAGATGGGAGGGGCAGGACCATCCAGATCCATCTCCAAGTTCTAGGGCTCAACCTTCTGGGGAGGAAGGTTTACTCAACTTCTGCCTTCCAGCTCCTTAGTGGTAATCACCAAGCATTGGTTGGCCAATATACCCTTGAACTATGGGAATCCATGAGGCGCTTCTGAGACCTCCTTCCCCAGGAACATCTGGAAGACCATGACTCGGTCGTAGAGGAGGGCATGCTGGCCTCCTGTGATGCCCTCATGGTGGCCTGGGGTGCCTCGGACACAGCTAGCTGTGGTATTGGCTCAGCCTTGCTCATGCAGCGTGCAGAGTGGCTCCAAGAATCGGGCTTGCCCCAGGACTTACAGCAGCCATACAGGACCTGCTCTTTGAGGGGCGGTCTCTCTTTGCCGGAGCCACTGACTGTCTGCTGCACATCATGAGGGACCCTAGAATGGCCCTGAGGTCTTTGGGCATGCATATACTGCAGGTGCCCAGACAACTTTCCAACCCTCAGCAGCCCCTCAAACAACAGCAGCAGTGAGCCTGTCAAGGATCCTCCCCATGTGGCGGTGTCGGAGAGTGGTCCACATGAGGTTCTAGTACGCCTCCACCTTCTGGGGCCCCCTGCTAGGATGTGGAGCACCCTCCTGCCCCCAAATGAGCCCTCCTCGAATTGGACACCATGTCCCTCTATCCACGCCTCTGAGATCCATCCTTCCTCTCTCCCTGCAAGCCCCATTGCACCAGCCCATGGGGACCCAGGACTGGTACCCAGCAATTGGTTTCATTCAAACCGCCCTCTCACAATCAGTCTTAGGATCCCTCTCTTCTCCTATGGCAATGACAATCTGCTAACCCTTGTCAGACAGTCCCAAGGGGACTAACGTCACAGGACTAATAATGGGTGAGAGAACAACAATTTACTCTCACATGCACATAGACACTTATATATACATGGGGTTCTAGGACCCTAGCGGGAAAGCCTGGAGGGGATGGGATGAAGGAGGAGGCCCACTGTTACCCCTCCTTAATCCTCAGACTGCATGCCTGGGGACCCTCCCATGCAACAGTCCATTTGGGGTGCCCAAGGGAAGAGAAACAGGACAACAGCAGCCCCCTTTCATCTCCAAACCACCTCAAGAACTGGAGTTTGGCTGGACATACCACCATATGCATTAATCCCGAGTGAGCGTATGCCAATCAGACCTCCCCTCCTTATCCTGGCATGGGTAAAGAAGCAGCCTCACCTCTCACATATGAAGGGACCAAGAGAAGGATTGCTGCTTCCCTCTAACCGCAGCTTTGGAGGGAAGAACTGTGGGACAGTTCTGTCAACCAGGAGCACCCCTGGCCCGGAAAAAGATCTGAGGCTCGGGCACAGACATTCAGGGCTCACACACTTTAAGCACGCCACTGCTTCAGCCACTGCTGGTGGCAGACCCGGGGCTCTGGAGCCAACATTCGGGGCTTGAGCCCCGTAAGCCTGGTGCCAGCAACACCCCTGCCATCAGCCTTCATTTTCCCTCATGAGGATGCAGCCACCCTTGCTTACCTTGTCCCTATGGACCCCAAAAACCCCTGAAGATTTGGCAGGGCCCCCATTGAGGTCCATAAAAGGGAGTGACTCCCTCTTTTCCCCTTTTTTCTTGTTCTTTCCCCGTGACCGGTACAGTGAACGGTGGGATACTTACCAGTAACTGTCCTTCTTCGAGATGGGCTGCTCACATGCATTCAGTTATAGGTGTCTACATGCCGCAGCGCACAGTAGCTCAGAAAGTCTTCAGCCATAGCCTGTCAGGTCAGGGCACACAGCCAACACCTCCTCTACACCGCAACTGTGGCCATATAGGTCACCGTGACCCTGACCCTCCCAGTCCCATATACCTTCACCAACTCCCTCAGCGGGGATGGGGGGGGGGCCTGAATGTATGTGAGCAGCCCATATTGAAGAAGGATGTTACTGGCCAGTAACCCACCGTTCTCTTTCAAGCGCTGCTCACATCATTCAGTTATGGGTGACTGCTATCTGTACCCTTGGATGGTGGGAGGAGATACAGTCTACCCACATTGAGTACAGCTCTGCCCAGAGCGGCATCATCTCTAGCCTGTTGGGCGATAGCATAGTGTGTCGTGAAGGTATGTATCGATGACCACGTAGTGGCCCTGCAGATCTCTTGCATCAGGACCTTAGCAAGGAAGGCCGTAAAAGAGCCTTGGACCCTCATAGAGTGGGCTCTAACCGTTCCCGGAAGGAGCGTGTTCGACCTTCCGTAGCAGTCTTTAATGCAGTTCACAGTCCAATTCGAAATACACTGTGAGGATACTGGAAAACCTCTCTTACATTCGGCAACTGCCACAAATGGTTGGGGGGGGTGTCTTGCGGAATGGCCAGGTGTGCTCGATATAAGTTAGGAGTGCTTTCTTCATGTCCAGTGTATGCCACTTCCTCTGGTTCTGCGTAACCTGGGGATCTGGGTAAAAAACTGGCAAGCAAATTTTCTGGTTAAGGTGGAAGGAGGTGGCCACCTTAGGGAGGAAGGATGGGTGGTGACGCAAAACCACTTTATCCGGGTAGAACCTTGTGTATGGGGGTTCCGAGGAGAGGGCTTTCAACTCTGAAACTCTTCTAGCAGAGGTGGTTGCTACTAACGCCACCTTCCAGGATAGGACCAGCAGGATGGCTGAGTCCAAAGGTTCATAGGGTGGCTCTGTCATTGCCCAGAGGATGACATTCAGATCCCACAGCGGGGTGGGTTTATGGGGTTTGGGGAAAAGTCTTTCCACCCCTTTCAGAAATCTCATGGAAGTGGGATGGGAGAAGACTGATTGCCCATCCACCATGTTGTGGAGGGCTGAGATATCCACTAAATGGACTCTCAGTGAAGAAGGAGAGAGGCCTTTTTCTTTGAGGTCTAGCAGATAGTTGAGGATCAAGTGTATTGGAGTTGATCTGGGGTCTACACCCTTGTCTCTGGCCCAAATGGAGAATCGCTTCCACTTGGCTGTGTACATGGACCTGGTGGGTGGTCTTCTGCTACCAACCAGGACCTTCTTAACCCTGTCTGAGCAGAGTCTCTCCTGCTCACTGAGCCAGAGAGCATCCAGACCGGCAGATGTAGGCGGCCTGGGTCTGGGTGCCTGAGGCGCCTTGAGTCCTGAGTCAGAGGGTCTGCCCACTGTGGGAGGCGGAGTGGGGTTTCTATGGACGTGTCCTGCAGGAGTGGGAACCAGTGCTGTCTGGGCCAGTCCGGAGCTATTAGTATTATGTTCGCTCCATCCCTGGCGATCTTCAAGAGGACACTCTGTATCTGCGGAACCGGTGGGAAGGCATACCTCAGGGGCCCTGACCAGTCAATGAGGAAGGCATCGGTGAGAGACCCTTCCTCCCAGCCCCTGAGGGAACAGAACTGGGGGCACTTGCGATTCTGCTGTGTCGCAAACAGATCTAGCTGCGGGGAGCCCCATTTGTTTATCAGGAGGAAGAACACCCTGTCATGCAGGGAACACTCATGGTTGGCTAGGGGCCAGAGGTAGCACTGGGGGGGGCAAGGGATCCAGGGCATGGGCCCAGCCCCTGCCCCCAGCGGGCAGGCCCCGCCCCCGGCCAGGGATAAGGACGGGGGGACCGCGGCACCGCGGGAAGCTAGGCCGCAGCGCGGCCTGGCCAGAAGCAGCCGCTGGAGATCCGGCCCAGGCCCGCACCCGTGGGCAGCCAGACCCCCCGATCCCCAGCTGGGGACGGGGCCACTGCAGCCACGGCCGGCCAGGGATTGGGCCCTGGATCCCTGGCCCGATTGGGCTGGAGATCCGGGCCACTGGCGTTAGGACCCAGAGCACGTGCCCTGGCATGCCCAACGCCAGCGATGCCCCTGTTAGGGGCTTTCTGCTCAGAGAGTCAGCTAGCCCATTGTCTAACCCTGGTAGGTGGCAGGCCACTGGGGTGAAATTGTGACGTATGGCTAATTCCCAAAGTTTGCAGGCCTCCTCACAAAGTGGTGGGAAGCTCATTCCCCCCCTGCCAGTTCATGTAGAACACGGCTGTGGTGTGGTTCGAGAGGATCTGAACTGACCTGTCCCGTATCTTGTCTAGGAATGTCATGCAAGCTAGTCTGATGGCCCTTAGTTCCTTCACATTTATGTGGAGAGGAATGTCTGTCCGGGACCAGTGCACCTGGGTGGAGAAGCCCCCGAGACATGGGCCCCCCACCCTGCATTCGAAGCATCCGTTATCAGGGTCACTGAGGGCCTGAGGGCCTTGAAGGGAATGCCTCCCATGGCAAAAGGGGGATCCTTCCAAACCTGAAGGGTCCCCAGCTTGTCCTGGGGTACGGATAGTACCTTGTTTAGGGTGTCCCTCTGTATGCGAAACACCGTGGAAAGCCAGATCTGGAAGGGCCTCATCTTCAGGCGTGCCATCCGGATTATTGAGGTGGAGGCTGCCATTTGGCTGAGGAGCTGCAGGCACCGACAGGCCGTGGTCATGGGGGACGTTTGCAACTCCGTAACGATGGTGTAAATGGATCAAAATCTGAAGAGGGATAGGAATGCTGACTCCTTAGGGGCATCTGGGAGCGCCCCTATGAACTCTGTGTTTTGGGATGGATGGAATTTTGACTTTTCTTGGTTTATGTGAAGGCCCTGATAGTTGCAGAGCCTCACTACCACCCTGACATGGAGCTCTACCTGGTGACTCAATTTTCTGACTATTAACCAGTCATCTAGGTAGGGGTAAATTCTTATGCCCTGCCTGCGCAGGAATGCCGCGAGCGGCACCGTGCACTTCATGAACACCCCAGGGACCAAGGAGAGCCCAAAAGGGAGAGAGGTGAACTGGAAGTGGTCATTTGCTACCCTGAATCTTAGGAACCGCCCGTGGTGGGGCCGTATGGCTATGTGAAAGTAAGCATCTTTTAGATCTAGGGCCGCGAACCAATCCCTGGGAGACACAGACGAAGGATCCGTGAGAGGGAAACCATGCAGAACTTTATTTTCCTTATATGCTTGTTTAAAGCTCTGAGATCGAGGATGGGTCAAAGGTTCCTGTTGGGTTTCAGGACCAGGAAGTATCAGGAGTAAAACCCTTTTCCCCATTCCCACTTGGGAACCTTTTCTATGGCTCCAAGGGAGAGGAATTTCCTGCATTCGAGCTCAAGAAGATGGGACAGTTCCTGGTTTCCAAGAGTTGGATGAGGGGGCGGTTTTCTTCCCCAAGGAATTGAGAGGAACTGGATATGATACCCCTTCATGACCATTTTGGGAACCCACTGGTCAGACATGATGTTGACCCAGTGGTGTGTGAAGCAGTATAGGTGGTTGGGGACTGGTCAAGTTGCAGATTCCCTGCCCGCGTGGTAACCGTCAAAAATGCCGTTTCTTCCCCAATGGGCATTTGGGTCCTTGCCCGATTGCAGAGTGCGGGGTTTCTCACTCTTCCCCAAACAGGCCTTGTCCTTGTCCTTGTCCATGTCCCCAAGATGTCGTTGGGGAAAGGTGAGGGACCTCAGAAATGAGTTCTACAGTTGAATTTGTTATTTCAGCTGCTGAAGCTATTGCTGAAGGAGCTGATGAGGCTTTAGGGAGTGTCTGCTAGGTTGCAGGGTATATATCCCCAGCGACTGGAGTGTGGCTCTTGAGTCTTTCATGCCATGGAGCTTTGTGTCTGTTGACTCAGCAAAGAGGTTAGGGCCTCCGAACGGCAGGTCCTGGATGGTAAGCTGCAGCTGCGGTAGTAGGCCTGAGCCCTGTAGCCAGGCTGAGCGTCGCATCACTACAGCTGATGCCATCATATGGGCGGTTGTGTCTGCGGTGTCCCAGATGGCCACGAGAGTGTCAGTGGAGGCCATTTCCCCTTCTTTGAGCATCGTGTCGAAATCCCTAAGGTGATCCTTTGGGATAATGATACAGAAGCCTTGCATGGCATTCCAAAGGTTAAAAATATACCTCATCATAAGGGCCGAGTGGTTAGCAATGTGAAGTTGAAGGGCTGCTGTAGAGTAGGCCTTCCTGCCAAGGAGGTCATTTCCTTGCCTCCTTGTTTTTAGGGGTAGAACCCAGCTGTCCTTGTCTTTCCTTCTGGTTCACAGCATCAATGACCAGTGAACCAGGAGTGGGGTGCTGGAACAGAAAGGAGAACTTGTCCTGGGGAACGTGGTACTTCCAGTCCGTGACCCTTGAGACTGCCGGGATCGAGGTTAGGATTTGCCAGCATACCTTGACGATACTGTGTACCCCTTCATAGAGAGGGACCGGCACTGTAGCAGGTGGGGCCCTACGGCCAACATTGAAGAGGGGATTAGTTTCCTCCTGGACGACCCCAAGCTCCAGGTTCAGGTTTGCTGCATACGGCGCAGCAACACCTGGTGGGCACAAGAGTCTTTGTTATGGTCAATTGGTCTCTCAAAAGTATACTTGTCGGGTGAGGAAGAGGAGTGGGCCCGGGAACCGCTACAGCATGTGGAATCTGGATCGGGCTCATCATTCAAGAAGTCCAAGTCCATAGAGTGCACAGGAGACTTGTCGGAGCGGTGCCATGGGGTCAGGGTATCCTCGGTCGCCATGTCTAGCCAATTGTGTGACCAGTCATTAAAAGAGGCTCTGGCATCACGAAGATGTGGAGGTGAACAGCCTCGACTAGGTTGTGCTGAGGGGGAGGATCCCTCTGACACCGATGGTGCCAGGGATCTTTTCCTTCGCTGAGGCGTGGACGAGGGGGAGTGGTTGCGGTGCCGTTTCCCTAAATGGTCTCTGATCTTTATCATCATCTTGAGTGGAAAGGATTGGCCTGAGGCTGGGGGCAAAGTCGACACGGAGGCATGGGAAGGGGCCCCCAAAGCCTGGGAGCACAGTACAGACATGTCCTGAAAGGACTGCAGAGAAGAGGCCAGGGAGCAGTCCTCACTGGATTGCAGTACCGGTGGCGGGCTTGGCGGTACCAGATCTGTTGATGAGCGGCCCCCAGTGATGAATTGCATTGCCGGGGGTGGGTTGCTGGATGGTACCAGGTTAGTGGGCAGTACTGTCACTTGTGCTGACCTGGCTCCTGGTACTGCAGTTGGCGTTGACTTGGGTTTCTTCCGTGGTACCGTTAATGGTGCTGCTTTCGGTCCGGCATCAGGGCGGTTCAGCAACCAATGAGTATGGAGCCCCAACAGTACTGATGGGGACACTGACCGAATCTTCGGACTTGGCACCGACGAGCAGTCCCAGGGTTGCGGTGCCCAGGCCAGTCGGGGAGCCGGCAGAGCACTTACGGCTTGGGTGGCATTAGAGGCTTGCGCAGTACTCCTGACGAGGGACCACAGACACAGCTCTCTGTCCTTGTGAGTCCTCTTTTTGAAGGACTGGCAAAGGGAGCAGGTCTCAGCGAGATGGGATTCACCCAGGCATGTGAGACATTTGCCGTGTGGATCATCAAGTGGGAAGGCTTTGATGCATCCTAAGCACGGCTTGAAACTGGGCATCTTGAATTTCGTGATAAAGACAGGCACTTGCTTACACAAGTTTGTTGGCTGATCCAAAACCAATGCTGAGGGCAGAAAAAGGAACTGGGAGGGCCAGGGTCAAGGTCACCTATATAGCCGCGGTCACAGCGTAGAGGGGGCATTGGCCGCGTGCCCTGACCTGACAGGCTACGGCTGAAGACTTTCCAAGCCACCATGTGCTGCAGCACATAGACACCTATAACTGAATGATGTGAGCAACGCTCGAAGGAGAATTAATGGCCTGCTGCTCCATGGGGCAAACCTCGTTAGTAGCCTCTGGCCTATGGGATATGTCAATCCCTATAGTTCCAACAATCAGGCAGAGAAGGTTTTTCACCTTCTCTTTCTGACAGCCAGTTACCTACTGCCCTAACCCCTCTCTACCCACTCCTGCTCAGGGCCCCAGCTGCTTGGTTCAATGAAGTTGAGAGATACTGCCCAGAGAGGGTTATGGATGCACTGATAGGCAGTAGAAGACCCTCCACTAGGGCTACCTACACTGCTAAGTGAAGACATTTCTCCCTCTGGTCCAGGGAAAGAGGAATAGTACCAGAGTCAGCTCCCAGTTGCTCCATACTCGACTACCTCCTGGACCTCAAGGATAGGGGCCTATCGACCCCCTCTCTCAAGGTTCACTTTGCAGCTGTCTTGGCTCTCCATGGGAAAGCAGAAGGGGTCTCAGTGTTCCCTCACCTTACCTCCGTCGGGTTCCTGGAGGGTATTGAGAAGATCTACCCACAACCCAGAGATCCTTACTCCCCAGTGGGACTTAAATGTGGTGCTCCACAGCTTAACAGAGTCACCCTATGAACCCTTGGACTCTTGTACTGGTGGTCCTTTTGGGGAAAATCCTCAGCCCTCGGGAAGTGGACCAAGGCTCTTAGCTAACTAGATGGACTAAGTCTACTATTAGTAGCACACCCCACAAGGGGTTCCCCAACACCTCCTGCTCAGTTTCTCCAAAAGAAACGGGAAAGGTCTCTTGCTTCCTTTCAAGTGTATTATTATGTCTCTGATTCTCCACCCCTTCCCCATATTTCTTCCCAATACAGGATTACCCCCACCTTCCCACCTATTGTTGGGGTGCATAGTGGGGTTCATCAGGGGAGACTACCCTCCTCTTATGGAAGAAGAGATATGCACCTTCCCCCAAACATCCCAGAAAAACCCCTTGGCATCATACTGTTGATCCCAGGTCACCCCAAGTAACCAACAGCTCTAGCCCAACACCTCTGACGTGAAACAGCTCGCCTGACTCAAGAGAGGCTTGCCACAGTTACTATCGACAGGTCGGGACAGGGGACAAATAACCGGACATGTGGGAGCCACATACCTACCGAGCACTCCTCTGCTGAGGAAAGTGGGCATGTATCGATAAGAAGGCTGCCTTCCCTGAAGAGTCTGCAAGGGTAGCCTCTTCTGTTCTTTTCTCCTGTTTGTTCTGTTCCCAAAGAACAGTGAAGAAGAGTGAGGGAAACACGCATCTACCTACCCAATTTGCATGATTATCTGAGAGGACCTAAGAGGGGGATCCCCCTGTCTCCCCACTTGCCATACACCTGTCCTGTCTTGCGACCCTAGGGACAAATTAAAGGGGGGTCTTTTCAATTCCCCCACCACCTTTCCTCCGAATCTTCCCCTCACCTCATTCTACTGTTACAACCCCCTTTCCTCCCAAAAAGGGGTTTGAGAAGTATCTCTGAGAACTCAGAACGAGAGTTCCTTCGGAGAGACTCTGACCCCTGCTGCAATGACTTGTCGGAAGATTATCTCCACTGGGTGGGGCCCTCCTGGAGGTCCCCACCTCCACCCTCTTCTCCTACAGGTAGCCAGGATCAGTGGAGCCCCTTTGGAGGGCCAAAGGTCCTCGTGGTTGGACCCCACCTAAATAGACAGGTCTCGACTCAGGGATTTCTTTTCCCCTTGAATACCAGGTCAGGAGAATAGGTTCCTCTGTTCAGAGCCAATTCCCCTTTTTCCATGGTTGTCTTCCCACACATTCTTCCCCACTGAAGTAGGACACCCATTCCCCTGTTGTGTCCTACCAGGTTCCTGGTCAGCGATCTGGACCAGTGTATCATAGGCAGAGGTGACAAAACGCATCCCATCAACGTTGGGTAGGCCTCATTCCCCTCACCTTTTGTTTGGGACATAGAGGCCATTTTGCCACATTGCAGGATAGCAAAATGTTGCTAGAGACAACTATTTCCCTTGTTGAATCACTTGATCTACCATGAAAGCATCCATAACGGATCAAGGTCACCCTCCTAGCAGAGTCTCTGGTCTTCCCAAAAGAGTGGCAGATAACCTCATCGGCACCCCTCTTGCGGTCCACCCCCAAGAAGGACCTGTAGGTCAGTAGCATGTTTGCCAGTATAGGCTTGACAGCCCATGGCTCTATCACCCAACTATGATTTTGGGGATGCTGCTTTGACCTGTGGTAATGGCAGGGAAAATTAAAACTCCACCCACCACCCAAGGTACAGCTAGTAGTCACCTAGAACTGAATGATACAAGCAGCACTCAAAGAATAGTGGGTTACCTGTGTTACCACCCCTCTTCTTCAAGCACTGCTTGGATAAATTCAGTAATAGGTGTACGTACCTCAGTGCACTATTGGTTGGAAACCTTTTTAGCCCTAGTCTTTCAAAAGAGGTTGGCAGCCAATGCCTCCTGGCCACCCTGTGGCTATATATATGGCCACAGCCCTGCCCCTCAGTTCCATTTTTCCACCATCAGTGGCAGTATCGGAACAACTTGCTCCTTGCAATTGTGCAAGCAGCCTGTCGTTTGCCTTGTGTATAAGCCACTCGCTCAATTGGGAGAACCTCTTTGTGGACCTCATTCCACCAGAAAGTGCTCCCACACAGCACTTGGCTATGGAGCAGGAACAATGCTCCTTCTTGCCACCTACCATGCTGGGATTCAAACCTTGTGCTACCTGTGGGAATGCCTTCCGTGGAATGATCCCCACAAGAAGTGCCTCTGGTGCTCGGGCGAAGCCCATCTGGTCACCGAATGCTCTATCTGTTGTCCTTTATACCTAGGACCAATAAAAGACAGAGAGCAAAGGCACCATGTGCTGGCCTCAGAGCAAGTATGGCAGCCTATCCCTGAAGCTTTGGGACTACATGCAGCACCACGTGCCAGTTTGGCACTGGAACTGTCCTGGTGCCGCTCTCACAGAGAGCAGAAGACGCACTCGGTACCAGCCTTTGTGCCGAAGCATCAGTGTCGCGCCACACCTCCTCGGGATCAGCAGGAGCTGGTACCTGTTCCCTCCATCCTGGAGGCCTTTGAGGCAGCAAGGGCGCTTCCCCTCTTGCCAATGCCTCCCACCCTGGTACCACCCAGAAAGAGGGACAAACCAGCCTTCCTTTCGGGTGTTTGGTCACCTTGAAAAAGGCACTGATCTCCCCTCTTTTGGTACCGAGCTCCCTGTTACCAGAAACAGGTGCCCAGGAAGAGGCCCTTGGTACCATTAGGGGACAGAGCCCAAGAGACTCCCCTTAGGGCCATACCACTTTGTCCCCATCAGCACCACCGACTAAATCCCCTCCCACGATGCCGAAGGTGAGTCCAACATGGCCCCAGGAACCTTCTCAATCCCCGAGTCCTGAGGAAGGGGTCTCAAGAGGGAGTAAATAGTCCTGCTCACGGTCCTTGGTACCAATGCCTAATAAGTACCAACACCATGAGTGGTCTCCTCAGGAGATCCCACCACTCTCCCATGGTACTGATCAGCCTAGTTTGGCACCACATCCTCCGGTACCCGATAGAGCCGTGGACCCCAGGCCCTGCTCCTATACTGGGTACCTCATGGCGCATTTTGATTTTCTCCACCATGTGTGTGCTCCCATGGGGTTGGAGGCTCGCTCCTTTGCAGAACCTAGTGACACTCTCTTTAGCAGGGGGCTCATGTCACCTTCTGAGCCTGTAACAGTTCCCCTGCACCCTAGTGTGCGGGAGATTGCTATGGCGTGATGGCAAACTCCTGGGTCCATTGCTCCGGTCTCCAGTGCCTCATGACAGAAGTACCAGGTGCCTGTGGAAGATTTTCCCTTCCTTGCCTACCATCCAACACCATTTCAAGGGTTGGTGGAAGCAGCCTTAGGCCCCAGACAGTTTCACCATGACCCTCTCCTGAGGTCTAGGGAGGTGAGGGAATTAGACCTCATAGGCCAAAAGGCTTATTCCTCCTCTGCCTTCCAGCTCAGAATAGCCAACCAGCAAGCTCTGGTGGCCAGGTATGTCATGGACGTATGGGAGTCCATGAATAAAGTCAGGCATCTACTCTGCCAAGAGAACAGGGCAGACTACAATGTCTTTGTTGAAGAGGGTAGGCTAGTGTCCCAAGACCTGCTGTTATCCATCTGGGACACCTCAGACACAACAAGCCACAGTGTGGCTTCCGCCGTGGTCCTGAGACAGGCAGCATGGCTCTGGGAGACAAGGGTGGCTCCCTCCTCCCAGCAGGTCATAATGGACCTCCCCTTTGAGGGGGGTCCCTCTTTGCAGAAGGGTCATAGCTCCCTCAGCGGTGCCCAGGACCCCCAAGGGGACCTAAAATATCTGGGCATGCTACCCTCATGGCCTTCTAGCCGCACCCCCCCAGCCCATAAGGGGAATTCCTCAATCTCTTTGCCTTGCAGGTTTTGTTTTCCTTAGGGTCCCTCTCCTACCTAGGACTGCGGAGGATGCCCTGACCACCACCCCCCACAGGGCCTACCATCCCTTGCCCCAAAGGTAAATTGGATTAATGTGATGCTAGGGCTTTATACCCTTCCACATGCCATTCATAGAGCCCTCAGAGAGCGACAGGGATCAAACTTATATCCCTTGCATTCAAAGGGGAACACAACTCGGTCACAGGGCACTACATACATCACAAATCACCCCCTGAGAAAAATAACTCTGGTGGCTCTATTGGGATACCCTTTGTGATCCCTCTTCCCATGCGGCATTCCCTTAAGAATGCCCTCCCGGTAACCCCCACGGCAACCCAATACCCCCAATAGCTTATGAGACATGCCTGGGATAGGGCTTGTGAACCATCCTTCCCTATCCCAAAGACCCACTGCCCTCCTCCCCCACCAGGCCACAAGTGCAAATTCCAGTACCCTTTGGGTCACAATATTTGAAGGGCTGTCACCACCCTCACCCGCCTGGTACGGTCCATACTTCATTAGGCCATGGCCAGGCAGCACAATGGGACACCTCCAAGGGGGTTCTTCTAATGGACCATGCCCTCGTGGGGGTCCCTTCCAACCCTATGATTCTATGATTCTATGCCATACTCTCAGGTATGGATTTAAGAATTTTTCAGCTCGGGGTCCTCTACTTTGAAGGGGGTGGGGGTGCTCCTTCCTCAAAAAAAAAGAAGAGAGAGGATAACACAGGGGTTCAAAATACCAGATGCCGACCTCTCCCTTTTTCTTTTCAGAGTGTCTTGGTGACAACTGTCCCCATAGGACCAATGATAAACACCACCAACTTGCTGTCAGGGTGGGCCCCACGATCCTTTTCTACTCCCATCCAATAGCATTCATCGGTCCAGGTTCTGTCAGGCCTTAAGGGTGCATTAAGGCCTTGTCCCCTAGGACTGTATTGGTGGACATTGCCATAACTGCCTTGTCAGGAGCTGATAGGCATTCCCTCACCAGTCGTCTGCTCTACCCACATGCTCACTCTCCTTCCATACTCCAGAGTAGGGGCCTTCAACTTTGCCAGTTCCCTGATGCAAACATATCTCCTCTCACACTCCAGCATATTGGAGATTGGTGTAGTTCCATCTGGTTCCCCCCTAGGGCAACACCCTGCACTGTACCCAGGACCAAGTGCACCCCTTCAGTGAATTACCTCATTTTCAGCCCCTGCGTTTGCACAACCCGAGGGCACCTCACCCCTCGCCATACTGATAACCCCACACCCTTTCTACACCTAGGAAGGGAAATCTAACAACTCTGGGGCCTTCCTGTGGGAACTGGAATCCTTGTCTGGGCAGAACCCTTATGTTGCTTTCTTTGCCCCTTTCTCGGCAGGGGCAATATTCTCCTGGTTGCGCGGACAGCTTTTCCCAGTTACGAAATTTTTTTCACCAAAGTGTTGTGGAGAGCTACTTGGCCCTAATCTTCGGTGCCAGGTTCTCACCCACCCAGCCTACAAGAGCCACTGGTACAGCCATTGCGCTTTCAACAAATAGTCGTTGATACCCTAATCTGGGATCCACGTGTTTCTTTCCGGCATTGCTCAGTTCAGGGCCAGGGCGGTCAACAACCCCTTAGCTTTGTTACTCTTTCTGTAAGGTGACATCCTTTTTTTTTCGCAGGAGAATTATCCTCCCGCCTCTGCCTTAGCTCTGGGGTACTTTTCAGAGGGAAACAAATGTTTCTATCCCAGTTCTTATCACCCTTTCATGATTCCTTCTATTTAGTACTTGGGAGGCCTTCAAAACCATTCCGCCCTTCCCTCCTTTCGTATCTTCCATGGGGAAAGTTTATGGCCTCGATCCACTCAGGACCTTAATCCATCCGCCTCCCACCTAGTGAAGGGAGGCAGTCAGTTGCAGAGGTCATACACCTTACACCTGGGACACTGCTTCACGTTGTGCCTTCCCCCTCCTTCCAACCCACAACCAGCCGAGTGGGGCTGGTTCCTTCTACATCCCAACCATGGGACCTTCTCTTCCCATGGACATTTCAGAAGTGTTGGTTTGGCCCCTTAGCACAGTGGGCTCATACAAACTTCCCCTGGCCCCACATTCTTCCCATCCCTTCGGCCCCAGTGGCCACACCTTCATGGGCCTCTGAGGGGACATCCGGTACCTTGGCTGCAGTGCTGGCATTCACCTACCAGATAAACTGTTCTTGCTAGATGGTTATTCAATTCCTCCCACTCAACCCCGTACCCCTTTTTCCCCTTAGTTGGCTCGGCAAAGGGGTCTCCTTCCCTCCCTCTTTCTCTCTCTCTTTCTCATTCAGGTCAGTAGGCCAGCAGCTCTGGACTCCACCTTAGCCTTCCTATCAAACCAGCTAAGGCATGTGTCGTGAGCCTAAGACCAAGGGATGCACCCAGGTCACAT
This sequence comes from Podocnemis expansa, assembly GCA_007922195.1. NCBI lineage: Eukaryota > Metazoa > Chordata > Testudines > Podocnemididae > Podocnemis > Podocnemis expansa. The sequence goes on along the minus strand of ML682024.1, from coordinate 6,792,874 downwards.
TGTTTTGCCAGGTGCTTTAGCACCGGCCTCTTATGTCCTTCATATAGCTTTCAAATCAGATCAAATCATAGGGCTGGAAGGGACCTCATGAGATCATCGAGTCCAACCCCCTGGGAATTGAACCCAGGACCTTCTGCATGTTAAGCAGAGGTGTTAGCCATATGGCGGTGCCTAACCAATTTGAGATGTAGCTGCCATATCTCTTTCAACAATAAGGTAACTCTAGGCCTCCCTCTGCCCTGTGGGTCATAGGCAGGGTATACTCGAGGGCTGTAGGCCTCGGTCATTCCCCATTTAGGCCAGGCCATTTTCATCCTGCCACCTCCTCCAGGCCTGGGGTTTGGCCATTTCAGAAGCAGCCATGCTGAAGGCGGGAAAACAGCCCAACTCTGCCCACCATCCTTTGGTACGGCTAGTAGTCACCTATTACTGAATGTATTCGAGCAGCACCCCAAGAAAAATGGTGGGTTACTTACTGGTAACCGTCCTTCTTCAAGATGGGTAGCTTGGATTCATTCAGAACCCTCCCACCATCCCCCCAACTCAGAATAGGTGACTTTTAGGTACTGAGGAGGGACAGGGCTGTGGCTACGTATATAGCCACGAGGTAACCAGGGGGTGTTGGTCACCAGTCCTGTTTTGACAGGCTAGGGCTAAAAAGGTTTCTGACCAACCGTGCGCTGAGGAACATACACCTATTACTGAATGAATCTGAGAAGCCCATCTCAAAGAAGGATGGTTATCGGTAAGTAACCCACTGTTCTTTGAGATGGGCTACTCACATACATTCAGATCCCTCCCTCCATCCCCGCTACTCGGAGTTTGCAAAAAAAAGGGACTGAGTAGGATCAGGGTCGGGGCCATATATATAGTCAATTTCCAAAGGGATAGCCATGTTAGTTTAGTCCAGCAAAAAAAGCAAGGAGTCGTGTGGCACTTTAAGACTAACAGATTTATTTTTCATGTGAGCTTTCATGGGAGAAAATCCCACTTCATCAGATGCTTCGAAGATGGGTGAACTTACAGAATGGAAGTTCACCCATCTTCAAAGCATCTGACGAAGTGAGATTTTCTCCCACGAAAGCTCATGTGAAAAATAAATCTGTTAGTCTTAAAGTGCCACACAACTCCATATATATAGCCCTGGGAGCAGCCAGAGGGGGTGCTGGCCACCAACCCTGCTCTGACAGACTAGGCCAAAAAGTTTCCAGCCAATCATGTGCTATGGCACTTAGACACCTAGAACTGAATGTATGTGAGCAAAGAAGGATGGTTACACAGGTAATCTCCCGGTTCCTCTACAGGCCAAAGGCCCCGCCCCACCTTCCAGTTCGAAGGCACTCTCAGCCAGTGTGGAAATCAGAAAGGTTTATTAGCATTCAGGTTCACAGCATTGTAGATTCACCAGCAGGTAACTATAGGTTAGAGCAGAAACCCCCCCTCAGGAGAAACATAGATCCATGCTCTGAGGGTCCTTTTCCTTAAAGCCATACCATAGCTCTGCCCTTCTCCTCGTTCCCATCCCATCCCTGCCAGATCCCACCCCTTGTCCTTTGTTGTTTTTCCAGGGCTAGGTGGACATCACCCTTTGGCTTTGAACTCCCTCAACTGTTGTATCTGGTTGCTCAGGGGTTAGGGTCCTGAAAAGTCTACCTGTGTGCAACTGGGACCGCCAACCCCCATGCACCCACCCTGCAGTGGTTTCAGTAATAGTCTCACACACCTGTGTCCCATTACCAGAATACATAGATAGAAAGCAATGGAAACTGAGCCACAGTTCATGACATTCTGGGACAATCCCAAGAGTCCCACTGTTTGGTCACATCCTTGTCCCAGAACCCAGGAATTCTGGCTGTGCCCCCCCTTTTTTGCTCTAACCACTACACCCCACTCCCCTCCCTCTTAGAGCTGAGGATAGAAGTGTAACCCTTCTGCCAGGGCAGGCTGGCAGAACAAGGGCCGGGTTCAATATCTAGGGGTATTCCAATGATGCAACACCACCAACCAACTCGAGCCCCCACCCAGATTTCTGGGAATCCTGCACTGTTCCCTGGTCACCTCAGAGGGGGTAAAGCTTCCCCACTTGCAAGCACAAGACTGAGTGTAGCAAACAGAACTTTAATAGCAGAAAAATGCAATGTAAAAGGCCAAATAACAGATGTTAGCACTGATCTAGAGAATCACTACAGACAAAGTTCCCAAAAACCCACACCACATAACAGAACATACAAGACTTAATGCAAAACCTCTCAACATGTTCCCACATAGCATAACAGCAAATGTAAACCCATTAGCAAAATCAGCACTTATCTGAAGAATCAGTGCTAACTAGACTCCTGACCCACCCTAGGGTACGTAGGGAGTGTCTTTCACGCCAACTGTCCACTGGCACCAACCACTGGTCACTCACTCCACCCTCTAGCACCGTCCTTTCACTCCGCCCGCTGTCTTCACCCACCGGTCACTTGTGCCACCCAGCTTGCCGCTGGCCACTCTCACCATCCGCCAGTTCCCGCCCACTGTCCACTGGTTCCACCCGCTGGTTACTTCATTGCTGTTCCTCTTTAGTGATTTCAGCTCAGAGACAAGGGTTTCTTTCTGTAGTGATTTTAACTCAGAGAGTTTGCTTCTTCAGTAATTTCAGCTCTTAAACCTCAAATAGCTGCAAACAGCAACTTCCATGACAAAGAAGAGGTTTCAAAGAAGCCCAGCCAGATTCATCATTTAACAGTGGGGGTCACTGGATGAAACAAAATGCCTCCAGCATTTTGCTCCAAAAAGAGCTATACAAAACCCCACTTCTGTCTTCAACTCCTTTCAGGCTGAAACATGCGTTCACCTTTCCTGCAAATCTCTTTTCAACTAAGGGTAGTTTTTACCCTTTAACTAACCCAGACAGATTTGAAACAAACAGAGAGTAGCAATTCACAAAAAGACAGAATTTCCTATTTCCCCTTAGTAGAATTACAGATATTGATAGATTTGTGAGTAACTAACCCCAAATACCATTATCCACTACGCCCTGCACTCACGATGCTAATACCTAATTGTGCTCTTTGTGTTCATGCTAATAGAGGACCCATGCAGATTAGATGCCCCCCTTCAGAAGCTGTTAGGCACAGCTCCTAAACCTGCCTTACAGAAGCAAGAAGTCCTAGCTCCCAGCCCCCTTGCTCTAACCATTAGAGATGACTGAGCTAATGACATGGCTATCCCTTTGGAGCGCTAATAACTTGGGAGCACCAGCCCTGAGAGAAGAGGCTCTATATTCTGTGTCTGTGCAACCCCTGGTGCCATGGGTCTCTGAGCTGGGCGGGTGACTTTGCTGCCAGCCAGGCAAGATGTGATACTGAGAACATTAATTGTGTGTTTCCCTCTGCACTGCACTGGACTCATGCCCTGGGCCTTCCTCTGCTGGGATCAAACAGGGGTGAGGAGTTCAGCTCTCAGCCCCCTAGCCTGTTCTGACTATGGGATCCCACTCCCCTCCCAAGGCAGGGAATAGAACACCCGTATTCTGACTACCATGCTCTCTCTGCCTTTAGCTGCTAGATTAAAGGGCCCCCCTGTTAATCAGATTCTCTCCCTCTGTAGGAATTTACAAAGCAGGATTAAATCTCCACTGACCTTTCTGTTCAGTATACTAAATTTGCTCTTCTCCATCCAGGTGTCACCTCCATAATTCTCACCTGTCAGCCAGTGACTAACTGCAACATTACCAGAGATAGGAACCCCTTCATTTCTAGATTGTGTTGAGGATGTTATTAATTATTCATTTAATTAGTTTCACAAACATCATTGTATTGTAAGACAATTTTGAAATAAAATGCACATGTAGTTCATAATTTGGATTTATCACTCTTATTGGAATTATTTGTTAATTCTACTTCAAAGATATACTAAAATTCGGTGCAAATTTTATTTCAAAACCATTTATTTCATTTCAGAACATTGGTAATTTTATTTTAATTTCAGGGAACCATTTTATTTAAAAATTAAGGCTTATTTATTATTTCCTTCCTTTTGAAATGTATTCCATTTATTTCAATACATGTTTTCTTTATTATTTTATGTATTTCCATATTTTATTTGAAAGTACATTTAACTTAATATACATGGTATTTTGAAATTGCATTTATTGCATTTCAGAATTTAATTAAAATTTAATTTTAGCATGGGAAAAATATTTTATTTAAGAATATGAAAACATTAATGCACATCTTATGTTTTATTGTTACATTTTTAAGTGAAAGTATTCAACTTTATTTTAAAGTACATTTTATGTCAGCTTTTTATGTCTTTCCATATTTTATTACAATGGTAATTTAACTAAATGTACATTATATATTGAAATTGTATTATTGTTTCATTTCAAAACAGTGTTACAGTGTTAACTTTAATATACATTACATGGAATTCATTATCAGGAAACTGAATTCACTAAGGTAAAATTCAATAATACAAGTGCAAAGTACTGCATTTAGGAAGGAAAAATCTAATGCACCAGGCTGGCCCCACTGTGGACTACAGAGAAGGGTATGGGTTTTATAGCCAACATAGATTTAATATGAGCCAATAACAGTGAGACTCTGGGGTGGAAAAAGCAAATGTTTTTTGGGCTGTATTGACAGAAACATTGTAGGTAAGACATGGGAAGTTTTTCCATAGATGTAGATAATCCACCTCCCTAAGCAGCAGACTTGGCAGTAATTAGGTTGACAGAAGAATTCCGTCCACCTTGACCCATTCGCACCAGAGATTTTGTTGGTTTAAGTACATTCCTAGGGGGTGAATTTTTCACATGTAGCTAGGTTGATTTAAATTTTAAAGGGGGAATCAGGCCTTAGCCAGAGTAATGGGTGCAGTTCTAGGCACTGCACTTTATGAAAGATGTGAGTCCAGGGGAGCCCAGGGAAGATGGGGAGAGGGTTAGAAACCATGACCAGTGAGGAAAGGTTGGAGAAATCGGACATATTTCATTGAGAAGAAACCTGGTATAGAGGGTAGCAATCAGTTGTTCTTCCTGTCCGCTGAAGGCTGGATATAAGACAAAATTGTCATAGTTTATGGCAGTGGTTCCCAACCTGGGGGCTGGGGACCTTTGGGGGTATGCAGACATGTTCCAGGGCATCTGTGGCACTGCTCCGCACTGGGGCCAGAACCCAGCTGTGGCCCTGATGCTCCCTGCTGGGGTTGGATCCCGGCCAGGGTGGGGGCGTGCAGATGGCTGCCTGCTGCCGCAGGTCACCAGCTGCAGATGCTGGTGGCGGCTTGGCTTTGCTCCCCTGCAGGAGTTGCCTGCCCCCACTCCCCTGCAGGGGCTGGCTGGGACCCATGGTTGCGGCAGCCCTGCTCACCGGCATAGTAAGGGAGAGGGGGCCATGGTCACAGCAGCTCCTGCTCCCTGCCTGGATTGTGGCCATGTGGGCCAGATTTTGGCCGTGTGGGCCAGATCCTGCCAGAAGCATATGGCAGTGACAGACAAGGGGTCTGCAATTTTTTTGGGGGTGCAAAAGGGTCCCCAGCTTGCAAAAGGTTGGGAACCACTGATTTATGGCAAGAGATCTGTTAGGGAAAGCTTTCTAACTCCAAGGGAAACAGCTCTCTTCCAAGGGAGGTTGTAGGATCCCTGTCTTTAGAGATGTTTAAGGACAGGTTGGACAAATGCCTGTCAGGGTTGGTCTCATTTGACTTGGTCCAGCCTCAGTGCAGGGGGCTGGCTGCACATGATGACTGTTTCTAGCCCTATGTTTTGCTTTGATTATTCAGGTCTGATGTGCTGGAATGATGCTGGATCCCAGCACCGATAGGGTCTAATGGCGATTTTTCTCTTTCCCTAAACTTAGATCACTATGAGAAGCCCTCCATCTCTCTCAGCCCCAGTGGGGGGATCACGCCAGGGATGGACGTCTCCATTTTCTGCCATGGGCCGCAGCAGGGTGTGCGGTTCAAGCTGTACCGGGCAGGGGTTGCACGGTGGCATGCTGAGCCACCTGGGTCGACAGCCAGTTTCAGCATCAGAAATGCCCGGCGGGAAGACAGGGGCATCTACACCTGCAGCTATGAGAGCCTGACAGAGCCACCTGTCATCTCCCTCCCCAGTGACCCTGTGGAGCTGGTGGTAGCAGGTGAGGGGCCCAAGTCTGCATCTCCATTTCCAGCCCCACAGTCAGCCAGACCTCAGAAGACTCCATAATTATAGGATGCCTAGAGCCAGGCTCTTCCCTGAGCCCTGGTTCCTGGCAGAGGGGGATGTCTGGCCAGGGAGTTTGGACAGGATCACTGGACAGTTCCACAGCTGACAGAGATTCAGGGCAGAGTGAGGGGGCATCCCTGCCCCTTAAGGAGAGTTTCCAAATAAAGGACACAGAGGAGTCAGGGTCTGGGGGCTGCCCAGCTGGCATTGTCCCTAGCCGCAGAAATCCCCCCCCCCCCCCGGGAATGATAGTGCTAAGCTGAGTCACAGGGTGAGGGCAAATCACTGAGTCACTGTTTTTCCCCCTTACCCCCCAATAGATGCTGGTTCTGGTCCTGCAGGGGGAACCGACCTGAATCAGCCTGAAGCAGCACCGACTCTGCCCTATCCGGGCAGTGTGGGGACAGGTACGGTGGTCTCTGGGCTGGCAGATCAAATTGGTTTGCCATAGGTGCGTGGAGGGGGCATTACTGGGAGGATGACTGATTAATCTCTCCTATAGGGAGTTGGGGGGAAACTGCCTCCTTACCATGGTATGTTCACCTCCTGCCCCTCTCCTCCCTCTAGCACCCTCCCCAAGTCTGGATCACTCCCCAGGTAACATCATTCGTTTGTGTCTGGCCGTTGGGGTCCTGCTGGTCCTGGTGGTGGTCTTGACCGAGGCCGGGTACAGCTGGAGGAGGTGAGGACTCAAGATGAGATGACCTTGGATTTGGGTGCCTCCTTCACCTCATTGCTGTGTCATGAGGGACAGGGGAACCCCAGTGATTCCCTAGATGGAGCTGCCCTTGAGTGCTGGAAGGACCCACCTCCCAGAGGAGGCTGACATCCCAGGTCAAACCAGGATCCAAGCCTTGGAACGTCAGGTCCAGCTTGTATGTGGCTCCCACCCCAGGGACTGAGGAGCCAGGACTGGGATCTATCCAGGCCGCAGAGTTAGCCCTGGAAAGCAAGACGTGAAATTGAGGCTTGAATCCTGGTGTTCCAGGGATACTGGTACCCCCAGACTGAGAGGCCTGGTATAGCAACAAGACAAGTCTCCATAGCACCAGCAGTAAATGGGACTGGCCTCCATAGCATCAGTCTCCATTGTTATAGGTCTGGCCTCTGTATGACTGACCGCTATAGCAATGGGGCCAACCACCATAGTAAATGGTCTGGCCTCCATAATGCTGGCCATCATAGCAACTGGCCTGGCCTCTCTGCTGCCCACTTCAACTACGGTCCTGGTCTCTGTATTACTGGCCACCATAGCCTCTATGGCCCAGGCCTCCATAGGAATGGGTCCAGCTTGTGGCCATCTAACACCCATCTCTCTCTCTGCACCTTGTGATGAAGCTGCTGATGCCCCACAAGTCTCTCCACCCATCTGCTGTGGGTCAGTCCCCAATCCTACTTGTGCTGGGGGGAGAAGGCCTGAATGAGGAGAGACAGCCTTGACTGGAGCTGGGAGCAAGGAGAGGGGAATGTGGGAACCAACAGAAAGGGAGGATCTGGTAGGCCACTTGGGAGAGCTGATGAATCCTTGGGGGGTTAGGGTGATGGGGGAGGTGAGTAAAGACCCCTGTAACTGAGGAGACATGTGCTTTGTCCCTAGGACTGCCCAGCTGTTTATCTCTCCACGAACCTGTAGGGAGCAGGGCCAGCAGCCTGAGGGACAGACGGACATGCCAGTGTCAGAATTGGAGCCCCCCAAGATTCCTGCCTGGCCATTTGGGACACAGACAGAAGGATGGGGACGGGTGGGGGGCATTAGGCACACAGGCCCACCTGGTTTGGTATCCCCACCCCACTCCTTGCCCCTGCCCCCACCCCCTCAGATCAGACTTGCAGGCCCATCCCACCTGGAATCCCCACCTCATTCGCCACCCCCATCCCCACCCTCTCAGATCAGACCTGTGGTCTCATCCTTGGTGTTATCCCCACCCCACTCCCCACCCCCATCCCCGCCCTCTCCGATCAGACCTATGGCCTCATCCTGGGTGTTATCCCCACCCCACTCCCCACCCCCATCCCCACCCTCTCAGATCAGACCCGTGGCCTGATCCTGGGTGGTATCCCCACTCCGCACTGCACCCTTTCAAATTACATCTATGGAACAGTCCCATACGATGTCCTCTACATCCTAACTCCCGCCCTCTTCCCACCCATACCAGACTAATGGGCCCATTAACTCGATACCCCACGCCTTCCATGCCCCTGAGATCTAATGCACTAGGCCCATCTACCCAAATATTCCACCTCCTTCTTGCCTCCCCAGTCAGCCCCCCCTTCTCCCCTCACCCCCACCATGGACCAACCTAGCTTCAGTACGTCTTTCCAGCAGGGAGTGTCCCTCTCCGGGTTCTCACTGCAACAGAAGTAGGAAGTGGTAGCCTCCATTAAATCCACTACCCAGCTGGACATTGCCTTTGTTCATCAGTGGATCAAGTCTCCAACCACTTCAGCCTCATCAGTGAACAGAAATACTGCTGCCAGGGCTGGGAGCCAGACTCCTGGGTTTTCAGTCTGGCTCGGGAAGGGGAGTGGGGCCTAGGAGCCAGGACGCCTCGGTACTTCTTCGAGCACTGCTCACATTTATTCTGATGTAGGTGTATGCATGCCACAGTGCATGGTCATTCAGAAAGCTTTTTTGCCCTAACCTGTCCCCACAGGGTCAAGTCACCGACACTCCCTTGGTCCTGCACTCTGGCTGCAGTATATAGATGGCACTGATCCTGCCCTCCCTGCAGTTCCTTTCTTCTGTCCAAGGGATGGTCTTCAAACTGCTTTGCCCTTGCAATCCAGCAAGCACCTGTTTCCCATTATTCTTTGAGTTAGCTTATTTAGTTCATTAATTGTCAGTCTTAAGTTTCTAGGGTTAGTTTATAGATCTTCAGGGCGTCTCAAGCTCCAGACTGAGCTTCTTGTACCACATCTCATGTTTGGTGCTGGTCCCCCAACCATGCCAGGCTTCAAGCCATGCACCTCCTGCGGGAGGGCCATTCTGGTCAGCAACCCCCATGATAGATGCCTGAAGTGTCTGTGTGAGAGCCACAGGGCCAACAAATGTTCCATCTGTTGATCCTTCACAGGGGTTAAAGTATAATTTGGTGGGCCCTGGAACCCTCTTAAATTTCCAGGCCCCTTTCATGCATGTCTGAGCCCCATTCACCCAATCGCCTGCCCCCCACCCCAGCTACTGCCCCGCAAACACCTGCCCCCCACCCCAGCAACTGCCCCCACCCCAGCTATTACCCCCAAATGCCTGTCCCTCACCCCAGCTACTGCCCCCACCCCAGCTACTGCCCCCAAATGCCTGCCCTCTACCCCAGCTGCTGCCCTGAAACACCTGCCCCACCACAACAACTGCCCCCCAGCTACTGCCCTGAAAATGCCTGCACCCATCAGATCCCTCCTTCCCCATGACCTCCTCAGCTCCAGTCCCACTCCCTTAGCTCCCTCTCTCCATGTGCCCACTCTAGCCCTCCTAGCCCCCCACCCTCAGCTCCCCCTGTGACCTGGGCCTCCTGGGATAACCACCTGCATATGCAAAGATCAGGGAAAGCTGGAGAAAGGAGAGCAGATTCTCCCAGCCCTGGTGGATTACATGGAGGTAAACTCCCCAGCCACTCTCAAACAATGCTTCTGATCTCCCACACTGGATATCAAAAAGTCACCCTAAAATATACTCGATACCCTTTACTGATTTTCAGCCACTGCCTGGTCCCCAGTACAGCCACTGGGCCTGGTAAAGAGAGAAGCTGCTTAAAATGCCAAGTTCTTTATCCAGAAAGGTTTTTTCTGACCCCAAAGGGTCAGCCACATTACACAGAACAGTACAAGTTTGGTTCGTACCTGAAATTCCACACTGCCAGCCAATTCTTCAGTAACTAAAACTAAAGGTTTAATACAAAAAGAAAGGAAACAAAATAAGTGACATTATAGGGCAGCCATGGCCAAACTGCAGCTCTTTAAAGAAAAATTGCAGCTCCCGGAAGAGTGGAGCAGGGAAAGGCAGCATGGCAGGAGATAAGGGCAAGAAATTTGCAGTGGTCGGGGCCAGCAGAGAGGCGGCGGCATGGTAAGAACCTGCAGCAGAGGAGCAGCATTGTGAGAGCTGTAGGGAAAAGCAGTGTGGTTAGAGCCGGGGGAGGGGCAGCACTGTGGGTATGTTCACACGCACTTCTTATTTTGAAACAACAGAGATTGTTTCGAAATAAGAACTGCCATGGCCACACGACGCATGGCCATTTCGAAACAAGCAAACTGCTTGTTTCAAAATGGCCGCCGTTCTTTCGGAACGACTTAAACCACTTTTTTTCTCGAAACAGGGTTGTTTCGAAACCAGTGGTTTCGAAACAGCCCTGTGCAGACATGTTGTTTCGGAACAAAGTGTTCTGAAACAACAATTGACCTTCCTCCCAGGGTGCTAAGCACCCTGGGAGGAAGGGCTGCTCCCTCAGCACCCTGGCCAGGG
>ML682024.1:6761770-6781819 GCA_007922195.1 Podocnemis expansa | reverse complement strand
CTGCTGCAGGGGCCGGAGTGAGCGCCAGCCCCGCCCCCGGCAGGAGCGGCTGCACCGGGGAATCCCGGGGGCCGGCGCTCACTCCGGCCCCTGCAGCAGTGGGCTCCAGCTGGGCACCCAGGACTCCACTGCCAGGTTTGGGGGCAGCCCAGGCTTTAAACCCCCGGGGTGAAGTGCCCCGCTGCGCCTCACCTGGCGGGTGCAACGCAGCCAGGCACTGCACCCCGCGGGTGCCTGCAGCCCTGTGCAGGCGCCCACGAGGTACAACACAGCCCCGCACCTCACCCCGCAGCTGCCTGCAGCCCTCTGTAGGCACCCGTGGGGTGCAACGCCCCTCTGCGCTGCACCCTGCAGGTGCCTGCAGTCCCCTCCCCAAGCAAAATAGCATGTTCACACTGTGGACATGCTATTTTGCTCCCTTATTTCAAGGACACTGCTTTTGTCCTTCGAAATAAGGTGTTTTGAAATAAAGAGTTATTTCGAAACAGCTTGTTTCGAAACGTCTTGTTTTGAAACAAGCCCTCCCTGTGTGAACATATCCTGTGAGAGCCCACAGGGAAAAAGCAGTGTGGTAAGAGCGGGGAAGGGAGGGGAGGGGCACCATTGTGAGAGCCGGCAGGGAAAAGCAACATCCTCAGTTAGGTGCAAAGACAAGCACTCAAATTAAGTAACTGTCAGATTATACAGTTTACCCACACAATATTAATTCTACCTTCCTTGTCTGTGTGCATTATCATACAGTCTTTAATTATATCAGTGCATGATTTTTTAAATACTTTTCTTTTTTGATATTGTTTTCTGGGTAAATATTTTTAAAACTGGCAATATAAATTGATCAAGAATAAGTCTACAATGAACTACAGATAAGTGATGATATTAGCAATTTAAACCTGAAAAGCAATATAAATTAATTTTCGTTTTTAAAAATCACCTGGCATTTCCAGATATTGTAATATAATGCAAAATTATTTCACTTGTATTTCTGTTTTGAGGATTAAATAAGAATCATCAGAAATGAGTGAAAATTGATATGAGTGGTACATCCAAAACCACTGACTACTGTCAAGAGATTATTTTAAAAAACCTCTATTAATTTAAAGAATGTTACAAGTACTTATTATAGATCATGGTTCATTTTCAGCATGCAAAATTATTAGGCTTAGGATACACCACCACTACTGAAAACTGGCTTTAGAAAAAAATTCCTTAAGTCCATTGAACAAGTGTGCCTGAGACATCAGTATGTCATCTGTTTGCAGAAGGAACTGCTAGTACATTTATTTTATAAAAAAATTTTAATTAATATAACTAAGTCAATTACCAAGATAATTTACATTCACTGCAAAGTTCACTACTACTACTGATTAAATAGCATTCAACAGGTATTAATTCTCCTTTGTTGTATAGTCAAAATCTATTTATATTTCAGTGCAGTCTTCATGAATGACTCTATGGGTATCTGAGCCCATTAGACAAGAGTAATTGTTGTGAAGGGCTGAGGATGGAAAATTGTGTTGTAAACTTTCTGAAGAAAAAATCTCTCCCAATAAAGATTTTACTTTGTATCATAAAAACCAAATAATGATATTTAGAATTTATACAGGGCCTGATCCCAAACTGAATAAACTCAATGGGATTTTTTCCATAGTATCTTCTGTGCATGGACTCCAAAGCACTTACCGAAACAGGCTCTGATCTTGCACTTTATGTCCCCCTAAATTCTCATTGATCTGTTGAGATTCTGAACAGCTGAAAAGGTATCCCTGTGTGCATCTCTTCACAGGATTAAGATGAGAACAGTGTTTTCCTTTACTATTACTCTCATTTTAAAATTAATTGTGTCTGAGTCCTCAGACCTTTTGTCTTCACTGTCCATGAGTATTTTAGTGAACAAGTTTACTGGCAGAAATATTGGCAGGGAAGCAGGGGCATGGTTGGGGCCTGGGTGCGATGGGGGCAGAAGTGCGGCATGGTTGGGGAGAGCAGAGAAGCAGCAGTGTGGTAAGACATGGCAGGGAAGCGGCAATGGGGGTGGGGGAGAGAAGCATGACATGGTCCGAGAAGCCATAGAATGTTTAGATTTTCTCATAGGCCCTAATGCAGCTTACTCGTTGTTAAAATAAAATCATGTTTTACAAGTCCTAAACATGATGTGGAATATTACGAAATGAAAATACAAAGGAGAAAAGTATAAAACTGAATGTAGATTACTTTCCATTTTTGGCACAACTTACTGCTGTGAAGCATCATATTTCATAATGAAATTCAAAACATTGTGCAATACTTAGAGATCAGCATCTGAGAGAGCTTTTTACCTACTGCATTGACAAGTTACTGCCCAGATTTTAAAATAAACTTGCCACAAGCCTGTAGTGTTCTACATCTAACAACAGCTAAATTTTTACTGTATAGGCCTAGTTTCATGGTAATCTTAAATAATTATTAGAATCAGACATTAGTGGATCAATATTTGCCTTGTTTTAATGATAAAATTAAAGTATGCAATGAATTTTAAGCTTAGTAATTTTGGAGTAAGTAAAAATATGTGGTTTTATGCCTCAGTGCAGAGCTCAAAGGTTTAATAATCGACTTGTGTGGCTCTTGAGTTCTGTAAGTTTGGCCACCCCTGTTATAGGGTCAAAGTGGATCACATATGTACAAATTATTTAGAGTCCGTAGAAGATAAGTCCTTGAAGAATCTGGAGATTGCAGGTTTTAGGCATATATCCAACACATAGATGGGTTTAAGTCCTTGTTTCACAGCTTCAGTTGTTAGAAATCCAGTTTTAAGGAATAGAGACCAAATAGTCCAAGTGTAGAGCTTGTTCTAATTCTCCCCTGAGAATTAGCAGGGTGATTTCCAGGCTGGGATCTCAATCCTGCAGCCCAAACTTTCCCTGAGAGACTTGGACCGATGTGAGATAAAGGGTTTATGTTCACAACTTCCTTTTATAGTTGTAGCAAGGTGGGCATTTGCAGATCATTTCTTCATGTGGGCTTTGATCACAGTTCCCAGGTACTTTCTTAAGTAGAGAATAGTGATGTATGTCATCCTTTTAAGTAAAACCTTCACCTTCTGGGCACCACAGGTAATTAGCTGCATTAGCACCATTAACGAACAATTTACAATGGTACATCAAAGGTCCAGCTCAATGTTAATGTTCTCTTTTGACCCGTTCCAATAGAACAATAGTAACAGATAAGGAAGCAGTTCATTTTCCTTGCTAATGTCTAACAGGATACATGTAAACATCATCAAGAAGCCACTAATGAAACACATGCACATCAAAGCCCTAGCCTACTTGTAATGCTACCATTGTATTGTCCTATAATATAGCATGACACCCCCCATTGTCTCTCCCCGCCCCGCTCAACTCCCTCCACACCTCTCCAGCCCACCATCCCAACCCCTTCTTCCCATCCTACCCCCCCCCAAGCTGAGCCACCCGAGGGGACACTAGGCCCTGCTTGCTTACCCAGTGGCCCTTGGACTCCTGAGGGCTGGGGCTGGGGAGAATCATTGCTTTGGCCATGCTTCCCCACCCCACCCATCTCTGTTCCCAAGGGAGCTCCCCAAGGGGAGGTGGGGACCCACACTGTGCTTGCACACCCAGCAGCATGGCCCTCCAGCGATGCCTGGACTCCCAAGGGCCAGGGCAGGGGTGGGGGTGGGGGAGGAGCAAATCAACCTGGCCTCAGGGCCAGTGCAACCCGGTAAGCCAGGTAACCATTGCAGGGGGGCACTGACACTTGAGGAGGCACCAAAATGGAGAGCATGCCATTGCAGCACGCTGTGATGTCATTTGTCTGCGCTGGCGCCTGTTCTGCTTGTAGGGGGGCGCCAGAAATGGTAGCACCATTCCTGGCCAGCCCTTTACTCAGGCTGCTCTCTGAGGCTTCTACCTTGGAGTGCAGCCTGCACATGCACAGGGGGGCTGGCCAGGACTTTACGGCAGGACAGGCATTCCTCCCCTCTTCTAACAGCACTGCCTGACCTGCTGGAATGGGACCGTTCCATTTTCTATTTTTAGGGGCCCCCAAGTGCTTCCCCCCTAAAAATAATGGGTGTTCCAGGGCATTCCACCCTACTTTAATCCCTGGTCCTCCAAGACAAGGACTCAAAAGGAGAGGGACAGTCTTCTCTGGGTCTTTGCCACCAAGGCAGCTCTTCATCCAGCATTGGAGCCATCTCAGAGGCCGTCAGCGCAGGATACATGAGCACAATAAGCCTGCTCAGCACTGGCTCCGCCCCAGCACTTGTCACCCTCAGACAAGGGGAAGAAGCCCCATGCAGGCTGGGACTGGGCAAGGGCACTGAAGGTTTCAGTGGCTTGGGGGAAGAGCCACCCTCAACATTGGTCCTTCTCCCTGGCACAGGTAGGGGATCCCCCAGCACCCAGGACCTCAAGGACCCTGTCCATCCCAGCATCATCAATACTGGAGGCCTTTGAGGCAGCAAGAACCCTGCTGGCACTGCCAGTGCCTCCATCCCCACCAAGAGCAGTGGCATCAAGGGGCAAGCTTTCCATGTTATCAAAGGCCTGGCCCCAACATCAACACGGGTCCAGCCCCTCAGCATCAAAGCCCCTGGCATAGGAGCCAGAGGCACAATACTGGAGTGCAGCCAGGGACCAGGCTTCTATTCCCCTGTCCCCAACGCTGCAGTCTGTTGAAAGCTGGCACCAGATATCCTCTTCCCCTGGGCACCCTGAGTCACCTAGTATGGGCTCGCAGTCAGAGTCAGGGGAAGAGCTCCCATCACCAGCTCACACATCTCCACATGACCTGTCCCTGGAATGAGCTTTGGCACTGTCACAACAGTCTTCCCAGCGCCAGTCCCTTTCCCAGTCCTTGGGAGGGTCCAAGATCCAGCATCAATGCTGGAGATCGTCCTCGTCATCAACACCAGTGGCAGTGGAAACCCAGGGATTGAAGTATCACCCACCGAGACACATCTGTCCAGCAATAAACACACAGAGTGCTCGACTACACCAATGGCCTGGCTCCAGTCCAAGGATTGCTGAGTCTGCAACTCCACCTCACCACCTTCACCTCCAGGATCATCAGATAGCACCAACTCAGCCCCAGGTCAACATAGAGGTAGTTTCTGGCACCATGACCATCCCTGTAAGGAGGACTATCCCTTGGCACCAGACAGGAGGACATCCCCAGGACCAGCGCCCCTGCAGGGGCAACCCTTCCAGGACTATACAGCCCAGTGATCCTACTGGCACCCCGGTCCGCATTGTCAACGGAGGTGGCAGACATAACGGCCACCCCACCCCCCCAACGTAGCCCTCTAGACTATGGAGCTCACAGGGAGGAGTGTTAAGTATCTATCTCCCCTGATGGGTCTCATCTCCGGGCTATCCAGTTCAAGGGGAAGAGTGTCAAGGATCGATCTCCCCTGATGGGCCTCAATCTCCTGTGTGAGTTTCTTCCTCCCTAGCTTTGTGTCAGCAAAAAGGGGGGTGAGTTCCTATCCCTCCTGAACAGTTTCTCGGCACCCCCGTCACCACGAAGGAGGGGTCATTGTCTGGGGTCTCAGTTCCATCATTGGTCCTGAACAGAATCCCACTCCCAATTGGCTATTTTTACTCTGGCTGTGCAAAATTCTATTTAAACCCCCTGTCTCAGCTAGCTTGTTGTTCTCCCACCCTCGAATGCTACAGGGCACATCGCAACCCGGTCGGACTGATCCCCCAACTGAGACAGGGAGCAGCCACCCCCGAGACCTTTTTCTTTTTCTTTTTTGGGGTATACACAAATTGCCGGCTGAACAATTAAGTACTGGGATGTTGCAGCTGGTCTGCCTCCTCGCTTTGGGTTCCACTATGGTGCTAGGACAGGTATTATAAATCAATACAAGCCTCCTATCTCTCTTAATTCTTCTTTTTGGTACCATTTCTGTATAGTCTGTTATTGTAGCTTCCTTATTTGAGTTTTGTATAGCTTGTGTAGCTGTTTATTATTCCCCCTGTATCCTGCATAACCTTTTCATGATATAGATATTCATTGTCTAGCATAGATTGTTATTTTGTCATATGTTCATTAGCCATGTGTATTTTGCATTTTGATTGTAAAATTGTTTATTGCTCCACTTCTGCTCTAAACTGCTGTCCCCAAATTCCCCCAGCATACACGGGGGGAGTGTGCGAGTTTAGTTTCTCTCATCTGACTCCTGCATTCTGCCACCCACCCTTCTTGGCTAGCAAGGAGGAATGGCCTTGAGCCATTGGTAAATACGCATCGGGTGGGCTGATCAGTGCCTACACCGATGTTGAGGCAGTAAAAGGCCAGAAAAGTCCTTGACTTGATTTATTCGGAAAAAGTTTTGCATACGGGTTCAAAATTTTGCACACAAGCCGTCAAACCTTAGAGGGAACATTGGTCACAGGTGTTTATGGTATCACTATAAAAGTAGTTTTTTTTTTACTTGAACTGGTGTCCATCTCTTTGGTGGGTGTCGCTGGCCCATCGCAGTTACATCACGAGCCCGGGGTTCAACACGCATCATGGGGAGGGTCCCCATCCCATGCATCCTCGAGGGTTTACCTTCCAGATCCAGCCAGGACCCGCAGGGCTCAGGCATCAAGTCCAAACCAGGAGCGGGCCCATAGGACACATTCAGGGGCAGCTCCCGTGCCCACGCCTTGTCATCCCCTGACAAAGCTATGTACCAGAGGTCCTTTTCACTCCTGGAGGACCCGAGGGCGCACCAGGAGCTCCTCAAACAGGTGGCCTCCAACCTCGACCTCACCATAGAGATTGTGAGACAGGACTTTGACCCTCTTTTTAAGGTGGGCAACTCTGCACCCCAGCCAGAGTGGACTTTCCAGTATACAAAGGGATACTGAAGCTCACTCAAGCTTGGTGGCAGATGCCATCCACTATCCCCCTGGTGTCTAAGGGGACTGAGAGGAAGTACCAGATCCCTGGGGCAAGTTTGGCTACCTATTCAACAACCCCACCCCAGGCTCTCTAGTTGTAGACACTGTCAACCAGAAGGAGACGCAAGGCCAACCCACATCCACCCCAAAAAACAAGGAGGCAAAACGCATGGATCTTTTCAGCTGTCAGATTTGTTCAACCATGGCATTACAACTGTGTGTTGCAAACCAACACACCCTCAGAGGGAGGTACAGCTTCAGCTTGTGGAACTCCATGTGCAGGTTCCAGGATCTCATCCCCCCAGACCAGGCCATGGACTTTGATGCAGTCGTGGATGAGGACCTACTGGACACTTGTGCAACATTCCTGGCCTCTTGGGATGCTATGGACATGGCCAGTAGAGGGGTGGTCTCGTGGTGGGCATGAGAAGGGCAGCTTGGTTGCATGGGTCAGGCCTATCACCACAAATGCAACAGGTGATACAGGACCTCCCTTTTGAGGGCTCAACCTTCTTCGCTGAGTCCACAGACACAAAAATACTGGGCCACCCTGCAGTCACATGTACACTCTCCAGGTCTCAGACATCCCTTTTGTCTTCAGGCCCCCCAGTAGCAACAGCATCATCAGCAGGGCCAACAACAGCCTACCATCCACCACCAGCAGTGCTCCTTTAGAAACAGAGATAGAGATAGGAGCAGAGGCAACAGGGGGAACAGAGGACTCGGGTCACAATAGTCCTTGCAAGAAAGCTCCAACCACCGTTCCACCAATCAAAGACACAGGTTCTGACAGACTATTCCAGGGCTTCAGATCCACCCCAGGTCCCTGCTCCACAGTTGCTATTCTAGGGCCACCTCTCTCCTGGGCCATCCCTAGGTAGGGTCAGAGCCTGGAGCCAACCAGCTTGTGGGGGGCCCCACCTCCCCCCTTGTGCTGGAGTGGGCAGGGTGGGCCAGCCCAGAGGCTGGGCCCCATGCTCCCATGCCTCCCCTGGACTGGCCACGCTGCTCCCAGGGCAGGGTGGGTCAGCCCAAAGACTGGGCTCTGCTCTCCTGCTGTTCCGCCCTCAGTGTAGGGAGGGCCCCTGCTACCTTCAGCACCAAAGGGAGCAGGATGGGAGTGGGGAACAGCACAGAATTGGGGGTGGGGGACAGCAGAGAGGGCCCCACACTGCCCTGCTCAGAGAACTGAGGGCCGGGGCCAGTCGCCCCTCTTGCCCCCCTCCTCCCTCTGGGCAGCCCTGCCTCTCTCATTTTCAACACCAGTGGGCCAACACCACCTTGGACCGCTGGACAGTAGATATAGTCTCTCACAATTCCCTCCAGTTCAGGTCCAGGCCCCCCACCAAGAGACTACCCCCTCACCACATCAGCGGAGACCCCTGCTATGATCACCTGCTGGCACAGGGGGGACTCACACTCTTGGAACTAGGGGTAATAACGTAAGTGCCTTGCAGTGACAGAGGTAGGGGCTTCTACTCCAAATACTTGCTGATACAGAAGGCGAACAGTGGCCTGAGATCCATGCTGGACCTGTGCTGTCTAAACAAGTTTCTCAGAAAAATAAAGTTTTGAATGGTATCTCTAGCTCACATAATCCCATCCTTGGACCCGCGGGATTGGTTTGCTGCCCTTGATTCAAAAGATGCATATTTTCACATTGCAATCAGACCTGCATACAGAAAGTACCTGTAGTTCATGATAGGAAACAACCACTACCAACTTGCTGCTGTATCTTTTGGACTCTCCCTTGCCCAAAGGGTATTCATGAAGTGTATAGCAGTGGTAGCGGACTACTTAAGGAAAAAGGATGACCAGATTTTTTTCCTACCTGGATGACTGGCTCATTGGGGCTGGTCCAAGAGTCAGGTTCAATGCAGCATCTGCGCCACTCAAAGGCTGTGTGAAAGGCTGGGCCTCTTCCTGAACCTGGAGAAATCAAAATTAGAGCCTACCCAAGACATACAGTTCGTTGGGTCACACCTGGACTCAAGATGGGACAGGGCATCCCTCTCAATCTCCAGATTTTAGTCAACGTCTACTATCATTTCAGACCTGCACCACTTCCCCGTGACTACAGTAAAGCAGTACCTCCACTACTGAGTCACATGGCATCCTCCGCTTACATCATGAAGATGGCCCACCTTCACATAAAACCCCTACAGTCCTGGTTGGTGGGAGTGTACTGCCCAAGATACCAATCCCTAGGCCAGGTGGTCACTGGTCACCATTCCCCAGAAGGTCCTGAAGTCCCTCAGAGTCTGGCAGAACCCAGGCTTTGCCCTACAGGGGGTCCCCTTCAAGGTACAGAACCCCTCAGTGACTCTGATCACAGATGCCTCAGACCTAGGGTGGAGGGCACATATCAGCTATGACCTCAGCACCCAGGGAAGGTGATCCACAGAGGAGTTCCCTCTACACATAAATGTGAAAGAGCTAAGGGCTATCTTGGCCTACAAGGTCTTCCTTGACAAAGTCCGGGGCAGAAGAGTGCAGGTCCTCAGGTACAACACAGTGGCAATGTTCTACCTCAACTGCCAGGGGGAACTCATTCGTCCACCCTGTGCAAGGAGGTAGTCCATCTCTGGGAACCAGCTCTAGAGAACAACTTCTGCCTAGTAGCCCACCAACCAGGAATGAGGAACAACCAAGCAGACAGGCTCAGCAGACAATTCCTGCCACAACACAAGTAGTCCCTACACCTAGAGGTAGTAGACACCCTCTTCCAGGAGTGGCACCTCCCCAAGATAGACTTTTTTGTGAGCAACAGACTGCATAGAATAGAATAGAATAGAAACATAGGGTTGGAAGGGACCTCATTAGATCATTGAGTCCAATGCGATCCATTCTGCTTTCTCAAGGGCAGAGAAAGGGGCTGCCTTTTGGACACATTCCTGATCAGTTGGGAGGGTCTCCTGCTCTATGCCTTCCCTCCGATTACCCTGATGCACAGAGCTGTGGTTAAGATCAAGAGGGACAAGGTAAACAAGGTCATGATAGCCCCAGTATGGCTCCACCAGCGCTGTTTCAGCATGTTACTTGACCTCTCAGTGGTCCCTCCCAAGACACTCTCAGTCAGGGGTGACCTGCTGACTCAGGATGAGGGGCTCATTCTGCATGCAGACCTGGAGTCCCTACACCTGACAGCCTGGAAACTCCATGGCTAAATTCTGAGGAGAGGGCATGTTTCCGAGCAGTCCAGGAGATCCTGGTGGGTAGTAGAAAACCATCCACACAGGTAACATACAAAGTGAAGTGAAAATAGTTCAGTTCATGGGGAGGTAAGTAACCCTCTTTTCTTTCCTTGGGTCCGTGAGGAGTGTGGTTTCTAATGGTTGGAATGGGAAGCCAAGAGCCCAAACTCCTGGGCTGTCTCCCTAACTTTGGCCGAGATGAAATGTTCTTCCCTTTTCCATGCCTTTGTTTCCCCATTTTGCTGCACCGAGATTTGCTGGGCTTGGCTTATGCAGTGGAGCAAAGCCAGGCCTCAGCTGTTCCTCCGAGCAGGGCTGGACCTGACCCTGACTGGCTCCCAACCCTGCCTGGTGAAAGTGAAGTAATTTCCTGTAGCAAAAAGGTGATGTAAGTCTTACAGTCATGGGACAAGGAAATACATGTACAACTGGCTGGGCAACAACAAGCCTCACTTTCATTTCTAACCTACAGCCAGAAACCTCCAGAAATCAATCACCGTACACCGCTCTGCTGGGGGACAATGGGGCCCACAAAGCTGCTGTGGCTGGTGGGTCTAGGTTGCTTACACATGACCTGGGGTAAGTGCCAACCCTAGCAGACCTGCCAGGATGGGAGGAAAGGGAGGCAGCCCGTGATGGATGTGGGGATCCCCTGAAAGAGGACACAGGGTGGAGTCTAAGGGAGTCTTTCCCTGGCTCTAAGAGGGGACTGGGGTCTAGTGTTTAGAGTAAGAAAGGCACTGGTAGCCAGGACTCCTGGGTTCCCTTCCTGGTTGTGTTGCATGGTGGCTGACTGAGGCTGCAGGATGTCAGGGCTGTGATGTGTTCAAGCCCAGACATGTCCCAGCAGCTTGCTTGTGGCTTCAGCCCCTTGCAGCCAGCAAAGTGCTCCACCCCAGACATGGACACAATTCCATCTATTCTGCTGCAGGTCATGAAACCTTTCCCCACAGCTTCTCTCCTTCCCACTCCAGAGTACATGGGAGGATCTATCACTGACCCCCCACCCTGGGGGCTGAAGGGGCCTTTGGGAATGGGACATGGGGCCTTCCTCCTTTAGGGGGCACCAGCTGCCATCTGTGCCTGGTGGGGGGCCACTCTCTGGATCAGGGTGCAAGTGTGGGGGAGCTCTCCCTGCACCAGCAGCCTCCATCCCCTCAGGCCGGAATCACGGAAGAAAGTGATTCATTCTGCTCTGCTTCATGCAAATCCTGCGGGTGGTTTAAAAGTGCAGCTCGGAGCTGAGCACCAGGTGTCCATGCAATGGAAACACGCCTGAGCAACCCACCTTATATTGGGCCTGGGAAGCAACTGACCCCTCCACCCCCTTGGCATCCAGATTTCAGGTCTAGGGCAGGCACGTCCACACAAGCACCAGAGCTCAGGGGGTGGTAGTGGGGGAGCCTAGGGCTGAGCTAGCAGTCATGAAGGAGGAGCATCAGCAAAGCTGCAAGGGGACATGCTGCACAGCTTCCTATCCCAGGGCCCTTGCACACATTCTCACGTGTGCAGATTTTTTTCAGGAGACTGTTGCATACTCACGCCTACCTCCATGTGCCCTGTGGCCTGTGTGCAGCCAATGAGCAGAAGAGGGTGAGGGATGTCATCAGAAGAGTTACACATTGGCTGCTCTTTCTGGAGGGTGGCCTCTGTCCTGCCTTGTTTAACCCTTCCCCTGCTGCACAACCCTGTGCTTCTGACACCCTTGCAGTTCCTGGGCTTGGTCCTCCTTGCAGGATCTGCAGTCCAGGCGGTTACACGCAGCTACCCATGCCAGGCCAGCACCTCCTCACACCGGATTGACCTCCCGTCAGATGCTGAGGAAGGAGAGAAGCAAATGCAATGGGAGAATGGGGTGAGCAATTCTGGAACACAGGGTTTATGAGGCATGACCCCTCTGGGGTGGAGAGTGGGGACTTGTTATATAAGGAACCCTTGCCTGGTGCTGAGATGCAGCTGTCTCCAGGGGCGTCGCTGGCGCCTGGCACATAGGGCACGTGCCCAGAGTCCCTCAAGTGTCTGGGCCAGCCCCCGCCTCTCCCAGGCTGGAGATCCGGGGCACAGCTGCGGACTGCAGTGCCTGCCTCTCCTGGCCGCAGCGGCACCTGCAGCTCCCAGCACAGTCCCCTGCCAGAAATTCAGGCCAGGCCACCTGTGGCAGTGCCAGCCTCTCCCGGCCCCGGCCAGGGACTGAGGGCCAGGCTAGCGGTGGCAGAAGCCTGAGGCCAGACCAGGCTCTGGTGGAAAATCGGGGCCTTGGGGGGAGGGGCCCATGCCCATGCCTGTGCCCCGGGTCTTTTGCCAGGGCAGCAACACTCCTGGCTGCCTCTGGGGTGGAATATGGGAGGAAACAGGGTGATGTTCCCCTCCTGCAGTGTGGACTGGTGTGCCACTGTGTCACCCCAAGTCAAATCAAATCAAATCAAATCAAATCAAATCATAGGGCTGGAAGGGACCTTGTGAGATCATCAAGTCCAACCTCGTGGGAATTGAAGGTCCTGACTTACCCCACAGCTCACACTCAGTCTCCTGCATGTAATCAATCCCTCACACAGTGGAGGAGTCCTCTAACTTGCCAGTCATGGGATAGACCCACAGCAACACCCCAGTCCCAGATGCAACCCTGGGAACTATCATCCTGCAAGGTTCAGTACTGCCCACCACACCCTGCCAGCTCATTTACGCTTGTTCATCAACTTTATCAAAGAAACAAACATGGAGTCCTGTGGCACTTTTAAAGACTAAAAAATTATTTATCACATAATGCAGGGACTTCTTGTTTGTTTTGCTGAACCAAACTAACATGGCTACCACACTTATCAAAGAAACTGATATAGTACAGCTCTGTAACTCTCAATCTACACGCATGACTTCAGATAAAACAATCAAGTAAGTTTATTGACTATGGTAAGATTTTAAATGATTCCAAGTCAGAGGAATATAAATCAAAATTGCATATGAATTCCAGTTCTACGGTATAACTGAGTATGGAAACACAGCTCTGTGTTTGTCTGTGTCCATTTAAGCCATGTGAGACATATTTGGGGATGTGACATAACATTGTTTCATAGCTGTACACATGTACAATGTTGCAGGAAACATGCTACCCAAACAGTAATGTTCATTAGGTCAGGAACATTCCAAAAACAGCTTATGTGATCTACTTTGTACCAGAGACTATACAGCTACACCGAAAGGGTGACCATGAGTGGTACACAGATCACACAATAAGGGTATACATGAGGTGCAGTGTGTCACAAGCAGCATCTAATACAGTACAGAAGAGTGTGGGTGTATCTCTGTGCCCCCACAGACCCCTGCTGTATGGATCCAGAATTGCCAAGCTGTGTGTCAGAGCTCCCAGACCTATCTTAGTGAAGAGCAATTCCCCACTGACTCAAGGAAGAGGTTGCAAATTCTAGCCCATTCTCCCCGGGCAGCTGGCTGTGACATGCAGAGGGAGGCAGATTGCTGTCCATTGACGGGGTTCATTTCTTCCCTTCCAGAATAAGACGATTGCCACCTACCCACCCAGTAAGCACCAATCCTCAGTGCTGGATGTGGGCGAATGGGGAATCACCCTGACCAGCTGCATGAATCTTACCCTGCATGTGTTTTACTCAACGGTGAGAGGGGATCTGGGGGCAGCAGAAAGAAAATGGAAAGCTGGAGTGGGATAGAGGGAGAGCGAGGACTCCCAGCTTCTATCCTGACTCTGAGAGAGAAGTAGGGTCTGGTGAGTAGAGCAGGAGGCTGGGAACCAGGACTCCTGGGTTCGCTCTCTGGCTCCAGGAAGGGCATGTGGGGTCTAGTGGTTAGAAGAGGGGTGAGTAAGAACTGGGTTCCAAGCTGCCTTGGGGAAAGAAGTGGTGTCTAGTGGTTGGAGCCGGGGGTGTTTCTCATGATTATTTTCTTGTTTTCCAGGGTAAAGAAAGAAGGATTCACTACCGAGGTGAGCCTTGGGTGTTCTCAAATTTTTTTTTGCTAGGACTCATTTTGAAAATATTTCAGGCTGTGATGACTCCCTATGATTCCCTCATCCTGTGACGTCCATGCATGGGGAACTGATAGCTTACAACCCCCCCCCATAATAAGCTTGAAGCTCCCTGAGGGGTCACAACCCCCAGTTTGAGGACCCTTCATCCCAGTGGTTCTTCACTGTTTTTGCCCCTTATTGAACCTGCTCCCTGCATCCCTAGGGCAGTGTTTCCCAACCAGTGTGCCATGGCACACAGGTGTGCTGCCAGGTCTGAGCCAGTGTGCCACAAAATTTTTAAAAAAAACTATTCAAAGAGCTCTGGATTGGTTCACTGGCTCATGGATATTCATGAGTTCATTTGGAAACTATATGGTGGTGTGCCTCAAATTAATTAAAGGTAGCAAGGTGTGCCACTGCAGAGAAAATGTTGGGAACCACTGCCCTAGGGCCAGGGTTTAAAGTAAGCTGGAATGTCCCAGAACGCCATTCTGGGGCCCACTATTTTTAGGGGCTCAGCATTCCGGGGCCCCTGAAAATAGAATGTGGAGCCAGAACACTGCGTTCCAGGGCCCACCGTTGAAAATCAGCAGGCCTCGGAATGCAGCATTCTGCTTCCACGTTCTATCTTTAGGGGCCCAAACACTGAGCCCCTAAAAATAGCAGACACCTGAGCGGTGTTCCACCGCATTCCAGCTGGCAGGGGCCAGGGGCTGAGGGGCTCGAGTCCTGCCCCAAACACCTCCCTTTCCACACCACGCCCCCAACATGGGGCCTGCTGCCTCCACCCCAGCCACACCACCACCCGGATCCAGGGCCTACCACCCCCCACCTCCTCAGCCACACTGCCACCAGTGAGTGTGGGGGTGGTCTGACTCAACTAGGGGGGGTGTTGGGGGCAGGACCTGGGGTCCAGGAGGGTCCACCCACACAGGAGCTGGGACCCACCCATGTGGGAGGAGGGGTGCACCCGTGTGGGAGCATTCCCAGACTCCCCAAATTATACTTTAACCCCTGCCTAGGGCAGTGGTTCCCAACCTTTGGTCCGAGGACCACTGGTGGTTCGCAAGGATACTGCATGTGGTCTGTGGTGTGTGGTGGTGGAGAGATAATCACTGCAGGTGAAAGTACTGTGATGAGTGCAATATGTTTTTCTGTCAGCATGATAAATTATTAGAAATAGCTGTGTTTTCAATAGCCCTTGATATATAAGTCTGACTCCCATCAGCCATAGGCTATGTTAAAAATGTTTAAAATGGCTTGCATACGTAGTGGTCCACAAAAGTTTTCAATGACGACATAGTGGTCCACATAAAGGAAAAGGTTGGGAACTGCTCCCCTGGGCATTTCCCTACCATGGGAGAACGCCCCCTTCTGGGCTACTGGGAAACTGACACTGCCCCAACAGGGCCACTCTGACATGTTCGTTTTGTAACTCCAGCTAGTCCTGGGAGCCTCCCAGCCAGGAACAAGGGCGATGGGCAGCACTCTGGCCCCAGTGATGCCTGGGGACCCCATGCCTGCAGCTCAGGTAGGCGGCTCAGTGCAGCAGCTGACTTGGATTGGAGCCACTGTTCCCTCTAAGCTGTGTGCATGCGCACATGCACACAGGTCATGAAACCCATGCACACAACAAAATAAAGCATGCACAAAAAAATTCAACAGTGCTAATATTGGCGCAAACAAAGAAATTTTTTGCACACATAGCCTATGAAAACTTAGAGGGAACATTGGTGGAGCCCAGAGCCACCGAGGGCTAATGGCTAGAATGGGAGGGGGACTTGGAGCCAGGCTTCCTGGGTTCTCACTGTGGCTCTTGGGGTTGTGTAGGGGAAACAGCAGTAAAGTGTTGTCCCATGGATTTTTTGTGTTGCAGGTAGACTTGGAACTCACCTCCTCATTTTTCTGCTAATGAATTATCTCCTCTTTTAGGTGAGTCTGACAAAGGCAATGCAGCTCTGCCAGTGCTCCTCAGTCCCCACCCACAGCCCTATTTGCTCATCATGGTGCTGGTTTCCTGAGTGAGGGTGCAGAGCCTGATGGCTGGATTTGAGCCCATGCCCTGACCCAAGGGCTATGGGACAGCAGCCCAAGATGCTGCAGGCTTGCTGAGTTGATGGCCTGCTGGGGAATGGGAGTATGTTCTTATGTTTTAGGCATGTTGGCAAGTCTTGGGCATCTTCTGACCCCCACTTTCTTCTGTCCTTCCCTCAGCTCTAGGCCTGGCCCAGCAGAGGTGCAGAGACGTGGAGCATCGGCCCTCTACAATATGACCCCCTCACACCACTATCCCTGCTGTGTGGGGCCCTCCTGTGGTGGCAAGGGATACTGCAGACTTCTGGCAACCCTCTGGGGCTCAGTCTTATTCACTTCCTGTCTGAGAATGCTGCAGATGGTTGTCTAGGAACAGCCCCCCACAAACTTAGAAATCAGGTGTCCAGGTGGCCTTTTCCCTCTTGAGCGGTAACTGTCTGGGATGGTGGGTGGCTCAGCTCAGCTCCAGTAATTAGCCCTTCATGACAGCATGGAATTAACCTATGGAACTCCCTGCTACTGGATGGGCTCAAGGCAATGAGCTGGGGATTCAAAGGGAGGATCAGACACACATAAGTTAAATTAACAGAAAAGCAGTGCCATCCTGTGGATAGGACATGGCGCTGGCAGCCAGGACTCCTGGGTTTTCTCTCTGTCTCTGGGAGGGAAGTGGGATGTAATGGTTAGAGCAAGAAGGATGGAAACCCAGACTCCCGGGTCTCTTCTGGATCTCTGCTGCTCAACCAGCTGTGTGATCCTCTGACTTGCCCTGCAGTCCTTTAGGAGGAATTTTAATATTATTTTATATCCCTTTTAATGCACATATTAAAAGAATTTAAAACCCTGGTGTACTGGGAGGGGGACTAAAAGGGAGCAGCTTGTCCCCCTCCCCTGCACCCTTAAACAAACACATCCCAGCATACTGAGCCCCCAAATTTATGATCCAGAAGCACCAATTGGTCAGGACCTTTCACTGTTGGAACAGTGCAACCCTCACTAGCCACTGGGGGGAGATGCCTCACCCTCTGTGCTAGAGCAGGCACTATTGCTCTGTAGTGCACAGGGGTGCCATGGGGGGTGTGGATGCCCCCTGTTGGAAACCCTTGGGTCTGCCTGCCATTGGCCCTGCACAGCCAGGAATGGGTGGGGATTCTTCTGGAGGTTATTTAGCAGCAGAGGGTGAGTCTGAAAAGTTGTGGGTTCTAGTTGCACTGGAAGGTCAGGACTGAGCATATGTATAAACACACCTTGTGTCCCACTCCAGAGGTGGAAGCATCCTGGTGCCTGGTGAAGGGCCCTGTACAATCAGCCCCAAAGACAGCTGTGTCAACTCCTAGCACAGCAGAGCCCTAGATAATGAATAATAATAATAATAATAATAATAATAATAATAATAATAATAATAATAATGATGATGATTAATAATAGGGTTGCGCCATGATCTTGGATCCAGGCATGACCCTGATATCCTGGTATTTTGAGGATAGTGTTGAGCCATCCCTGGTGAGCTGTGGTTCAGGCAATGGAATGGGGCTGTCCTGCTGTTCCTGGCTCTGCCATGGATTTCCCTTGTGACCTCAGGGAAGTCCCTTAATCCCTCTGTGTCTCAGTTTCCCCATCTGTACAATGGGGTAAATCATCTGTGAGCTCAAGCAGGAACTATATCTCACAGTGGGACGGAGGTTGTCTGAATGATGGGGGTACCCCAGTGTTGGTTGGGGTGTCTGCACTCCTAATGCAACAGGGGGTGCTGATCTCATAGGGGGGATGTCTATGTAGCATCCAGCAGGATGGGGTCCCCAGTTCTGGCTGTGGTGTGTGCAACAACCAGCAGAACAGGGCCCCCAAGCCCAGTTATATTATCAATAACTAAAGCATGCCTCTTTGCTGTACGGCCCATAAGTCTAGCCGACCAGTCCAGGGGCCCATCTAGCCTGGTGTCCCAGCTCTGCCAATGCCAAGGTACAGCTGCTTCAGGATAAGGTACCCAAAACTGGTGGGTGATGATGAGGTAACCTGCTTCGGGAGGAAGTTTGCACCTCTGTCCCATAACATACAGCTGGCTTGTAGTTCCGTGGGGTGGAACTTGGGATGTGTTTGGGGTCTGTATAAATAAACTTTGTGGCTGTGTAACACCCACCACAAGGAGTCCTTGCTCCATGACTGGGGTCTCCTGGGTGCTCTGGCAACACTGGTAATAAATGATACAAGTAATAAATGACTGCTCCTTGCCAGAATCCTGCTAAGCTCTGTGATATCATGTGGCAGTGAGTTCCACAGGCCAACCAGGTGCCACTCCACAGCTGCTCAGCTTGAAACATGCTGCCTTTTGCATTCCTGGAACACCACCCTTTGCCCACTGCGGTGTTATTAAAGGAGAGGGTAGATATCGATTAGCCTGAGCACTTCAGATATCCCCTCAGCTGGCCAGTGATACAGTTAACCCCTTCTCAGCTTCTCAAGCATTAGCCTCATCTGTGTGTGCTTCAACTCCTGTGTACATTATTATTGTGCCAGTGCAGTGGTAATCTGTTGTATGCAATAAAATGCTTGGATGCTTGAAACCAAACCTGGCTTGAGTTGTGCTGCATTGCATTGAAACATCATTTTGGCAAGGGTTCCTGTGGATTTGCTGGCGCACATTCTGATTTGTTATTGTAGGGTCTCTTACAGTCCTGGACTTGCTGACAGGACAGTTTGTTACTGCAGGGTCTTGTTACTGCAGGGTCTCTGTGAGGAGTTGCTCACAGACTGGTTTGTTATCATAGGGTCTCTCACATGCTCTGGGCTTGCTCACGGATTGGCTTGTGGGGCTTTCAGGAGCCTGAGTTTTCACACTGAATGCTTTCTTATGGGGAGGGGGCTGGCCCTTGAGTTCTTGGCTTGTATAAACAAAAAGTTGTTATTGTAGGGTCTCCAATAGGCTGCTTTTTTTTATTGGAGGTTCTCTTGGGAAAAAGGGATTACACAAACTGTTTTGTTATTGTAGGATCCCCTATGCAATCGCCTAGTAGCCCATCCAGACCCACTCCCTCAGAAGTTGTATGGGCATTGGGGGGCTGTAGGGACATGGGGCAGGGGGTGCACAGGGGAGCTGTCCAGACTTCAATTCAGTCCATCACCCCTCCTTCTGAGACTAAAACTACAATTCCTATGATCCCCCACTCTGCAAGGGGGTGTTAACCTCAGTCCCCCTTCTCCTAGGAAATGGACACAGTGAAGAAAGGTGCGGGAGCTGCCCACACAGGTGGCTGCCAACCCCTATCTGCCCACAGTGGGGAGACAACAGCTTGCAGATGGTAAAGCTCCAGACAGTCACAGGGCAGCAATCTAGGGCCCTGCAGAGCTCAGTGCTGGGACAACGAGGCCCCCATCATGCAAAGAGCAGTGCATGAGTAGGGGCAGGTCTGAGGAGCCCTGAGTGCCCTGCAGAGATGCAGGCCTAGCTCCAACTGGAGTCAAAGCATAAGGGGCAGCAGAAGAGAGAAAGATGGGAGCCTTTACTGGCATTGGTATTCCCCTGCAACCCCAGGGAAGGCCATGTCTCCATGTCAGGCAAGAGTCCCCAACTCTCTGGATAACCAGACCCCATGCTCTATCCCAGAGGCGCCGAATCTCAGTGCTGGGCAAGGGATCCCTGTAGAAACAGCCCCTGTGCCCAAGCCCAAAGGGAATGCATCTCAGCACTGACTGCGACGAGACTCTGGTAGCAGCGGGACTGTGAGCTGTGGCTGATCAATCTGTGGAGGTGAGGGGGGCTCAGGACAATTAGTGGGCATAGGAGGCAGCCCATCCCCTGAAAGCATTTATTGATTCCCCTTTTGCTTTTAGCTGGGCCAGCAGAGAGAGAAGCTGAAACAGAGAGAGTAAGAGGATGTGGGAGAAGAAAGGATGTGTGGTAAAGAAAGAAAGAAAGAAAGAAAGAAAGAAAGAAAGAAAGAAAGAAAGAAAGAAA
>ML682024.1:6718598-6761760 GCA_007922195.1 Podocnemis expansa | reverse complement strand
AAAGAAAGAAAGAAAGAAAGAAAGAAAGAAAGAAAGAAAGAAAGAAATTCTTCTCTTCCTCTCCTAACTTTATCACTTCTTCCTCTCCTAACTTGATCACTTCTATCTTTTTTCTATTTTTCTTCTCCTACCCCCACTTTCTTTTTCTTTCTATGCACTTGCTCCATCCACCCTAGAACCAGAGTCCAGCTGAAGACTGACACCCAGCACAACCAATCCCTTTCAAGCTGGGGATGTGACCTGTCATCATTTACCCCCACCCCACACACACACCAGGCACCCCTCCATCCCCCAGCTTAGAGAGCTCATCCCAGGGCTGGGCTGAAGGCCAAATGCCTGCATCTCCCATGGGGGCAGGGAAGGAGGGCACGAGTGAGTGTGGCACAGCGAGAGAGAGAGAGAAATCCAGCTGAACCATCCAACTTCAACAAGAAGAAGGGAGTGAAAAGTCTCTGGAAGGACCAAGAGAATAGCAAGTGAAGGGGAAAAGGGAGAAGACGGTACAGAGGAAAAGAAAGGAAGGGATCAGTGCCAGCGGAGAATGAAGGAAAGTCTGATCTCAGACAGGTAAAGGGATCCTGGCCGGGATATGGCGGGGACCCAGGGCAAGGGTAGAATCAAGGTGCTGGGGTCTGGTTCCAGTCCATCAGGCACCCTACCCCTCAGGACCACTGCTGGGTCTCTCACCCTACTAAGTATAAATGGCCAAGAGAGATGGACAGAGGAGGGGTGAGGATGGATGGATGGACAGCTGGCTAGCTGGATGGAAGGACAAGTGGACGATGGATGGATAGCAGGGTGGAGAGAGAGGCAGGAGGGTCTCTGGTAAACAGGCAGAGGAGGGTGGATGGGCCAGGACTTGGCTGCTGGTATGTGTGCCTGGCTGGATGAGGCAGGGGGCTGGCTGCATGGACCAGGGGTGGATAGATATGGGGATTCATGCAGGCAGGAGGGAGCACTTCTCACTGAGAAGCTGACATGGAGGCCAGGGACAGGGCATGGGGAGATGAGGAGATGGGGGCTGAAGGGAAATCCTCACCATCCTCACTTCTGTGTGACACACCCCCCCCAGCCAGGGCCATGTGGGGCCAAGGGGGCACAGCCCTGGGCAACCTGAAGAGGCTCAATGGAGCCGCGCTATTAAAGGGGTGGCTTTGTAGTGCCGGCTCTGAGTGCCGCTAATGGGAAGGGGTGCGTTCCAATCGGAACGCGCCCCGGGCAGCAAAACACCATCTTACAGCTCTGCCCCCAGCCATGGGACTTGCAGGGAGTAACAGAGATGCTGCTCAGATCATCCATGGCTCTGGGTCTCTGCCCCCACACCCCACCCCAGAGAGGCCAGGAGGGGGCCCTGGATACCCAGGCGACTCCAGGTCAGATTCTATGAGGCTCCAGGCTGGAAGCTGTTTGGGAAACTCCCCAGATTTCAAGTTGTCCCAGTGTTTCCTCTGTTGGGTTTGAAAGGGGCCAGCCAGGCCAGGACCTCCGCTGTGGAAGTGGGACTGATCAGCAGGGAGGGAGACGGTCCAGGCCCCCAGCTGCCATCCACCCCCGTGGCTGCTACACTCAGGGTTGGCCTCAGGAATGTTTTGGAGATTTGGGGTTTTCTCTATCCTCTCACCTTTGAGTGAAATCCCAACAGCTGGGGATCCCCAGGCTTGGGGGGCCAAGAGGGGAGTGGGTTTTCTGGGAGGAGATGGTGCTGGAGGATCTGTGCACGGAAAGGGGAGCAGGACTCATTGTGTGGGGGCTGTTATGGGAGGAAGCTGGGCCTCTAGGATTGTGGGGGGCAGTGGAGTTTATTATGAGGGAGT
The DNA here is from genome assembly GCA_007922195.1 of Podocnemis expansa. NCBI lineage: Eukaryota > Metazoa > Chordata > Testudines > Podocnemididae > Podocnemis > Podocnemis expansa. Next base: position 6,759,946 of record ML682024.1, on the reverse strand, counting down.
TAGGGTGTGGAGGAGGGAGTTGGGGGGCACATTTCTGGTTCATTGTTTGGTTTTCAGACCTGCTAAAGCAAGAAAGAGACCCAGGTCAACAGCAAGGGCTGGGGGCAGATAGTGGAGGTAAAGGAGCCAATGGGGAGCCAGTGAAGATGGAAGGGAAATAGAGTTATGTCCCCAATTTAGTAATCATCCAAAAGGCTGATGACCCCAACTCCAAGCTGGGGCAGGGCCTGGGGCCTCTTTCCCTTTCTCCCCATGCTTTTAGCTCAGGGGGACCCTCTCTTCTCCTCCTCCCTGCACACTGGCAGCATCTCCCAGATCCAGTGGGGACTGGCTCGGTTTAGTTCAATGTCCTCTGGCCAGCAGCCCAAGGGCAGAGACCAGCAGCCACCTCCTGGCATTGCTCTCCACACACCCCCCACCCAAAGCATGGCATTGAAGGAATGGACAGACAGACACAGGGACAGATGGATACCCTCTTGTCTCTGGGAGATGGGGGAACAGACAGACGCCCCCTCCATGGGACTTACAGTGTTGCACTCTATAGTTCATGCAGGGTGAGTGTGGAGCATCCCCTAATGTTGCAAACCCCCAGGCTACTAGAGGTGTTGGAGGCATTGCTGGGGGCCAAGATGCGCAGGGGGAATTAGATTAGGGAGCAAAATTTGTCCAGGACAGCCTGTCTGGAATAACCTCTGCCCCCTCCCACTCCATTGGCTCCCTGTTGTGTGTTATGGGGGGAGAGAGTTAAATCCTCCTGTTGGGGGGTTAGAGTGAGGGGGACATTGCAGTTCCAGGGGGCACTTGCTGAATGGATGTGGTGGGGTCGAGGCAATGTGAACCATGTGTGGGATCGAACGATTTGCCCCAGCTCAGATTGGCAGGATGTTAACACACTCCCCTGTCCTTTAGCTGGTGATTCCCTCTTAGACTAGGGATGAGCAATAGATGGGCCCATAGGACTGAGCTGGGGGAGTGGGGCACCATGCCCAATGTCACACTCCAGCTTAGGGCACCTGCCATTCCACCAATGGCACCATGGCTCCCTCTTCTCAACCTTGCCCCTCTTTCTCGTTTGCTGCCCTCCAGGAGGGAGAAGGCCCCACGGCTGTTTCGTCACAACACTAGCCACTAACCCCCATCCCTACCCACCTTGTGACCAGCTGTGCCTGCTGAGGCTCTGCAGACAGGGGTAGTTCACACCATGGGACCAGAGCCACTGCACACTGAGGAGGAGGAAGAGGAGGAGGAGGAGGAAGGGGCTCCCCACCCCCACCGTAGCCGCTTTGTGAAGAAGGACGGGCACTGCAATGTGGAGTTTGTCAACCTGGGCGAGAAGAGCCAACGTTACCTGGGTGACCTTTTCACTACCTGCGTGGACGCCCGCTGGCGCTGGCTGGCCCTGCTCTTCACCCTGGCCTTCGTCTTCTCCTGGCTGCTCTTTGGCCTGGCCTTCTGGCTGGTGGCTGCCCTGCACGGTGACCTAGGGCCTGCACCTGCCCCACGCCCACCCTGCTTCACCCAGGTCACTGGTCTGCTGGCTGCCTTCCTCCTCTCACTGGAGACACAGACATCCATCGGGTATGGCTCACGCAGTGTGACCGAGGAGTGCCCAGCCGCTGTGCTGGCTGTGGTGCTGCAGTGTGTGGCCGGCTGCCTGCTGGACGCCTTCCTCTTGGGTGCTGTCATGGCCAAGATGGCCAAGCCCAAGAAGCGCAACCAGACACTGCTCTTCAGCCGCTGCGCCGTGGTGGCTCTGCGGGACGGCAAGCTGTGCGTCATGTGGCGGGTGGCCAACCTCCGCCAGAGCCACCTGGTGGAAGCCCATGTCCGTGCCCAGCTGCTGCAGGTGGGTGCCTGGGGGAGCCTGGGATGAGGTAGGTATGAGGGAGACTGGTATCAACCAGGGCCCCTGGACAAGCCACCCAGTGGGGCCACAGGAGCCCACTATGGGGCCACAGGAGCTCTAGTGATTAGAGCAGGGGGTGGGAGCTGGGGGTCCTGGGTCCTATCACTTGGTGCAAACTGCAAGGAATAGGGCAAACAGTCCCCAGAACTGCTGGCTATTTCTGAACTTAAGTTCATTGAACCAGTGACAAAACAGCTGCTGTAGTTCCCCACTGGTTAGCAGGAAGGCGAAATTTAGTCTCCTTTATGCAATCAAGCCTTTGGCTCCCATCCAGACAGCCTAGTACAGCCAAGGATTACAAAAACCTGGTTCGCCGATACTTAAAGTGCTACCAATCCCAAAAGGCAGGACACATTGCCCACGCAGGTCACTGAGTGTTTCGCATCCTTCCCAGCTACACACACTTAGCTGATCCTGATTAACTTAGCTTAAGAGTTATGAACAAAAAAAAAATCAGAAAATTGCTGGTGAGATCAATATACAGACAGTCCTTGGTTCAGTTTCATAGCAGAGAGGGTGAAAACACTGAATCACCAAAGTCTTTCTGGAATCAGTTTAAAAGGCCAATGGGCTGTGCGGGGGCAGCATTTATTTGAACTCTCCCATGAGAATTTCAAGGTGAATCTGGAGTAACCCAGAGACTTGAGTCTTACGTTCCCTGTCAAAGCTGAAGTAGTTCTGTGACTTTAAAAGAAAAGATCAGATCTGAGGCTTCTCCCATAGCTGAAGCCAGACATGGTCACAGCTGTGCCTTACTTGGATAAAGACTTAGCTAATGTGCCTTGTTGGTCTGATGCTAATTTCTGTGCCTAGGCATACCCAAGTAGCTAGTGGGATTCATTAGCATAAGGCAATTAACAGCCCAAACAGCACACAGGCTGTAGACTGTGTGGAATTTATAAGTTTTAAAGAGAAATAAGGACACTACTTTTATTGCACCACAAGTCCCGTCTAAATGCTGACATCCCCTTTGATTGCTGAATCAATAGAATGTGGTGACAAAGAACAGTGAGGCTGGAACAAAATTTTAGCACCTGCCAGCTAATTAGATCACATTGTTCAATTTCTGACATGATATAGATGATGAAAACACAGCCCATGAAGTGGGATTTTCTCCCACAAAAGCTCATGCAATAAATACATTTGTTAATCTTTAAACGTGCCACCAGACTCCTCCTTCAAATACACTTAGTATCAACTGATACTTCGATTCCCTAACCAGGAAGGCTATTAAAAATCCGAATCTACTTAACATGGCTTTGATAAATATTAACAAGGAATGGCCTGATTAACCATTTCAGTGCCTCCCATTAAGTTGTTATGGGTCATACAACAGTTTCCTAGTCTTTCAGTGTCACAGTGGTCTAGTGGTTAGAGCAGGGTCAGCTGGGAGCCAGGATTCCTGTGTTCTCTCCCCAGCTCTGGATGGGGGTAGGGTCAGGGGGCCAAAGTGGGATGGAGACCTTGATCCAGCTCTCAAGAGGGGTTGGTGGGGGCCACTCTACTTCTGCCCTATTACTAATGTGATCTCCCCCAACAGCCCCGCGTTACTCCTGAAGGTGAGTTCCTGCCCTTGGACCAGCGGGACGTGGATGTGGGTTTCGACAGTGGCACTGACCGCCTCTTTCTGGTCTCACCCCTCACCGTGGTGCATGAGATTGACGCCGAGAGTCCCTTCTATGGGTTGGGGCCAACCCAGCTGGCCCAGGCCAACTTTGAACTTGTGGCCATCCTAGAGGGCATGGTGGAGGCCACAGCCATGACCACACAGTGCCGTACCTCCTACCTGCCTGGCGAGCTGCGCTGGGGACATCGCTTTGCCCCTGTTCTTGCCCACCACCACGGCTGCTACCAAGTTGACTTCCGCCACTTCCACCGCACCTATCCAGTGCCTGACACCCCCAGGTGCAGTGCCCGTGAACTGGGCCAATGCCCTGGCCCTGCCCATATCCTGGCCTGCGCTGCTCGCGCTTCCTTCTGCTACGAGAATGAGCTGGCCCTCCATGAGGAGGAGGAAGAGCAAAGGGAGGAAGGCAGTGGCCAGCAGGATGGGGAGGAAGGTGCTGCAGGTGGCCATGGAGCCACAGAGACATGATGGCCCCGTGAGGCAGGGAGCAGCAGAGGACTTGGGGGAGGGGGCTTGATGTGGGGGTGGGGGGGCAGTTCTGGGTGGGGAGGGAGATTGAAGATGGAGCCATTACTGTAGGGAGCTGGGTTTGGAGGAGTCAATTCCTGGCACTGGAAGGAAGGGGACAGTTCCCTTGGGGGCTGGGTGATGGGGGCAGTTCTTGGGGGTGATCTTGGAAGGTCCATTCCTGGGGTCCTGAGGTACAGTCTCTGGGGAGCTGGTTGTTGGATGTGGGTTGGTGTGGGGTGGGTCTATTCCTAGGGTGCTGGGGGGGGACACAGTAACCCACCCAGCTGATGGACTCAAGCCTCAGCCATGAAACAAGGTGTAGCCAAGGCAACCTAGCACAAACTAGCATGACACACCCTGCTGGTGCAGAAGCCAGCAGGGCAGCCACATGTCATACACCCTATAGTTCAGGGAGCTCAGAGCAGGGGAAGACAATGAGATTTTAAGTGGCAGCCTCAGCTTGACTGGGCAGACTCTCCTGCATTTGTCTATCTATCTGTGCCCCACCCAATGTTCCCAAAGCAATGCATGGTAGCACAGAAATAAAGAGAATTGTGAGAGGGAAAGAGCATCCATCTGATTATTGGGTGGTGAATGGGGTTTGCTGAGTGTCTCTGACCCCTCAGACACCCCCCCCCATCAGACAACAATGCCACCCCCAAGCAACCCCCACCTCATCAGCAATGCTGCTCCACCTTTTGGGAGCCCTCATCCCCTAAAGCCCTTCCCATCCTGTCTAACCAGTGCTGCCCCCATGGACACCATCCCCAGGCTCCCCCACAGCCCTATGGCAGGTGGACAAGGGCCATTCAGGTCTTTCCTATCCTGGGCAAGCTGCCTGAAAGAGCCAGCAGTCCAGTCCATTTACTAGACTGCCTTTCCTGTAAAGGATGTGGAGGTGGGATGGTTGGGGGGGGGCTGGTGTGCTCCCTGGGTGGACGGCTGGGGGAATGATGGAGGCCAGGCTAGCTGGGGCAGGACTAAGTGGAAGGCAGGAGGTGGAGGGAGGCAAGCTGGAGGGATGGTGGAATGGAGGGCAGGTGCTGAGGGGCCCACCGGGTCCCAGCTGGGAGCTTGGATTAATCTGACACTGTTCCAATCTCTAATCCCAATCACTGGACTGTGGCCACTGTGGGGGAGAGCACAGCTCCTCCCTCCTCCCCTGCCTCCCATCCTGGCCCAATCACCCCCATCCACACTAGCCCGGTGCCAAACCTCTCCCATCTCTCAGCCAGCCATTCCCTTTCCCCCCAGGTCAGGATCTCATGGGGCAGAAGTTTCTGGGGGGGTGGCAGGGGGCTGACCTCTGCACTCAGCAGCCACTCCAGTCCCTGAGGCTCTCAAGGCCCTGTGCTGACACAGGCGTCTCAGTCGACACCTTGTCCTGGTGATAAGGGAGAGATGGAACATGCCAGCCAGGCCCAGAATAATCCCTCAAGTGCCCCTTATCTTGGGTCATGAGATTGGGCTGGGAGGCTGGGGGCAAGGGACAGTGTTCTCTGATTCAGCCCTTTCCATACCAAGGGGTGACTCTGGCTTGACCCCAGGAAGGGGAACCAGGTCTGAATCCAGCCTCCCAGCTCTTTTCATCTCTGATCTCCTGCCCTCCAAGTTCCATGGGGCTCAGAAGGGCAGGAGACCAGAAATGCACATTACAAGGCTGTGGGGGGAGGTAAGGAATCCCAACCAGCTGTTCCTCCAGAAACACTTACTTGGGGTGGGGGTGACTGAGCTCAGGGCTGTGAGGAAGACAGGGGGGACATGGGATTGGGAGGTGAGGAATTAAGCATGGGCCACTCTCCCCTCCAGCCCAGCCCCTCAAATGTAATTCCATCCTTGGGCATCCTGCCTCGTGTCCGTCCTTCCCGCATCAGCAGGGACACTGGGCTTGGCACAATGCCTGAGGCAGAGAGCGCCAGCCAGATGCTTTGCAGCTGCCCCTGCTGGCGCCCCTCATGCCTCACTCATGACCCACAGCCCCCTACTATCTTAGCCTTCCCCCACCAAGAGCTCTGCCTTACTCCACAGACTAGCTAGCTCTTGGACTAGCTGAAGGGTGGGGGGGTGTCCCCATTTTCCCAGCCCAAAGAGTAGAAGGGCCCCTACATTTAATCTTGGTTCTAGGCTGGTCCACTTGGAGCCAACATAGATCCACAAATGTGATCAAAGACAGTGTCTGCGCAGGTGTGTCAGGGTCTCACTGCCTTGTATCCCTGGTCCCTTTTGGGAGGAGAGTGTTAGAGATCGGGGTGGAGGTGAGGAAGTTTGGTTCAAAGGTGTGTGAGGAGGTGGACAGAGTATTGGGCTGGGGTGGGGTGCCTGTGGGGAGCTGTGCATGGGAGGGGCTGGGCGTGGGGTGGCATGTGGGTTTGTGGGGCAATAAGGGATGGGTGTGAAGGGGAGGGTGTGGGGCATGAGGAGGCATGCAAGAGCCTGCATATGGGCGTGGGAGTTAGGGTGAGTGCATGGGGAGGGGTGTGTGCACATGAGGGGCTGTGAGGGAGATTGGGATGTGCAGGGGTGAAGGGTGAGTATACAGGGGTGAGGGGACAGCATGAGGGAAATGGGAGGATGGTGATGCAGGATGGGGATATGAATGAGGATGGATGGGTGTCCATGGACGGGTGGGTGGGTGTCTTTGAGGATAGATGACGGGTTGACCACATATAGATGTGGTTGGCTGGGGGGGAGGCTGTCTATGGGCCCGGGGTGATTGGAGGAGAGTTGATGGGGTGGCTAGGGGCTTGTCTGTCTGCTTGTCTCCCTCTGTCTGTCTGTCTCTGGCACGTGGCCAGGCCAAAGATGGGGGAGCACCCAGGTGCCCCACTGACAGGGGCAATGGATGGATGGGGGGAGGGCCCACGGCCCTTGTGGGGCTGAATTTTAATTTTAGTCTAATTAATAGTCATCATGTGATTAATAAGTGTAGTAGCTAGCACCTCTGCTTACTATGCAGAAAGTCCTGGGTTCAAGCCCTAGGGGGTTGGACTCGATGATCTCACGAGGTCCCTTCCAACCCTATGATTCTAGTCTAATTATTAATACTGGTGGTCCTTAGCAACGGTCAAGGCCCCAGTAGTCCCTTAGCAACAGCCTGTTCCCTTTCCACTCCGCATCATGGGCACAGTTGGGGAGGTGGAGGCCGGTGAAGTGATGGTTCGGTCACCTATTGGTTGGCTTGTCTGCCATTCCTAGTGATTGACGGCCAAAGAATGGGCGTTATTAATTATACAGACTTTCATTGGTCGCCTGCGCTGTCGATCTAAGTAAAAAGGCGGGCATATCGGTGTTCTTCGGCAGTGGTTGTTCTTCCTTAATGTCAATAACTGGCAGGGCAGGCTAGGGAAGACGTTGAGAGGCTTTATTGGCCAAACAAGATTTCCATCTCAGCAGAGGGGCGAGTTTTAAGCGAACTTCTGGCGCCCATTGGCTCTTCCGACTATCAATCTCAGAAGCTGACGGGTTCAGACGGGACCCGCCTCCTCCCGTTGGTTCTCCCAGCGGAAAGGGGTCGGGATTTTGGAATTCCATTCTCCCATTGGCTGGTTCTTGGGAAGAAGGCGGGACGTGTCCCTCAGTGCCGGGCCGGGCGGCTGCAGGAGGAGGAAGCAGCAGTCGCGGCGGGAGGACCAAAGGGCCAGGTCGAAGGGACTGAGCAGCCTCAGCGGCCGGTGCGGGCGCCATGGAGGACGGAGTCTATGGTAGGGGCCTGGGCCTTGTACCTGTATTTTGGGGCCCCGCCCCGCCCACTCCGGAGGGCGGAACCGTTCCAATCCCGTGGGGCGGGGCTGGGTTGGACTGGACTGAACCATTCCTTCCAGCGGAAGGGGGGGTTGGGCTGAACCATTCCCTCCCTCATCGGCGGGAAAAGGAGGGGGGTGGACTGTACCATTGCCTCCCTCGCCTGGGAGTTGGACTGAACCATTCCGTCTGGGGAGGGAGTGGTTTGGGCTTTACCATTACCTCACTTATTGGGGGAGGCGTTAGGAAAGGATTGAGTTGAACAGGTGCCTCCTTTGTTAGCTGTTTGGCTAGTACCATTCCTCATTTTCCCCGTAATAAAGAGGGTGCTCGTAACCATTCCTAGCCCCCAAATGGGTAGGGTGGCATCCTTATAGGGTGGACTGTACCAGTCTCTTATGGGGGGGTTGGGCAGTACCACTGTTTTCCATACTGGGCAGTAGTTTCCCATGAAATCGAGGAGTGGGTTGAGCTGAACCATTCCCTTTTGGGGAAATGGAGTGAACTAATTATTCCTCCATGGGGAGGATGAGGTTGGACTGAAGCATAACTGGTCTCCCTCTCACCCCCAGACACCCTTCCATTTATGCTCTGCTTCCTCTCCACCCCCCTTTCCCCCCATCCGATGCAGGTGACTTGTCCTTAAAAGGACTGGCCCAATCAGCTGTGTCGATCTGGATTGCCGGTGCCATTTATGAATTGGAATCTGCTTGGGGCAGGGAGTTTTGTTGTATGTTTGTACAGCTCCTAGGGCCATAGAGCCCTGGTCTGGGGTTGTGGCTCCCAGGAACTGATGAGATCCAAATAATCCATAGCAACATATAGCCCCTGGCACCATAGAGTGCAGATCTAGGGGAGGGGGTGGCTGTGCTCCTGCACTCCAAATAAATAATAGGATGGGGCCTGTATCCAAGAAGGCCCTGGGGTGTTGAAGTGGAAAGCAATCGAATCTGAGCATCTAGCATCAAGACATGGTTAAGGTCTGGAATGTATATGGTTTTGCATTGGTCAAAGCACATCAGCAGTGATGCTGCTCCCTGTGGCCTTGAACTGGAGGTGGGTGGGCAGAGAAGAGCCACAGTACAGGTTACAATGGCCATCCATTCTCTGTGGCCCCTGGAGCAGCAGGGAATATCCACAGTGACTAGAACCCCAGTCACATGTCCAATTTGAGCCCATGGGAGCTGCATCTCTGCACTGAGCCAGGGATCTCCTGCACCCAGCTGCCCCTACACCACTCCTCTCTCATGCCACGATGGAGGGTTCCTGCATCCAGCTAACCTCTGGGTCCCATCCCAGTGCCCCCAGACCTGACCCCTGAGGAGCGGCTGGAGCTGGAGAACATCCGGCGGCGGAAACAGGAGCTGTTGGTGGAAATCCAGAGGCTGCGGGATGAGCTGAGCGAGGCCATGAATGAGGTGGAGGGTCTGGAGGCGAATGAGGGCAGGTAACTAATGTGCTGACCCACAGAAGTGCCTGCATCTCAGCACCAGTCAGTGGGTCCCTCTGTAACCAGCCCCTGGCCCTTCTATAGGCCTAGATACTGTTTGGGATCTTCCAAGTCTGAGTTTTGTGGTTATTCTCCATCCAACCCACAGCAAAACGCTCCAAAGGAACCGGAAGATGGGAATGGGCCGCAAGAAATTCAACATGGATCCTAAAAAGGTAAGAAAGCTGGGAGCCAGGATTCCTGGGTTCTGTCATCAGCTCTGGGAGAAAAGGAAGTGGAGTCTAGCAGGTAGAACGGGGGGAGGGCTTGAAGCCAGGACTCCTGGGTTCTATTTCCAGTGTCTTCCTCTCCATGTGCATCAATTTCCCCAATGTAGGTGGGGTGACACCTGGGACCAGGGGGGTGGGAACTGAGCGGGGTATGGTCAGTCTGGGGCGACTTACTTTGTTCTCTTATCGGTGCAGGGGATCCAGTTCCTAGTGGAGAACGAACTGCTGCACAACACACCTGAGGAGATTGCCCGCTTCCTCTACAAGGGCGAGGGGCTCAACAAGACGGCTATTGGGGATTACCTAGGGGAGAGGTGAGGGGTGGGACAGGGCCATGGGGGACTGCCTGGGGGAGCAGTGAGGGGCAAGGCCTGGCCATTGGGAACTACCTGGGGGAGGGAGTGAGGGCCATTGGGGAAGGGCGGAACTGTTGGGGATTAGCTAAGGGTGTGGCTACTGGACAGGGATGTTGGGGACTAGCTGTGGGAGAAGGAAGGGAAGGGGCTATCGAGCACCGCTTGGTAAGGAATTGTCTAGGGTAGTGGTTCCCAACCTCTTCTCTGCCGTGGCACACCTGGATACATTTAATTATTTTGAGCCACACCAGCATATAGACTCCAAATGAACTCATGAATATTCATGAGCCAATCCAGAATTCATCCAGTCATTTTTCAAAAAAATCCGAGGCCTGCCTGCTCAGGCCTGACAGCACACCCATGTGCCATGGCACACTGGTTGGGAAACACTGGTCTAGGGATTCTGTCTGATGGGAGTTTTGGCTTTGCCCCTGCCCCTGCAGGGAGGAGTTTAACATCGCCGTGCTGCACGCCTTCGTTGACCTGCATGAGTTCACCGACCTCAACCTGGTGCAGGCACTGCGGTGAGCCAGGCTGGTGGGGAGGGAGAGGTTTCAGGGGGTTGTGGGTGGAGGAATCGAGGGAGGGGCGGGAAGGTTTGGGGTGAAAAGGGTGATTGGGAGGCAGCATGCCCTCTCCTCTGTTCTGGTGATGGGGAGTCTGAGATGGACCACTGCTTATGCACCGTTCTTCCACCCGCTAGGCAGTTCCTGTGGAGCTTCCGCCTGCCCGGGGAGGCCCAGAAAATCGACCGCATGATGGAGGCCTTTGCCCAGCGCTACTGTCTCTGCAACCCTGGTGTCTTCCAATCCACAGGTACGGCAAGGCCAGGACTTCTGGGTTCTCTCCTTGGCTTAGGGAAGGGCGGTGGGGTCTAGTGGTTAGAATGGGGGAGCTAGGAGCCTGGACTCCTGGGTTCTACCCTGGCTCAGGCAGGAGAGAGGGATCTAGTGGGTCAATTCCTCCTAACCCCTTTTCCTGTGTTCCCCATGACCTCCCCTAGACACCTGCTACGTCCTGTCCTTCGCTGTCATAATGCTGAACACCAGCCTCCACAACCCCAATGTACGGGACAAACCCACAGTGGAGCGATTCATCACCATGAACCGGGGTATCAATGACGGAGGCGACCTGCCTGAGGAGCTGCTGCGGGTAAGGGTGGGATATGGAGCTGCATGCTCAGAGTTTGGTCTGGGGCAGGGTACTGGGATAGGTGGACCCATGGGTCTTGGCTGGGTGATGGGGAGGGGGCACAGTCTGTGCATGACTCCACCCCTCAAGGAAATGGGTAGGGCTATTTGGCTCTGCCATTGAGGGCATGGCTTTGGTCTTGCCCTGCCTTTTGGGAAGTGTGCAGTCTCATTGTTACTCCTCCACTTGCTCGTAGAACCTGTATGACAGTATCCGGAATGAGCCATTCAAGATCCCAGAGGATGATGGGAACGACCTGACTCACACATTCTTCAACCCAGATCGAGAGGGCTGGCTGCTCAAGCTGGGTAAGAGCAGGACCTTCCTGAACTCTTTTGTCCCCCAAACTGCCCCTGCCCCCCCCCCATGACCTCTGCATGCCTCTGTGCTCTCTTCTCTCTGTGTCCCACCGACCCCCCCCCCCGCTGTGTCCTCAAAGCACCAACCTTCCCTCTGCAGATCCAGAGACACCCCCCTCAACCTAGGGTCCTGCACCCTGCCTTGACTAGGACTCCGGGGTCCCCTCCCACCACATATCCTGCCTTGGCCATGTGTCGTCCTTTGTCTGAACTGCCCCAGAAGCTGGGCCTCCACCAGGATACCTCAGCCCTACCCCAGTAGGCAGGGAGACGGACACTGCTCCTCTCCTGATGGGGGGTTTGGGGGACACTTGCCCCCCTGCACAGGATGGCTTCCAGCAGGGATCTTGGGACTGGGTAGGCAGAGAGAGACCCCTGCTCACTAGAAGGAGGGGTTGAGTGTTCTAAGGGGACTCCTCCCCCTAGCATGACCCCCCTCCCCCAAGACATTGGAGTAGTTCCCAGTATCCCCAGTTTAGAGGGAGGTGCCCCCAGACTAGTGGGGTCATGAGGGGGTCAGGATGCATGGTGCATGGGATCCATGGTCAGAGGCACAGGCTAGATTTGGGTGTCTTGGGGGTCACAGGTGGGCAGGAAAGAGATTGAGAAAGCAGGGTGTGGCCTGACCCTATACTGCCTCTAGGGGGCAGCAGAGAGCTATAGGGGTGAGTAGAGATCAGCCACAAGCCATGAATCTCCCAAGAGCAGTGGAGGGTGGGATCAAGGGGTCACGATGCCTGGGTTCTCTCTTTGGTTGTGGGAGGGAGTGGGTTGTGGTGGCTAGAGTTATGAGGAAGTCTGGGATCCAGGACTTCTGGGTTCTATTACATTTTGTTCTTAGCCTTTTTGACCCTTCAGTTACATGTTCTGGGGTGAGCATCATCATGGATGATGGTTTGTCCTTGCCTGGGCTTACAGACGCTGGGGGAAGCCAGACAAACAGCCCCTATTCCATCCCCCAGTGTTCTAAATCCCCATGCACCCCCAGCAAAAAGTACACTCCTTCCTTCCCAAGATCACCCCCCGCCCCCGTGCTCATCCCTGTCGCAGGGGTTTGATTTGACCATGTTTTTCCTCCTTACATTGATGTAACTTATTTTTCCTCTTTCTCTTCTCTCTTCTCTTTCCCCCACTCCCCTCTTTCTTTCTCTTCCCCACCCCTATTTTCCTCCCTGCCCCCCCCCACTCCTTTCCTGTGCTGCCCCCCACGGTCCCCCCCACCCCCACGCCGCTGACGCCACTTGCTCTCGGGTCTGACCGTTACTCCCCAGGAGGTAGGTAACGGAGATGCAAGCAGCCGCTGGGATGTGGGTGGGACCCCTGCCCCAAATGATGTCTTGTCCTGTTGGATTCAGACGAACACAGTAGAGGTTTCACCCTGAAACTGCTCCCCACCATAGTATTCAAACTGGTGGGGGTGCATCTAGCTCCTCCACAAAAGGGGGTTACCTGCAGCACCCTAGAATCCCCACGCAGGTTGCCAGTGTCCCAGATCTAGGATTGTCTCAGTGACAGTCGCAGGTTGGGTCTAGTGGTTAGAGTGGGAGAGGCTGGGAGCCAGGTTTCCTGGGTTCTCTCCCCAGCTCTGGGAAGGGAGTAGGGCCTAGTGCTTAGAGCACCCAGAAGTCCTGGGTTCTCTCCTTGGCTCTGGGTGGAGATTTCTGTCAGTGACACCAGTTTCTCAAGCTCCCCTCCTCTACTGCAGCAGGACCATAGGAGGTCATTCTCTTGGAGTGAAGGGGGCAGCTGCATGGGGTTTTATGCCAAAAATTGCCCCTGCTCATGTGCCAGGGCAAGGGTGCTGTATCTATCCCAGCGTGCCCTGGGACAGTCTGCTCCTATTTTCACACAGCCTCCACAGCAACAGTGGCTGTAGCTGGCCTGTCCTCTAGCCTTCCCAGTTGCCCCGTCATTGAGCTGCCAACATCTGCTTCCCCTGCAGGTGGGCGTGTGAAAACGTGGAAAAGACGCTGGTTCATCCTGACTGACAACTGCCTGTACTACTTCGAGTACACCACGGTGAGTGTCCCAGGCTCTGGATCAGCCCCAGTGGCTCTTCTAGGCCAGTAGCTGTTGTCCTGTCCTGCCCCTGTCCCCCAGCCTATCTAGCCCACTGTCTGGTCCTTGACCATGTCCAGTGCCAGCTGCTTCCAAGGGAGACCCAGGAGCTCCCTCTAGTGATCCTTGTGGAATCACCTGCCTTTCAGGTTAGCCAACTCCCCTTCCCCCCCATCACTCAAGGGTTAGGCAGGACCCCGCAAGCAGCTGCTGCCGGAGCCCTGGTTGGTTCTGCCACTCGCCTTCCTGGGCCAAGCTGCATCTTTCCTCACTTCAGTTTTGTTCCCCACTCAGGACAAGGAACCACGAGGGATCATCCCACTGGAGAATCTGAGCATCCGGGAGGTGGAAGACCCCCGCAAGCCGGTGAGTGTGGGGCTCTGTCCTTTCTCTTGCTGCCCCCACCCCTTTGGTTTTCCTCTCTGGCCACTTTCCCTGTGGTCCTTGTCTGTCCTTCATCAGCCTGTATCTTCTCCTTCATCACCTTCCTCCTCTGTCTGTCTGTCTCCATCCATGCCTCCCCGTCCTTCATTGCTTCATCCATGCACCTACCCTCTGTCTATCCACACATGCCTCCTTCCATCCATTCCTTTCTTCCTCCCTTCTTCCTTCCGTCCATCTAGAACTCCCTTACTCCCCATGTATTCTGTTACATTTGACCCCTTTCCACTGGGTTCCGCTCCCAGCTCAAGCTTTCATTTCAAGCATGAATGAGCTAATGCTGACTGAGTTTGCCAAGAGCTTGTGCCTGACACTTGGTGGAAGGGAGGTTGTCCTGGAATGTGACCACCACCACCCCACCCCACCCCCCCGGCCTGAGCCCGTGACTGATTTTTTTCTCTCTCTCTCTTCCCCAGAACTGCTTTGAACTCTACATTCCCAACAACAAGGGCCAACTCATCAAGGCCTGCAAGACGGAGGCTGACGGGAGGGTGGTGGAGGGAAACCACATGGTCTATCGCATCTCGGCCCCCACGCAGGAGGAGAAGGATGAGTGGATCAAATCTATCAAGTGAGGAGCCCTATTCTCGCCCCCCACCCCATCTCCCTCCTCTGTGGAGCTTGGGAGAGAACACGACTCTCCTGGCTTCTATCCCAGCCCAGAACCAGGAGTAGAACCCAGGAGTCCTGGCTCCCAGCCCCTACTGTGCTCTAACCATCAGACCCCTCCCAGGTTATTGGGGGTTGATGATTCCAGTGCAGATTGGGGGAATGGAATACAGTGTGAGGGAGGAGGGGGCAACATCTAATCTACCCTGGCTGCAGACGAGGGGGTGTTCATGAGGTGGTAGAAGAGCTGTAGTGGCTCCCATAGGGTGATTCTGGCCTGAGGTCAGGTCTCTATCCCAGTCTCCCCTTTGTGGGCTGCCGCAGGGAACAACTCCTAACCCCTCCACTTCCCCCCAGGGCCGCTGTCAGTGTGGACCCCTTCTACGAGATGCTGGCTGCCCGCAAGAAGCGCATCTCGGTCAAGAAGAAACAGGAGCAGGCGTGAGCTTGGCTGGCCGATGGGGTACCTTCCTGTGCCCCCCACCCCCTTGACCCAAACTCCCTGTAATCCCTTGAAACTGACACTCCCTCTGGGGCTAGGGACACCTGCCATCGACAGACAGAGAGAATTGACAGGTTTCTCTCCCTGGCACCCGTGCACGGCCAGTGGGATGTGTCTTCCAGTCCTCTGGCACTGCTGCCCCCAAGGCTGTGGCCACCCCAGGAACTAGGGGGTGGGATTGTGGGCCAGCAACCCAATTCCCTCTGCCAGTAGTGACTCTGGATTAACCCTGGAGGAGCAGAGATGAGAATCCAACACTGCTCCCTTTGCAATCAGAACTGACTCTGGGCAGCTGAGATCAAAGCAAGGTCCTGCTCCTATTGCAAACAGGAGTGACTGCAGCTTGACCCAAGCCCTGACTCCATATCCTCAGCACTTTCCTTCAGGGCTGCCTGGAGTTTCACAAACTGACATGCACCCATCCACACTAATTAGCACCATGGTGCAACAAGCTATTGCCCAGTGTCTGCTGAGAGAGCCACACCTTCCCTCATGGTGGGCCCCCCCCGACAAGGATTTTACCCACAATACTGTGTTCCCACCATGAGACTTAGCACTGTGGACTTAACAGACTCCCAGAGTGTACAGGGGCAGCTGTGCTGCTTCCTTTATGGTCTGTTTGCCCCCTGCCCCTCTGCTGCAAATTCCACCAGTGCCAGGCATGGGGGGCATTGCTGGAATGCGGGCTCACCCACTATAGCCCCCCTGCCAGCCACCGCAGTGATGTGGAATTCTTCCCTCCTTCCTTGGGGTTGGGGATTTTAGCCCTACAGCCTGCCCCTCACCAGCTGATTTTTAGAACCCTCCCCCAAGGGGTAGAAAATTGTCCTTCCCCTTGCTGTGGGGCTTGCTATCTTGCAGCTCTACCTGTCTGTACACTACTGGCTCTAGAGCCTGGGGTCACTGGAGCGACCTCCCCCCTCTTTTCCATGCACTCCCTCTAGGCATCGGGCAGGTACACTACAGATGGGGGTGGGGGGGACTGTTCCCTGAAGTTGAAAGTCAATTGCTTTCCCCTGCAGTAGTATCCTCACCTTCTGCTGACCTCCTGCCAGCTCCCTCCACCCCACCTGTTCCCATGTCTTCACCCCAACTTTCTGGCTCAGTTACTTGGGGTGGCAGCAAAATGGGTGTGGAGTAGGTAGTGGAGGACTCCAGGATGAGCAATTCCCAGCAGCAACTTCCTACCAATTGGACCAAGCTGGCAGGACCAATCTCCTCCCTTGGCTGTGACTCACTGACAGTTACCCACGCAGAGGGCTTTCTTCCCAGTCTGGATTATGCCAAGCCTGCCGGCCCAGGCACTCCTGAGGAGATGAAGGCCAACACCAGACCTGTGCCTGCCCCAGGGTGACTGGGGGCTTCCCTGGGGTTCTAGGGTGGGATTGGGTTTTTGTAATTATTTAAGGATTTAATGTATGTGTCTTTTAATGGGATTAAAACACTATGAGCTTGAGTACAAACAGGAGTTCTGGGTGCCTGGGGGGACAGAGTGCAGGTACCCACCAAGGGCTTCAAAGCCCCCACCCCCAGGACAGCAGGCAGAGAGGGCACCAGACTGCTCTAGTATTATGAGTCTTTAAACCTTGTTTGGGGCTGGGAGCCAGGACTCCTTGGTTCTGTCCTGGCCCTCTGTGAGGGCAGATGGATGTAGGGGTTGAAGTGCTGAAGGATCTGGGACTCGTGGCTTCTATGACACTGATCTGGGGGTGCCCTCTGACCTGTGATCAGAGCACCCTGCTGTGCCATGGGCTTGGGCATTGCCTGGCCCTTGATGTCAGCTGCTCTGAGCCATGCTGGCAGAATCAGCAAGTGACAGCAGTATCCCTCCCCCTGAACACTAAGAGTTGCCTCAGGCTATCTGTCCATCCCTCTGGTCATCAGTGGGAGCTAGAGGCAGAGATGCAACACTTCTAGGGTGGGGCTGGCTGTATAGGGACCCCTTGCCTGACATGGATGGAGCCACTTCTGGGGTGGCTAAGGCAAAGTGCAGGCATCATCATAAGTTGAGCCAGGGCTGCTCCTGGCTCCTTGGCAGGTTTATTCCATCCTTTCTGAGTAAGAAAATAGCATCGCGCATGACATAAAACTCAGCCCCAGGCTACATGACACAGGACGCAGCATACATACAGCAAGCCCCAGCCCTGGGCTACAAGCCACAGCTATATGTAACGAGAGGAAGGGGGTCTCTCCATCCCTCCTCTAACCATTAAACCTTGCTCCCCTCCCAGAGCTAGGGCTAGAATCCAGGCACCCTGGCATTCAGCTCCCCTTGCTCTAACCACTAGACTCTGCTCCCCTCCCTAAGCCAGGGAGAGAACCTGGGCCTGCAGCACCCTGTGTAGGGGTTACCAGATACCACAACATGGAAGGAAAGACAGGGAAGTATGAAAAGGAGGACACTGGAGGACACATGGAAAAAATGTAGTATTACTGTCATATTCTTCTGTTTTTAGGGGACCCTGGAATGCTTCCCCCTAAAAAATAAGGTGTTCAGGGCATTCCAGCATACTTTAACCCCTGTAAGTAACAAGCCAGACAAAGTCATGCATTTTTAAAATGCCTGCTGGATGGAGGATGTGAAGTTTAAAAAGGAGGACATGTCCTGCTTTTGCCTGACATCTGGTAACCCTACCCCTGTGGGATGGAGCTCAGTGGCAGGCATTGAAGGGGAGCTTTGTCACACCCCCGTGCAGCTCCACAGTGGATTCAGCCCAGGCCACGAGGTCCCCATGGGTGTGACTGGTGCAGGTGGCCAGTCTGTAGATCTCGCCCGGTGCCAGGACGTGGCTCCACACATTGAAGTCAGCGAGCTCCCCAATGAATGCCTGCGTGGCATCAAACCGGCCACCCAGTGTGTCCTGGGAGTGGGGGACAGAAGGTGAGGGTTAAAGAAGGGACCGCCTTGGACAGGGGGTGTTCCCAGGGGGCATTCTCCCAACATGGGGGGGGGTCTCATACCTGCTCCTGCCCTAGGATGAAGACACCACCTGGTTTGATGGGGTGCCAGGCGGCCAGGTTCTCTCCATTACCTCGCCGCACTCCATCCTGGTAGCTCTCCCAGATGCCATCCCGTGTTGACCAGGTCACGCAGATGTGGTGCCATTTGCCATCATGGATGGCTAAGGGCAAGGTGGCAGCCTGGGGTGGGGTGGGGAAAAGGTTAGGGTGACTGCTTGATTGCTTCTCCCAGCCCCACCTTCCGCAGGCATCCTGGGACCCCCCCAGCCCCACACCTTATCATTGATGAGGAGCTCCATAGGATTGTTGCCCCACTCGATGAGCACCAGCTCGTTGGCCTGGCCAGGCACGGAGTAGGAGAAGGGTGTGCCAACACCGGGTGTTGAGCTGGACTTGAGCCAGAGGCAGACAGAGAAAGCAAAGATCTCATGGTGCAGCGTCCACTTCACCTTAACATACATGTAGTTGGTGCGGAGGGGGAAGGCCACGCGGAAAGCCTCAGCCAGCTTCTCCGGCTTGTGACCTACGAGGACATGACCATTGCTGGGGTGGCCAGTCACACTCAGTCAAGGTGTTCAGGGGAGGTGATTCCAGCCAGTAGCCAGCCAGCCACCTCCCCATCCTTTGAACCATCTATTCTTCACTCCATCCAGCTGTTTATGTTGCTAGCCAGCCATCATTTCCTCTAGCGAGACAGCCTTCCTTCCATCCACGTGCCAAGTCATCCATCCATTCAATGATCTATCCCTCATTTTCTCCATCTGTTCATCCTTTTATCAGGTGCCATTTAGTCCATCCATTCAGCATCCATCCATAAGTAACTTCATCCATTCATTCAATTAGCCACCCATCCAGTGATAGCTCTGTAGCTACAATTTCACACATCTGTATATCATTTTATCCATGTGCATCAATGCCAACTCCTATTCATCCATCTAGTCTTTATCCTCCTAGTCTCATCCCCCACCTCTCCATCCATGGACCCACACCCTAGCCACTCACCCTTTTCCTGAGGCCCATGGCCCTCATTCTTGTGCGAGTGCGGCTCCTCATGGCTGTGGTCATGGTGCTCAGTGGCATTGAATTTCTCTCGGATCTGATGCTCCAAGATGCTGATTTTCTTCTGCAGGGCGTCACGCAGGGAGATGGAGAATAGGGAGCTGTTGCGACTGTGCTGGTGGGTGATGGGGGTGGGAGGAGGGGTCTGTGAGCACGACCTCATCATCCTCTGGGTGTCCATCTGCCCCAGTATCCCACCCCATCCCTACCATTCTGCATCAGACCCATGGGTCCTTCTGCCCTTTTATCCTGCCCTGTCCCTACCACCCTAACTAGGCCATAGGCCTATTTAGTCAGGTATCTCAGCCCTTCTTCCTGCCACCCCAGATCATAGATTCAGAAATTCCAAGCCAAAGGGGGCCAGTGTGGTCATCTAATATGTCCTCCATTCCTGCGTAATACAGGCCAGAGAACGTCCAGCCCTTGGCACATGTTCAATCTTCTCCTAAGCTGAAGAGCCCCTTATTAAATATTTGTTCAGGCAGAAAATGGGGACAGGTCCCCCCGCACACCTTCAACCTCCTCATTGTTGAGCTCAATGGAGGGGCCAGTGAGTGTCTCCCCCTCACAGGCAGTTTTTCTAACACTTACATCATCCTGGTGGCTCTTCCAATTCCTTTTTGAATGACCAACATCCTTCTTGTATGGGAGGGACACACCAGAACTGGACACAGGATTCCAGTGGCAGTCATCCCAGGGCCAAGCCCAGAAGTAAAATCACTTACTTGAGAGCCCCCTGGTGACACATCACCTGGTGATGCATCCCAAACCCCCCATTAACCCTGTTGATACTAGCATCACATGGGGAGCTCCACCATGACCCTCTTTTCAGATTCCCTGTTTCCCAGGAGTACATCCCCCATTTGGTGAGTCTGGCTGCCATTCTTTCTTCCTAAATGGGTAAAATTACATTTAATTGCATGAAAATACATATTCTTTGCTTGCATTCAGTTTACTAAGCTTTCCAGATCGCTCTGGATCTGTAACCTGCCTTCTGTGTTATTTACTACCCCTCCCAATTTTATGACGCTAGTTTTTTAATCAAAATGCTGTGCAGTGCTAAGAAAAATGCTGCCCAGAAGTCTAAGGATAGTACATCCACTTTGTTAGTTTTATCAGTCAGACTTGTCTTCTTATCCAAAAGAGATGTCAAGTTGATTTGACAAGATCTATTTTCCATAAACTCATGTTGACGAGCATTAATTTCATTACCCTTCTTTAATTATTTATTAATTGAGTTCTGTATCAGTCGCTCCATTGCCTCACTGAGGCTTGATGTCAGACTGACAGGGCTACAATACCCATAGACTCTAGGGTCCGAAAGGACTAATATGATCAGCACAATGCAGGCCACAGACCCTCACCCTCCCACTTCTGTAATAAACGTGTAGCAGGGCAATTTCCCTGCTCTGGAAGTGATGGGGCTAAAACTGCTGGGACAGGGGCACAGCCAGTAGGAGCTAGTGGCAAAGGGAGCCAGTCAGGGCTGAGGAGCCTGTATAAATGGACTGCTGCTCCCAGCTTTGGGTGGTTTGCCTGTAGCTGTCCTGGAGGCAGGGTGTGCTGGGCCCTGGCTGCAGGAGACAGGGCCACGAATAGCGAGCGCACTTCAAGCTGCCAGGATTCAGGAGGAATGCAGATCCTGATACAAGGGAAAGGTACCTGGGAAGGCACGAATATGGCCTAGGAGCCCTGTTAAACTCTGGCCTGAGCTGGAATGGATGGTCATGGTGGTGCTCAGTCAGGGTACATAAGGCCGCTGGGCTAGGGCCTGGAGAAGTGGGTGGTCCCAGGTCTCTCCTGCCTCCCCCATACTACCAGTGGGAGGTGAATGGACAGACAGTGGCCACTGAGCCAAAGTGGACCTGGACTGGGTTAGAAGTGCCCCAGGAATCCATTGGTCAACCCCCTTTGAGTTACTCTATTGGAGAAGAGTGGCGGGCCCCTGGACTTGATGACAGATGAATGGGAGGGGAAGGCTTCTCCCAGTGGGGAGTCATGGGACTGAAAAGCTGGAGGGCTGAGGTTCCAACTGTGGAAGGACAACGTATAGACCACCAGATGGAGCACAACTTGAGCAGTTCCCCTGTACCAACATAAGGAGGTGCTTGTCTGGTGAGTCATGTGCTGGGAAACATCTACAAAAACCCTAACCTATGACTGAGTTATTAAAATCCTCAAATCACGCTGTAAAGTCTTTAAGGTACAGAGAATCCGCTAATGAGCCATGCCCATGCTACCAAGGAAGTTGGAAAAACTTCAGTCTTTGTCAATCTGTCCTGGGGGAAATTTCTTCCTAACCCCAAATATGGTGTCCACACATTCAAGGTTTAAGTGATCAAGACTCACCAGCCAGACACCCAAGAAAGACTTCTCGGTAATAACTCAGAAGCTGCTCCATTTAATATCCCCTCTCATATATCTGGATCATCCTTTTTCCTCTTTTTAAGCAGGGGCATATTTACTTTCTTCCAGGCTTCTGCAACTTCCTCAGTGGCCCAAGACTTATTGAAAAGCAACACTGATAGTCCAGTCAGCTCCTCAGCCAATCATTTTAAATTTCATGGTTGCTAGTTATCTGGGCCTGCTGATTTTAAAAATCCAACTCTAGCTACTGCTGTTTCTCACCCTCTTGAGATACTACTGGAACAGAAGGAGTGTTATCATATAGTAGGACATCATCATCTAATTTTCCCAAAATACAGAACAGAAATATTTGTTGAACAATTCTGGCTTTTCTGTGTTTATAATTGTACCATTTCTGTCTAGCAATGGACCAAAACCATTTTTAGGGTTCTTTTTATTTCTAATGTGCTTTTAAAAAATTCCTTCTCATTTTACGTAACCCTGTGCAACATAGACTTCTACTTCTGTCCCTTACCAAATGTATACAATTCCTAGCTTGTGATTTATATGTATTACTATCAACTTCCCCTTTGCTTCTGATTTATATCCTTCTGTGAGCTTCCTCTATCTTCTTTGTTCTAACCATCTGTCTACCTTCACTTCCCCTCTAAACCACATTACACCATTAACCAGTACATCCTTGTTCTTCAGCTCTAGTTTTATGGCTGCTAGTAAAGTATTCTTAAAATCTTCCTCCCAGCTGATTTGGCTTGTATTGTTTTTGTCTTTGTGAAACCAGCCTTCTTCAAGCACCCAGCATATATTTCCCTATTCTGGACTTTACTCTTTTTGCACACTATGAATACTGTCAAGCTGCCAAAGTCACCATTCCTTTCTAGTTCCATGATCAGTTCCTTATTTTTGGTTCGGACAAGAATTCCCCTGCATGAGCGGCTACAGCTTTGGAGACAGGTAAATGTCAGATGTGACATATAGAAATTCCGAGAATGATTTAGTACTGGCCATATGTGACCTCAAGCATCCCTCACTCCAATTGAAGCTGCACTGATCACACCCCTTTTGTTCCCACACATTATATGTGCATAGGTAGTCACTAACCCTGGTCCCTAGTGTGATTTTTAGGGGGCTGCAGCAGACACCAACTAATAACCCACCTTGGGCTTTACAGGTTAGGCCATTGAGCCCTAAGCATAGAATATTTTCTGTCGAGTTCTCCATGTTGTGGAAACAGGACATGCCATTTCCAGTCTAGCTTCCCCTTTTGCCACTTTGTCCTTCCTGAATAGGTTCTAACCATGGCTTGTAACCCACCAGTTTCAGTTACACCAGCGATCACACTTAGACTCACACACAAATATAAATTTCCATGCTGCTTGGTTGTTGCCCAGGCTACTTGCTTTGCTGTGCAGCCAATGCATGACTTTTCTTTCCTCACAGCATTTGGTCTTTTGATATATTTTCTTCTCTGCGTCCTGATTTAGGGCACTTTGCTCCACCTGCTTCCATGCTAAGTCCGGAGCTGTCATGCCAAAGTCTAAGGCAGCCAGATACAACATTTATGAAGACCCTGGGACCCATCTGGCATGATATTTAGTCCCAGCTGCCTATGGAGGCTCTGATTTCCTCCCTTGACACCTTTTCCCCGTGAGGGGTGGGGACATCTAACCCCCTCGCTCTTTCCTTCCCCCATGAGTCAGACTGTTTAAGTTTTCCAGCTGTGCTAAGAAGGGACTAACAGGAAGGAAGAGGCCAAGGAGTTTTATATTTAGCTGAACACTTCAGCCAGGCCCTGAGCTGCTCCCGCTAATCCATTCCTTCCTCCCACAGACCCGCCAGCTCCCCAGTGCCACAAGCCACGGATGCCAGTGTAACAGCCTTTGTATGACAAAGGAGGGCAGGGGAACAACCTGATCCTCCTGTAGACCCTAGTCTTCGCCAAGAGCTGGGAAAAGAACCCAAGAGTCCATTTTCCCAACCCTCTGTTTCTGTGACCCATTCAACTCCACTCTCCTTCCATAGCAGGAGCGAGAACCCAGGAGTCCTGCTTCTCAGCCCCTCCACCCCTCTCTGTCTGACCCACTTGACTAGATCACCCTCCCCTCTCAGAGCTGGGGAGAGAACCCAGAGTTCTGGTTTACAGCCCCACTTCACACTTCTCTAATCACTAGACCTCACTCCTCTCCTGGAGCCAGGATAGAACCCAGCAGTCCTGGCTCCCAGCTGCCCTTCCATTACCTGGTACCAAATATTCAGTGATGGGCTCTTCTGTCTAGCAAAGGAAGGTTGAACATGGTCCAAGGGCCGGATGCCGAAGTGAGACACATTCAGACCAGAAAGACCATCTATCTCTTTAACGATGACACTCATTAACCATTGCAACAACATGTCCAAGGTGTGCTGGATTCGCCATTCCTGCTGATGTTTCAGTCCAGATGGTCCATTTGTCTGGAGCTCTGCCCCGGGAAATAGCATGGGGCTGTTCTCTGGCCTGAGCAAGGCAGGAAGTCAGACTACATAATCACAGCGGTAACTCTAACCACTAGACACCTCCCAATCTAGTGCACCTTGAGGAATGGGGCTCCAGACCTTTCCCTTCCAGGTCCCAGGATGGACCAGCTGGCTCTGGGGTGGGAATGGGGCATAGGGCCTTTCCCTTCTAGGGAAATGGGAAATGGTCCTCTTCCAGGATTGTCCCAGTAATTCAAGGGCAAAGGGGCCTTAACTGGGGTCTTGGCAGATGGGCTTGAAATAGGATCAATTGAGTAATGCCTCAGGGTTAGGATTTGGGGGTTATGTCTACTTCATTAGTTAAACCTGGAGGGGAGGGGGCTGGGAACCCAAATTCCTGGATTCCATCACCAGCTCTGGGTGACAATGGGGTGTAGTGGTTAGAACAGGGGACAGGAGCCAGGATTTGCGGGTTCTGTCACTGGCTCTGAGAGAGGAGTGGGACTGGGAGCTAGTGGGGTGAGGGTGAGGCAGCTAACTGGTTGGGGGATGAGAGCGGTAGAGGAAGTGGGGGGGGTAAATTGAATGAATGGAGGAGGGGATGGCAATACAATGGGGCAAGCAGTGATGAAAGATGCACGAGGATGGGGAAGTTGAGGAAGCTGACTCTGTCATAGAGAGAAGGGGGGGCTGATCCTGCCACAAAGTGAGAGGGATGGTTATCGGGGTGACAGTGGAGGATGATTTCCATCATAGGATTGGGGGACTGATGGGCTGGGTGTGGAGGTTTTGGGGGTGTGGGGAGGAGTGAAGAATGGAATGGCATCAATGGGCAGGGTTTGGAAGCAGGCTGGGGGGGGGATTGGGGAGGGGGAGTGATGGGAGAGGTCAATGGCTGTGGGACTGGGGAAACAAGCCCCGCCCGGTACCTGTAGGTGCTCCAGCCTCTCCTTGAGTGATTCCAACATGCGCTCAAGTTGGGGGGCACCAGTGGGCATCTCCCTGGGTGGGTCCTCCATGGTGTTGGGGGCAGCACCGACCTTGCGGAAGGCAGCCTCATGCCCAGCACCTGGCGACTCGAGGTGCTCACGATACCCGAAGTGGGGGAACTCATTCTCCCAGCCAGCACTCTCCCGGTGCCCGTGGCTGAGGTTGTTCTCATGCCCACCTGGCCCATGCTCTCCACCTGCCTCAGCCTCGCAC
The DNA here is from genome assembly GCA_007922195.1 of Podocnemis expansa. NCBI lineage: Eukaryota > Metazoa > Chordata > Testudines > Podocnemididae > Podocnemis > Podocnemis expansa. The sequence continues at coordinate 6,734,889 of ML682024.1, read as the reverse complement.
CGGCTCAGCTTGGCCGTCAGCTCCCGCACTGTCTCCCGCTGGTCCAGGATGGTCTCCTTCTGGTGCACCACTGTCTCCCGCAGGTGCAGAATGGTCTCCTTGGCCTCCTCCAGGGTGCCTGTCCAGTGGCCCCCTGCCCGCGGCTGTGGAGCCGGCTGGCAGCCTGGCTCCATCTCCAAGGGCATGGGGCTGCAGACGAACTTGGGCAGGGCATGCTCACCCCCACCGCTGGGTGCCCAGCAGAGGGCCCAGAGGAAAGCCCAGGCCAGCCGCATCCCGGCACTTGCCGGACTCCCCGCCACCGCCCCAGCCTTCTTGCCCCAGAGGTACCTGGCAGATCTGTGCCTGCGACTGTCTGGCTCAGCAGGCAAGTGGGGTTATTTTTCTTTCTGCACCCCCCACCCCCGTCCACCTCGATTTCTGAAATCCCCTGGTGATGCCCAGAGGGTGCCCGTCTCCCTGGCAACTGGGGAATTAAACAGGCTGGTTAATGGGCTTAAGGCATCACATCAAATCTCTCCCCTCAGCAACAGGACCCAGGCGTCCTATATCCAACCTGACCGGGATCAGGGGCTTTGGGAGCTCAAAGGCTGCTAAGGAACTCAGAGGGGCTTAGGGAGGGGGAGCAGCACACTGGGATGTCTAGGGGCTTCTCATGGCCATCGGGGACAGCACAGCAGGACCGGGCTGAGTTCTGATCTCAGCCACTTGTGGTCAATCCAGAGTCATGCCCACCTGGCAATGGCGATAGGGCTGAATCTGACCGCAGCCTCCAACTGCAGTCAATCCTGAGTCACCCCTGTCCACACTGGAGTGAGTCCAGGTTTGTACCAGGGAGCCATGGAGTTTACAGTCAAGCACCTCCTGAGCCATGAGCTGGCGGAAATACCACACTAACAATCCACCTTTATTCTGCACAGGAATATTGGGGGGGGGGGGTAAGGAGAGGACAGTGTGTGGGTGCCACTACCCCTTGCAGAATGGAATCAGCCCATTCAGCCCTGTGTCATAGTCCTCATACCACTCCTGGCTGAGGGGGATCCTCTTCCATCGCTGGCAGCAGAGTAGTGTGGGGTGCAAGGAGCTCTCCCCACAGCCCCGGGCTGGGGCTACTCAATCATGTTAAACTGCATAATCCTCTCAGCTTCCCCACCAGCTCCCAGGGCCTCCCGCAGCTGGGTCCAGAATATGTCCTTCGCCTCGGGCTGCTCTGGCCAGTGCAGGTAACTCTGCTGCTTCACCAGCTTCCGCAGGCGATGGTAGAGAGAGAGGCTGAGGGTGGGGGGAGGAGAGGCTGAGATCTAAGCCCTGAGACCCATGACACCAGGCACTCCCCCCCCCCCCCCCCAGGAGATGCCCACAAAGCCAGCACCCAGCATTGTCCCTACAGGACCCCTGGGAGCTCCTCCCACAGCCAGTGCCTGGGCCTGGGCCCCACAACAGCCCCCAGAAATCCCCAATGAGCCAGCAGCCCTTTGTCCCCCCAAAAGAACCCCTGAGAGCCTCCCCCACAGCCAGTACTCCATCCCACTCCCCACTACACCTCCTGGAAGCTCCCCCCAGGTGCAGTGCACTGTCCCACTCCCCCTCAACTGGCAGAGAGGCCTCACCGGTAGTTGGGGATCTCCTCCAGGAAGACAACGATCAGTGGATCATGGCCGTGGTAGTAGATCCTGGTGCAGGCCAGCTGGATCTCCAGTGAGCACCACTCACTCTCCAGGGAGCGGGCGCTTACCAGGCAAAGAGTTTTGCGGCTGCTGCTGATCCCATTCTGCACGTTGTCCAGATAAAAGGTCCCTGGGGCGAAGTCCCGGGGGCCGAAGCAGAGTCGGAGCCGGGGCTGTCCTTCCTCCTCCAGCTTTCCCAGCAGCTCCTGCACCACCCACTCTTCGTCCTCAGCACAGCAGGAGATGTAGGCATCGTACTGGTAACCCTTCTGGTCCCTCTTCAGCCGGCCCCGGCCCCAGGCCCGCAACAGGTAACAGGCATACCGCAGCGTCCAGCCCAACTTGGCCCCAGTCAGGAACCCCAGCAGCATCAAGAAAGTGGTGGTAAAGGTTCCCAGGAAGAAGATGATGCCCATGTCCACCCAGCAGAAGGAGAGATCCTGCTCTTGGAAGAGCCCTTCCTGCACACCAGGCCCCCGGCAGAGGTAGGAACCCAGCAGGGCCACCTGGACACCCGGCTCAGCTGCTGACCAATTCTGGAACCAAGCATTCTCGCAGGAGCAGGCCAACGGGTTCCCAGTGGCATCCAGGTGTTGGAGTGAGGGCAGGTCAGCTAGCAAGCTCCTGCTTATGTTCTGCAGCCCATTCTCCCTCAGTGAGAGCTGCTCCAGAGAAACCAGGCCAGAGAAGACCTTCTCGGGCAGGTCTTGGAGGGAGCTGCTGTCCAGCCTCAGCTGCCGCAAGTTGCCCAGTTGTCCAAAGAGCCCTGTGCGGAGGCTGAAGGGCCCTCCCCGACTGGGATAGATGTCAGAAAGATCCAGGAAGCAGAGTCCGGCCAAGGGGGCCAGTGAGATTTTAAGGAAGATGTCACTGGGGTTGTCCCTCAGGCTGAGTTTCTGGAGGTTCCTCAGACCTTGGAAAAGCTTGGAGGGCAGGCTGATGGGGGGCCTGGCCTCCTGAGAGCTGAGATCCAGCTGCCGCAGGAAAAGAAGTTCAGCAAAGGGGGCAGGCAAGTCATATTTCCCATAGGCCAGGAGGCGGTTGTGGCTGAGGTCCAGTGTCTCCAGAGCCTTCAGGCCCTCAAAGGAGCCCTTGGAAAGTTTGTAGAGGCCATTCTGGGCCAGTGAGAGGTAGCGGAGTGAAGTGAGGCCCTTGAAGGCTCTTTTCTTCAGGGTGAGGATGTGGTTGCTGGAGAGCAGCAACGTTTGGAGGTGATTCAGTTTCTGGAAGGCGTAGGCCTTGACATACTGAAGGTTGTTTTCACTGAGGTCCAAGAACTCCACCTTACGGGCATAGGAGAAGGTGCTGACAGTGACAGCCGCCAGCTGGCAGCCCTGGAGGGACAGGAACCTCAGGGCAGCCATGCCCAAGAAGTCCTCCTTATAGATGTAAGTCAGACGATTCCGCGACAGGTCCAGATGGGTCAGGCCACTGAGGGGCTTGAACACTGCCTTTCCCAGCTGGGTGAGGAGGTTGCGCCGTAGGATGAGAACCCGGAGCTTGGGCAACGACTTGCCCCAGGCACTCCGGTTCAGCCACTTGGCCTTGCACTTGTCCAGTGTGAGGTACTCCAGCTGGGGGAAGGAATGGAAGATACCATCGTCCAGCTGGCTCAGTGGGGAGGTGGACAGGTCCAGGTGGGTCAAGTTGGTGCAGGCCCCTAGTTGGCTAAGTCGATCCCTGTTTGATTGAAACTTGGAGTGCTTGATGTCCAGGATGGTCAGTGCCGGCAGGCTCCCTAAAACTTGGCATGCCAGCCCCAGATCTGGGCCCAGAGCTGGGTGCATGCTGGACCAGTGCAAGGTTGTGAGGTTGAGCAGTGGCAAACCCACAAGCTGGGAAATGTTGAGGGGGTTTTCGTCCAAGCACAGCTCCAACAGGCTGGGTGCTGCACGGAAGGAAGGAGCCTCCAGACGGGTCATGTTGTTCCGGGTCAGGTTGAGGGACTGCAGGCCAGGTAGGGAACAGTTGGTGAGGTCCAGCGAAGTGATGCCATTGCTCCGCAGGTTGAGATGCCTTAGGAAGGGCATGGAGAGTAGTCCAGGACCAGGACATGGAGCCGAGATCTGGTTGGAGTCCAGGTCGAGGAGGGAGAGGTTTTTCAAGTTGCCAGCAGCCGTGGCTACCTCCTGAAGCTGGGAGAGCTGGTTGTGGGGCAGGTGGAGCTCCTGGAGTTGAACCTGGGCCCTTAAGATGGTGGGGTGGAGGGTAGCCAGGGCATTGTACCCCAGAAGCAGCACCCTCAGGCCTGTCAGCTCTGCCAGAGCCGTGGGGCCAAGGACCACCAGCCGGTTCTGGCTGAGGTCCAGCCATGTCAGTTCCCCCAGGCCTTGGAAGGCACCAGGCTGCAAGGAGCGGATCTGGTTGCGATCCAGCTGCAGCTCCTGCAAGTGGGGCAGGTGGGCAAAGGTGGCAGGTGCTATGGCTTGCAGGGCATTCTGGGAGGCGTTCAGCCTCAGGGTGGTGTTGGGCAGCCGAGCAATAGCAGGGTCCAGCTGGGTGATGCCCCGCCCAGCACAGTTGGCATCATCTTTCGACTCATAGGACAGCAAGCACCAAGTGAAGCCATAGGTGCTGGCACAGCGGGCACAGGTGGCAGCTACCAAGAGCCAGAGGGGCAGGGTGAGGGGCTGAGGCATAGCGGGGAGAGTGGCCTGTCTGTGTGTGCGTGTGTCCCTGGTGCCCCTCTCTAATTGTGCGTGCACATGTATGTGTCTGGCCCTGCCCCTTGCTGGCTGGGGTGTACAGGCAGGTGGACACAACACACCCTTAACAATTGCCCCCCAACGCTAGGCAATGAGTAAGCTAGAAGCAGGGCTTCTGGCTGCATCCCTGCCTCACAGTGATTGACAGCTCAGAAAGGATCCCCCCAAAGATTGCCTCTCCCCCATCCAATTGCAGGTGCCAAAGCCCCCCAGCTTCTTGCTCCTTGCCAGCCCGTGCCAGCCAACCTGGCCCAGGGACACCTGCAATAAGAAAAGCAATGGTTCTCCGTCACTAGTGGTTAGAGCACGTGGGGCTGGGAGCCAGGACAGCTGGATTCTTTTCTGCTTCCACAGCTTGCACCAACTCTGCATGACCTCGTGGGGCCACCACCTCTTCCCAACTTCACTTCCTCCCAGCAAGGCTGGGCTAAGGACATTTTCTTGGCAGCCTGGAGGGTTGCAGGATCATGGAGCTAATGATTGGAAAGGCTTAAGATGCTAAGCAGTGACAGTGCTGCTTCCAGGCTGGGAGGGAACAGGCTGGCTTGTGGGCCCCATCCATCCCGAGGGTGGCAGACTGGCTGGTTCAGGAGGGCAGGGAAATGAGGCAGGGGACATTTCGCCTCTGGAGGGTTTGGACTCATGGTTTCTGTTCTGAGGCCCAGGCATCCCAAGAATGCTGGGTCTCAGCCCTGCTCCCAGATGATGCCCACCAGGTCACTAACAGTCCCCCCCTTTCGCCACAGAGAGGATAAGGGCCTTATGGACCTTTGGAAACAAAGGTCCTTTTGCACCCTAGATGGGATCCCTGAGCAAGGAGTGGGGGGGAGGAACTATGTGTTGGGGGATCTGTGGGCAGGTAGATAATGGTAGCTTCTGAGTGGGAGGGGTTGGCTGGAGATCAGAGGTGTCTGTGGGTGCAGTAGTGCTCCTTAATGGCAAGAAACCACAGCTTCTGCTTTTCTGCCCTCCCCACCGCCCTATTCATTGAACCCACACCCTACATTTCTTGTAACTGCAAATGAAACCATCACTGAAAACCCCTGCTGCCACTCCCCCCCCCATTTCCTGATCCAGCAGCCCCAGCGGCAGCTCACTCTCAGGCAGGGACTCCCTGTACTGGAGCGGTGACTCAAGGGAGCAGCAAGCTGGGGGGGGGCGGTCTTCAGCTGGGTGCTTGGGGTGCTCCAGGGCTTTTAGGGTCTGGACTGGAGCAATCCCATCCTTGTTGGCGTAGGGGAGTTTGGGGGCAGCCCAGCAACATATGCATGGGATAGAGGGGCACATCTATGTGGTCAGGCCCCCTAGCTTGACTAGTTCCTCTCAATCCTGCCCCACAGCCCTACTAGCCCAGCTCTGGGCGCCCCCCAGTTCAGCTAGTACTCCACTCCTGACCCACAGCTCCTCTGCTCGCCCAGCCCCGGGCTTCTGCCCCCCCATCAGTGCCTCTCACTCTTGACCCATAGCCTCTGCTCGCCCACGCTTGGCTTCCCCCCAGCTCGGTCTGTGCCCCCCAGTCCCGACCCACAGCCCCCTGCCAGGCAGCCCAGCTCTGTCTGTCTCACCTGCGACCTCAGACTCTGGGACCAGCCTGTCCTTGATGAGTCGAACTTGTTCCCTGATATTTCGCCCTCCCCGCCGCTACTTCCTCCTTCTGACACCATCAGAAAGCGAACGTACCCGTGCGGAAATTGTAGCGCCCGGGCCGTGCGCTGGGCGTGCAGTGGGGGGCGCCCTCCCCACGCAGGGGCCGCTCACCCCACGGAGCTCCCCGCCCGCCCCCTGCCTGCAGCACAGCGCCCCCTATCGCCAGCCCCGCCAGCCGGGGGCCAGCGCCCCCCAGCTCCCTGCGGGCTGCCTGCCCCCCATCCCAGCTCAGTGGCAGGGGCTGGGCAGCAGGGGGCGGGCCGACCCCAGGCTCCAGGCTGAGCCCGAGACAAGCCAAATCCTGCAGTGGGGCGGGGCGGGGGGGCTGGCCTCAGTCCCACGGGAACGGGGAGTCCAGCCAGCCCTGGGGGGCGCTGTCAACGCCAGTTCCCAGAGGGGGGGGGTGGGGGGAAGAAGGGGCCAAGCAGACGGGGGGCAAGGGGATGACATGGACCAGGGACCTACCCACAAAGAGGGCCACTCGGGGGGGGAGCAGAGGGGCAACTTGCCCCAGGCCCCCACCAAGGGGGGAGCCCCTGTCTCAGGTTCTGACTTGAAAGTTCCCGGGGAACATTGGGGCTGGGTAAACCAAGGGGCTCGGTAATGGGGAGGGTGGCCGGGGTGAGCGGGGCTGGGAGGGGTGATATGAGACGAGCTGTGTGTTTGGCACAATGGGGGGGCCTCACATCAAATCTGCCCCAGGCCCCCTAAATCCTCGGGGGGGCCCTGCCCACAAACACGAGGGGCTAGAAGCACCTCGGTCTGTGCTTTCGCTCCTAGAAGCGCCGGGAGAAATGGGATCTGCACCCGCCGCCCCCAGATCCGTCCGGTTCTGCTTTTCCCCCGGCTCTGGCCAGCCCCCGTGCCCACTCCTCGGCTGGCTCGAGCGGAGCCCGCACCTCCGGCCTAAGGGTCGCGGTGGGGAGTGGGGACAGGCCATTCTGCGGCCTGTCTCTTTAAATATGGAAATGCCAACGAAGCCCCGCCCGTTTATGCTAAACTGGACCACTGCAGGGGACGGGGCGCCCACCGACGGCTCCTGATTGGTTGGGAAGTTTCTTTTCAGGGTTTTGGAAGAAACTTTGTGTGTCTGTTTCTCGCCCTGGGTCTCTCCCCTTCCCCCCCAAGTTACCCCCCCTCCGAGAAGCCCTCCCCCACAGTACCTTGCCCCCCCGAACCCCTCTTCCCTCCGCTATTGCCTCTTCCCCGTCCCTCCCCATAACTTCTCCCCCAGCCCCCCATCCTCCACCCGCTCCCCCTCCCTCCTGCCCCCTAACTCCGCCCCCCCTTGCTGTCCACCCAGCCGGCCCCCCTTCCCCGTCCGCCGCCCTCCGCTCTCCGGTCCGTGCCTCGGGGCTCGCTGCGTCCCAGATCTCGGCCGGTCCCCGCCGCCGCGGCGCCAGCATGTCCCGCTCGGATGAAGTCAATCGGCTCACGGAGAGTGTCTATAGGGTGAGCCCCGGCCGCCCCCTTGCTTCTCTGCGCTCTCGACCCCCCGGCCGCTCCCCGTCCTCCCTGCGCCCCCCCTGCGCCCCCTCCTCCATCCCACTCGTCTGGAGCTTTTAGTGATCCCCGAGCCCCCCTGGAGCCCCTTTGTTATGGGACTGGGAGGAGTTGGGGAAAGTATTGGGGGAGGGATGGAGGGGCTGGGGGAGAACGGGGGGGACTTGCGGGATGGGGCTAGATTCTGGGACAAACCCAGTTGCCCTGAGTTCCCTTCGCTCGGTCGAGCCCGTGGAGCAGGGTTAGCGGTGCCGGAGGCCGGGTGCCTTTCCCTGATTTTTCCTGTGCGGTGGGATGAGTTGCTTGCCAGGGTCTAGCTATGTGGGGCTGGGCCTTTGGGCTTTAATCCCAGCCTAGGAGGCAGCCCGGAGGCAGTGGTGTCAGTCCAGTCACCCTGGATTGCAGTGGGGCCAGGTTCTGATCTCAGCCCCCCAGGGCAATTCAGAGTCACCCCTGGCTGTCATCCCTGCTTATCAACCAATTGCAGCAGGGTCTGTTGCAAGCTCAGCCTCCCATGGGGTCGATCCAGAGTCACTCCTGATTGCAGTGGGACTGAGTTACAATCTCAGTTTCCCTGGGGTCAGTCTGCATCACCCCTGATGGCAATGGGGCCAGGTTTGATGTCAGCCCCCAAGTCCATCTGAAGGCTGTTGCCACATTGCTACGATGGAATCAAGATTCTTCCTGGTCCTTGAATGCTGGTGAACAGGGGCCACAGTTTCCTGCCCATCTCGCTGGCGTCTGCGGAGAGGGTCGGGCACTGGGCCCTCGCCTGGCCAGGAAGGATGTGAATCAGATGGACGCCACGGCCCCTAGGCTGGGATCCTGGCCTGGTTATTATGATACCAACAAGGCCCAGCTCCTAACTCAGTGAATCACTGTCTATCCCCCTCCAACCACCCATCATCCCCATACATCCACCCACAGCCCCTCCATCCAATCATCAGGCCATCACTAGGCGAACCCATCTGTCCCCATTCACACCCCTCCATCTCCATAAGCACCGGTCCATCCCTCGCTTCCCCAATCTAATGTATCCATTCTTCTTCCACCAGTTTCACCAGCCACAGCTCTGACCCTGGGACCCCCCCTTCCACCTCCCATCAGGCAGCTCCCCATCCATCTCTCCCATTGTCCCCTTAGGACAAGATGTGACTCCCAAGGGTCTGTGGTGCAGAGCACTCCAGGGAGTTGTTCCTTGTGTGAATCCCAAGACCGTCCTCCCCACCACCCCCAGTGCGCCAGCTAATGTCCTGGCTGACCAGAAGCTCAGGGGATTAGATGGGGGGGGGGGGCAGCTGCAGTTTCTGGCCAAATCAGATTCTTTCTAAAGGCTAAATCGTTCCCGGGGAAACGGCCTGTGAAAGCTGAGAGAAACCGGGCTGGGCTCCAGACGCCACCCCCCACATGGGACCTGGGGAACAGGGAATAGCCTCAGCCTAGGGAGCCCTGGCCAAACCCCTGGAGGTCTGATCGTTTCAAGAGGTGTATCTGTCCATCTGTCCATCCTCCATGCTCACCCCTACATCTATTTGTCTAGCTACAGCTGCACATACTGGTTTGTTATTGTAGGGCCTCCACAGGATGCTTTGTTATTGTAGGGTTGCTTGGGAACACAAATCTGGTAGCTGACAAGGGATAGGTTGTACTTGGATCATTTATTGCAGGCTTTCTCTCATGGTCAGGCGCTATGGCATGTTATTGTAGGGGTCTCATCAGAGCTGTGAGCAGCATGCCTGTGAAGGTTTGTTATGTAGGATCTCTTCTGGCTGGAAATAAAGGGACACTGTCTCCATCTCCACCCAAGGCAGCTGTCCTTGACTAATTTTTGAAAGTTCAGCTTCACGGAGCTGCCATAACCCTGGCTGTGTGGATGCCCAACTGGAGCATAGAACCCAGCCATCCTGGCTCCCAGCCTGCTTTAACCGTTAGACCCCCACTCCTCTCCCAGAACTGTGCAGTGAACCCAGGAGATCTGGCTCCCAGCCCCCCGCTCTAACCACTGGTCCTCATGCCCCTCACCAGGGACAGTGTCTTTGCACCTGACCCCTGTCCCTGAAGTGATTGAGCTGAGCCGACTGATCCCAGCTGAGCTGGCCTTGGGCTCCTGTGTGACGGGCAAGGCAGGGCTGGCAGCTGGCTGCAGCCAAGCACACAAGGGCCTTCACTCCAACCTGCCCCTGTCCTGCTGGGGCAGCAGGGCCAGTCCTGGAGCAGGCGCCCTCAGCTGGCCCTGTCTGCCACCCGCTGGGGATTAGAGACCTCAGAGCTGGGGCTCAGTGTGCTTTCTGTTTGTCCCTCTCCTCTCCATCTGTCTATCCATCCACCAACCCCTCTATTCATCCATCTGTCCCTCCTCTTGCAGGCTCAGCTTCCATCCCTGTCCATCTCATATTCACCCCTCCATCCATCCCCACTCTGTCCATGCACCCCTCTCTATACACCCCCACCTGTGTAGCACACACCCCTTTTATCCCCACACTCACTCCTCAAACTGCCACACGGATAGGGAACAAAATATCTTGGGGTCATATGATATAAATCCTGTCACACCCCACTCACATACTGCCAGCCCCCACACTGCACCCCAGAGAGGCCTCGTCCCAGAGCTGGGTGAGGGTTCCCCAGATACGTAGCCCTCACACCACACCCCAGAGGCAGCCACATCCCAGCACCAGGTAAGGGGTCCCCATCTAACCAACCCCATGCCCTACCCCAGAGGTAGTTTACATCCCAGCACCGGGCAAGTGGTCCCTCTCTAACCAGCCCCACTGTTCCCCAGACGATAATCTGAGACCCATAGGGTGCAATTGACCCCTGTTTGATGCAGGTGATCCTGGACCAGTTCAACCCCAGCCTGAGGAGTTTTGTCACAATGGGGAAGAGTTACCAGAAAGCGCTTGCAGGTAAATGGTGATTTCCCCACCAGCTCCCCCCACCCCCACCAGCCAGCCCCTGCCATGGGGCTGGACACCCCCTCTCCCAGTGTTAGTCATGCCTGCGCTCTCTCTCCCGGCAGGGGTGACAGTAGCAGCCAAGGGCTATTTTGATGCCTTGGTGAAGCTGGGAGAATTGGCCAGTGACAGTCAAGGGTCCAAGGAGCTGGGTAGGTGACGCCCCAGGGGAGAGAAAATGGGATAGGTCACTTGCTCTGGATCAGAACCACAGGCCCATCACCCTGGCATTTCACCTCCTCTGTGTCCCCCCAGATCAGAGCCAAGAGAGCATCACCCCCTCCCCTCTCCTCTGGCACCAGGGTCTCTGGGCTGGGGGTTTCCTTTGGCAGGAAGGTGTTGCTTTCCTGATAGAAGCTGCAATTTCCGCACGTCTACCCTTCCTCCTGTCCCTGTCTGGGCTGGGGCAGCCTCTCTCAAACTTGGGGGGGGGGGTGTCTGTGACCCTGAAGGGGGGGCTGGGAATGAAGCTTTAACCCCTCCCCTGCCTTTCTCATATCCCTTCTCTCGGGGACCAAATTCCCTCTACCCCACGATGTGACCTGCTTGTGGGGTGGGAAGGGGGGCTCAAACGGGCTACAAGCGCATACAGATTGTGCCAGGTGTGGCATGATGCACGTGAGTGTGCTGGGCCCAGTGAGGTGGGTGTATGAGTTGCAGGGGAACACAGGGGCGAATCCTGGCAGCATGGTCGTTGTGCAACTGTGGGAGCTGCCCCTGCAGCCTAAGGCTGGTGTGAGAGTGCAGGACATGCAAGGACAGCGCCTGTTAAGGGGTGGCATGCTTACACACATGTGGAAATGGTGGGTGAGGGCCCATGGGTGTTTGGTTCAGGAGTGGCAGACAGGGCTGGGCTGATTTGCACAGCAGGTGATTATGGGATAGATTAACACCCCCACAACTGTTCCCCTCCCCACCTGCCCCCCAGGGGACACCCTGTTCCAGATGGCTGAGGTGCATCGCCAGATCCAGGTGCAGCTGGAGGAAAGTGTGAGTCTCCCCCTGCATCCTTCAACACCCCCACATTATCTTCTACCCTCCCCAGCCCCCCATTTCCCCCACAGCCCATTCCCCTACCCCCAACTGGTCCTCCACTTCCCTGAGGCCCTAGGCATCACCCTCCCAGCCGTGCTGCCTTCTCAGCCCCCACTGATTGAGAACCCCCCCATCCTGACCCCTGACCTGGAACAATGTGGGGGGGGGGTAACAGGATACAAGGAGTGACACAAAAGGAAGAGATAATGGGTGGGAGGGGGGATATGGTGGGAGACATGAGGGGGGAGGAGGAGTTCACATTGGGGTGGGTGTGATTCTTGGGCGGAAGGGACTCCTCACTCAGTGTTCCCCTCTCTCACACACTTCCTGCCTCTCTCCTGCCTGCTTGCAGCTGAAGGTTTTCCACTCAGAGTTGCTGGCCCAGCTGGAGCAGAAATTGGAGCTGGATGTCAAATATCTGCTGGTGAGACCTGGCCCCACCCTGCACCTTCCCCCAGGACCCCATCTACCCCACACTCTCCAACTCCCACAGACCTTTCTGCACCCCTAGTTACCCATCTAACCTCCAGATACTCCCTCTATCCCCTCCCAGCTCAAATCCCTCTTGAGTTTAGGGGCTTCCAGGATGGCCACACACCTGTGTGCTCCCCACTTCCCCCTTTTAGTCCCCCTCCCTCTGGGTTCTGCCCATTGGGGCTGTGAAAGGCATTTGGCATTTCCATGTACTTTCTTATCACCAGGTGCCTCAGTTTCCCCAGTAGTGCCAGCCATAAGCCAAGAATGGGATCCCCATCATGCTTGACATTGCACAGATGCCCCCCGTGACACCGATCTGAGTGTGGCCCCATTATGCTACCCCATCCAGTCTATCGCGCCAGGCACTGTGTGGACTGAACTGGCCCTGCTTAAGGTCCTGGTGAGTCCCCCCAACCCCTGTGAGCTGACTCTGGCCGGCACCCCCACAGGCCACCCTGAAGAAGTACCAGAGTGAGCACCGCAGCAAAGTGGATGCCATTGAGAAGTGCCAGGCTGAGCTGAAGAAACTGCGCAAGAAATGCCAGAACAGCAAGAACCCCCAGAAATACGGAGACCGCGAGGTGCAGGTGAGGGGGCTGCTAGGGGAGCAGGAGCTGTTTGGAGGGGGTCTATGAGGTGTAAAGGAGGGGTCAGCTGTAGGGGAGGGGGCTGCCAGGGGGTGGAGTGTCTGAGGAGAAGGGAGGGGGGCTGTGAAGGGTAAATGGGGGGGGCAATGAGGGTAGCCGCACTTTATCTGGGAGGAGCAATGGAGATCTGCCCCAAAGGGCATTGTGTCCTCCCACGCTCATGTTCAACATGCCAGCACAATGTGCATCCGCAACAGACACCCTCATGGGCACATGTCACACATGTTGCAGGCAGGCACACATGACACTACACACATAGGCACGCATGAAACACTTGGGCACAGACATGGCACACGTGGGTGCACACCCACTGAATGTGCTATGCTCATGGGCAATGGCTGAAGTATCTCTGTCTCGAGGCTCATCTGGGATCAATGGGGGCCGGAAAGGAACCTGGGCTACATCTACCTTCACTCTCCAAGGGGGCTGTGGCAGTGAAGAGCAGAGCTTTGGGAAAACAATGACATCATCTGGGCTCCTGTGGCAGACCCGGGACTGTCATGTCTGGCCGGAAACCCTGGCAGGATGTCAGCATTGGAGCTGAAGGGGGGCCAGTCCTGGGGCAGCCATGGAGCTCTCCTGCCCTGCTCCCGGCAGTGCCCCCAGTGGGCAGCAGCGGGTGTTGCTTTCTTGAGAAAGGCAGCTAGGGGCATGGGCAGGAGCTGGATGTTGAAGGGTTTTAACATTCTTTGGCCAGCTGGTGCCTGGGACCCTAATCCCCATAAGGGGCTTTGGGGGCATGGATGAGGGCGGGAGGATGGATGAGGATGTGCGCTGAGGGGGGCTTCTGCGAGGGGGGATGCTGGTGGGGCACCTGCTGGGGGGGGTGCCTGCACAGAGGGAGACAATGGGGGGGCCACCTGTATGGAGGGGAGATGCTGGGAGGACCACCAGTGGGGGGACATTGGGGACTCCTGAACGGGGGGCGGGGGGGTCATACCATGGAGTACTCTCTGACTTCTGCCCCCTTACAGCTCTGTGCCCCACACTCAAGGATCTACCCCTGCTCGCTCCTTCCCCCTCATTAGCATGTCAGGCGACTGCTACTCTTCCCCCCTTATGCCCCTCCCCGCCTTGGCTGTGGAAGGCCCCCCTTTGTCAGCACCCATTGCCTGGGGAACCATTACTTCGGGGTCACAGCCCCCATTCTATGGGAAGCGGGGTGGGCAAGGGGGGCTGGCAGTCTTCCCCTACCAGGCTTGCTATGGGAGGGGGGGGCAGCGAATGGGGGGGTTAACCCTTCCTCCACTGAATCCAAGATGGGATGTTAGGGCCTGGTACGGGAGATTATTTGGGGTCCAGTATGGGGTGTTGGGCTGATATGGGGGTTATTTGGGGTCCCATGCAGGTTTGGTAACTAGGCCCAGCTCTGAGGTGACAAGGGCTGGTATTGGACTGATTCGCACCCTCCGATGCACTGTCTGATGCCCCCTGGGACTGTTTTCTTGACACGCCCCCCCAGTATGTGGAGGTGTTGAGCACCAAGCAGAGTGAGCTGGACCGCTTTGTGGCGGAGGGATACAAGGCAGCCCTGACCGAGGAGCGCCGCCGGTACTCCTTCCTGGTGGATCGCCAGTGTGCAGTGTCCAAGCATGTCAGTGCCTACCATGCCAAGGTGAGTTGCCCCCCATGGGATCCCTCCACCTGCTGGGGAAAGGATATGTGTGTCCCATATCCCTCTGCCCCATATCCCTCCACCCTCTGTGATGAGGACATGCATGCCATGTACCCCTCCACCCTCACAAAGAGCCCCTAGTGGGACATCACCTGTGTCCTTCTGCCCAGTGGGCCCCAGAGGAGTGGGAGTCAGTGATGGGGGGCATTGGGGTGAGCTCACTCAGGGGCACAGAGAGAAGCACAGGTTACCTGTCGGGGGATGGCAGGAGTGGTATAGTTCCTGTGCGGGACTCTGATTGTGGGTCGTGCTGTGGGCCCCATGGGGGCTCGCCTGGCTGAGCGTGGGGGCAGTGCGGGCCCCACATCCCACCTTCCCACCCCTCTCTGTCACCCCCAGGTGAAGGAGCTACTGGGCGCCAAGCTACCCAGCTGGCAGCAGTCCTGTGTCCAGCCCACCCGTCTGCCCGAGCGCGCCCTGGCCCTGGTGAAGCAGATGGCCAACAGCCCCACCACACCCACTGTCTCTGACCCGCTGCCTGCCCCCCAGCCCGTGGACGTGCCCCCTGAGCTGGCACCCTTGCTGGGGGGTGGAGGGCTTTCTCTCAACCACGTATGTCTCAACCCAGGGGGTGTGGGGCAGGGGATGGTCTGCTGGCTGGTCTCCAAAGAGACCCAGACTTCTGGGTCCCCTCTCCAAGAGGGAAGGTGACTTGGGCACTGCAGGAGTGGGGTTGGGTCCTCTTGGCAGTGTCCTGGATTCGTGGGTCTCCATCTGCTGCTGGGATGGTGACTTGGACTCTTGGGTCTATTCAGTAAGGGCAGAGCCCCTGGGATGGCGACCTGGACACTGGGGTCTGCCAAGCGCAGCTGGGAAGATGATCCGATCGCCAGTGACCAGAGCCCTCCCCCCCACCATCTCTCCCTGCAGCGCCCTTCCCTGCAGGAAGTGACACCCCTCCCCAATGGCGACTCTCATCGCACTCGGGGCTCCCGCGACTTGGGGCACTCAGCCCCGAGTGAGTCCCTGCCAGCCACACAGCCTGCCCCAGCCACGCAGACCCCCCCACTACCCAGAGCCAGCGAGGGCTACTCCTGCACCCTGCCCATTCCCCGCAAAGCCTCCGCGGAGAGCCGCCTCACAACACTTGGTAAGTGCCCACCGGTGCCTCTCATTCCTGACCTGCTCACTCCCCCCTGGTCCCCTCAACCGACCGCTTTGGCTGGTGTCTGTCACTCTCAGTCTGCCTAGCCCTGCTCTGAGCTAACCCACTCAGCATCGACACCAGCTGGGTGGGTGGTTGGGCTGCGCTCCACCAACTCGTCTCACGTGTAACCCTAGAAGGGGGTGTCGCAGCCTCGTCAGTCCATTTCCAGCCTCCCTGGCCCCTGATGCAGGCTCTGGGGGCACTAGATGGGAGGAGGGTGACCCCATTCCAGGGAGAAGCCCTTGCCAGGCCCGGGCGTTTTGCCCAGCCTAAGCCAATTAAGGAGTCTGGCCCTGACCGATTTGTTCGATCTTGTATCCTGGACTGACCTGGCTGGGGATAGGATGGGATTTGGGGGCACTAGGAGGGAGGGGCTCAGCTAGATCCTCATAACCCTGCCCCAAGGATCCCCCCATCAGCTTTTATCAGGATCACCCCCTGAGCATCCCTCCCCTATTTCCACACATGCCCCCTTGGCAGTCTCAGTCCCCCCAGCCTGATCCTCCCCCTTCTGCTCACTCCCCAGCAGAAAACAAAACCCTGCCACGGATCGGGCCATTGTTGGGGCCACCACCCCGGGCTGAGCGGCGCCGGGTCCAGGCCGTGTTCTCCCATGCAGCTGGCGAGAACAGCACCCTGCTCAACTTCCAGGAGGGGGACATCATTGCACTGTTAGTGACCGAGGCCCGGGACGGCTGGCACTATGGGGAGAATGAGTCCACGCACATGTGAGCTTCCAGCTCCCCTACTCTAACCACTAGTCTCCACTCCCCTCCCAGAGCTGGGAAGAGAACCCAGGAGTCCTGGCTCCCTGCTCTAACCACTAGCCCGCAA
>ML682024.1:6694678-6718588 GCA_007922195.1 Podocnemis expansa | reverse complement strand
AGAGAACCCAGGAGTCCTGGCTCCCTGCTCTAACCACTAGCCCGCAATCTCCTCCCAGAGCTGGGGATGATAGATCTGGGCTCCTGGACTTTTAGTCACTGGTCCAGCTCCAGGCTCTGGGCCCTCCTGACTGCATCAGAACAAGCCATGGCCCTCTTTGGGCTCCTTGGGGCCGTGACCTCAGACACCTCCTGGGGGAGGGTCTGAGTTGTCTGTGTCTCCGTCCTGCCTGACTTCTGGTTTCTGCCCCAGGAAAGGCTGGTTCCCCTTCTCCTACACCCGACCTGTCCCCTCCGCTGAGACTTCCGAGAAACCCCACGGCAGGTGAGCTGCAGGCCGGGTGTGCCATTGGCTTACAGGGAGATGAGGATTGGGGGGGAGCCCATGGGGTGACCAGAGAGCAAGTGTGGAAGGTGGGTGGGGGGGCATAGGCATTTATGTAAGAGAAAGCTCTCACTATTGGGCCTGTCCCTATAAAATTGGGACTCCTGGTTCCCCTTGGTGGAGGCCAGAAAATGGTAGTGGGGTAGGAGTTGGGGGGTCATGGGTAGGATGAGAAGTGGGGAATGCGGGGGGAAGGGGGAAAGTATATGGAGGGGGTGCTGGGTGGGGCACAGTGGCATGGCAGAGGGGTTGGTGATGAGCTGGTGGAAGGACTGGGGGGTCATGCACTGGAGGGTGGGGCCAACTTTCAGGTCTTGTTTTAATTGTCTCCCTCCTTCACAGCTTCCCACTGAGCAAACTCAACAGCAGCAGCACGGGGACCCTGGACAAAGCGGGGTGCACAGCCCCCAGCCCAGAGGGGGGCCATGGGGGGGCCACTCTGCGCTATGCCTCCTCCCCCCGCCCCAGCACCTTCCGTCAGCGCCCCTACAGCCTGATGAGTCCTGACCTGTCTCAGGTGAGCTGGGGGCAGCTTTCAAGTGAGTGTCCCCTGGTGACCTCTCGCTGGATCCTGGAGTCTCTCAGGTCCTTTCAGGGTGCAGCTCATTCTCCTGGCACCCACCAAAGCCTGGAGTCTGCTGTGTGGCCCCTGGGCATGCCCCCACGCTTAAGACCCCCCCCCAATTCATTCAGCGTGCCAGCCGGGCTGGGGGCACACAGAACCCTGGTTGATCATAGTCATGGGAGCCATTCCATTGAAATAGCTGGGCACTGTACATGCATTACTCTCTTTTGGTGGCCCTCTGCCCATGCATCTCCAGGACGCCCACCTAGCCAAGGGGTTCAGGGGGCCAGCAGCATGACATGAAGACAGCCAGGGAGTTGGTCAATTGCACAGCCCCCCCCCCCCGCCCAGTTGCCACCAAGGGGCCCCACTGAGGACCTCCCACAATCTCTCTGCAGGCTGCCACCCACAGGCGACTGTGGGCACTGCCTGGCCAGCTTGGTCCATTTCCCACCCCCCTTGCCCAACCCCCTTGCCTCCATCTCATCCTCTGGCTAACTGAGTTCTCCCCTTCCTCTTCACAGCTAGCGAACGAATTTGGGAGCACCCCAAACTCCTCTCCATCCAGGTGAGAGCCATGAGGTCTGCACCCTGCATTTCACGCAACCGCTGGCCCTAGGGGTCTAGCCACTGAGCTCTCACCCAGAACCCCCCACATCTTGGGCTTCTAGGCCTGGAATTCACCCCTCCAGCCTCCTACTGTGGGGCTCTAGACTGGGAATTGAGCCTCTCATCAAACCCCCCCTTTAAGCCCTAGAACCAGGATTTACAACCCCCAACATCTAAGACTCATCAAGGCCCCATGACCCCTGCCCCCTCTCTCTCCATCCAGGTCTAACCCCTTCGCTCATGTCCGGCTGAAGCGGACAGTGACCAATGACCGCTCAGCCCCACTTATCCAGTGAGACCCCTGAGCGGCCACCCCTCGCCCGCCAGTATGATCCAGGAGGGAGAGATGCCGGGATCAACCCCCAACACCCTGGGAAGAACTGGGGAACCAGGGTCATCCCTGTGCATCCTGTGTCTCCCTCTGCTGGCTGCTTTGCAGAAGACCATCCCAAGGGCTGCACTGGGAGGCCACAGTTTGAATCCTGCCAATGATGCCTGCTTGTGGGGGGTGGGGAGCAACTAGGGGCAAAAGCAGAAATGGAGGGTGGCAAGCAAGCAAGGCGGAGTGAGGAGCAGGCACTGATTGGAGAGGGTCTGTGTGGTGAAAGACCAGAGCGCCTAGGGACGTAGGGATCGTGGTGTGCAGGGCAGCAGGGAGGTGTGGGGAAGAGGAGAGGCTTCCCTTAGAGCTAGCAGCAGGGTCTGCCCACCCTGTAGGGAGACGACTTCTGTGGGCTGTATGGCTGGCTGGCTGTCCATCCCCTGCACCCCTCTATATGTCTGTGCCCCCTTCAGCTAGCTGTCCCAGCTCCCCAGGGTGGGTGCTATGCCCTGGCTTTAAATAGAAGTCCATCAGTGCCGGACCCTCCCAGGGTCCCACTCTGTCCCCCTCTCCTTGCTAAGACGGAGTCCCTGGACTCTAGTCTTCTACCCCTGGAGCTCTGCCAGTGGGACTGGCTGAGTCAGACATCTGGGTGAGCCCCTTGCACTCTGCAGGGCCCTGGTAGCATTCCTCAGTCCCAGCAGGTTCATTAGCTCTCTGGGCGCAGAGTTGGGAGCCCTGAGGCTTGCACAGAGATATCTAGGTTGCAGCATTGTCCAACCTGGCCAAGGGCCTCCTCTGTGATCCACCCTGCTGTCTCTCTACCCATCCCTGGGGGCTACCTGTCTCTCACCACACCCTGTGCTTGCCCATCATCCCCTGCAGAGCCCTCTTAGGTTCAGGGGCCAGAGAGTCCCCTTGCTGTGGGTTAATTTCTCCGATTTAAACACCAGGTGGCATATAACCACCTGCTTAAACTGGCCTGTAGACTCTGAATGAGGGGAGGCTGCTTTTGAAGCCCAACTTCAGTGGCTGGCACCTGGGTCAAGCGCAAATAAGCAGCAGCAGAAGGATCAGACATGTGACTGAACATGGATTGGGAGGGAGGAGCCAGTGCAGCGAGGAGGAAGGGAAACTCTGCCTTGCCCAGCGGTTAGAATTCAGCAAGGGGCTCACTGAGCACAGGACAAGGGACATCCGCTGGGTGTAGGGTCCTGGGCCTTTCAGAAAGCCTTGGACAAGGTCCCTCCCTAAGGAGTCTGAAGCAATGTAAGCAGGCAAGAAAGAAGCGGGAAGGTCTCTCGTGGCACAGTGACGGGTTAAAAGGTGGGCATCGAAGAGTAGGAATAAAGGGTCAAGTTGTGAGATGGGGATAAGATAAACAGTGGCATCCCCCCGGGATCTGTCCTGGCACCTGAAGGAGGGGACTAACCATGAGCCAGAATTTGCAGGTGATACAAAGTGACCCAGGAGCATAAAGCACAAAGCAGCAGGTGAAGATCCAAAAGGATCTCACTAAACTGGCACCTCAATGGCAGATGAAATTCAGTGTTGGTAAACATGATAGTAACACACACTGGAAACCCTAAATCCCAAAGCCACGCACCAAATGGTGTAATTTAGGTTAGTGGTCCTCCCCAGGAAAGGGAGCATGGGGTTGGGGTCACTGGTTGTTTGCAAACATCCATTTAGTGTGCAGAGGTAGTCAGAAAAAGGCTAGGGGGTGTTAGGAAAGAGGGAGAGAATCAGACAGAAAATATCCTAATGTGTCTCTAGCAAACCATGGTGTGCCCTCTCCTTGAAGGCTGCATTCAGATCCAGTTGCTTCATCGCAAGAAACATATGCTGGCATTGGAGAAGGGCAACAAAAGCAATGGGTGGGGGCAGAGCTGGTGGCCTGTGGGGAAGGAGTCAAAACACAGGGGCTGAGCTGCTTGGAAAAGAGGCAATGAAGACGGGCCATGGCAGAGGGCTATAAACTCATGACTGGGATGGAGACAGTGAACAGGGAAGTTTTTTTGCCCCTCCCATCATACAAACCAGAAGGCACCTGAGTAAGTTAATAAGCAGCAGGTTTAAATAAAATTTAAGAAGGACTTCACCCAGCGAGCCACCAGCCTGGGGAACTCACTGCTGGGGGATACTAGAAAGGGCAGAAGTAAGGGGGTTGGTAAAAGAATGAGACTAGTTCCTGGAGGAATGGTCCAGTGCTGGTTATTAGCCAGGGTGGCAGGGAGGCCACTTCAGACTCTGGGCTTCTCAAAAGCTCTGCCTGACAGATGCTGGGAGTGGATGCTGGGACAGATCGCTTGGGCATTGCTCTGTTCTGTTCATTCACCCTGAGGCATCTGAGCCGACTGCTGCCAGCCCCAACCCTGCCATTCTGTGGGCCTTGGGGCTCCCACTGGCTTTCTGGATCCACCAATTGGGGTAGCTTTCAGCCCCTTTTAAGGCCCCATTCACACTACCCTGGATTGCTCTATAGCCCTGCTGTCCAAAATGCCTGCTCTGTTCTGAAAGCAGCTTCTTAATGGTGTGGCCTAGTTGGCGAGCTGTGCAAAGCAGAGAGGGAGACTGAGGCGAACATGGGACTCAAACATAACATAGGAAATTCCCACTTCATAATGCCATCTATCCATGTAATGCCCTTGCTACACATCCATCTCCCCCTTCTCTGCATCCATCCACCCTTTCTCCCACACCCCCTCCTTCCATCCATTTCCCCCACATATCCTTCACTCCCCTGCAAACCTCTGTCTGTTCCCATACACCTTTCTATCCAGTGCTTTTTTTTAAAAAGGGGGGGGTGCCAATACAATCCTTTCCGCTGCTGATGCCCCCCCCCTTCCCTCGGCTGTGCAGCAGCACCAGCAAAAAAAATGTGCTGGTACTCCATGCCCTGGGATACCATCATAAAAAAGCACTGTTTACTTCTGTTCATCTATCCTTCCATTTCCTCTGTCTGTCCATTCATCCCCCCAACTCTCCATCCATCCCCCCAAACATCTCTCTCTCTCTCCCCACATGACTGTCCATTATTTGGGTCCATCCCCCCATCTCCATTCCCTCCTTGCTGACCCAAAGTGCCTAGGTGGTTGGGAAAAACCCAGGACACCCTGAAAAGTGCCTTCTCTCTTCCCAGCCCCACACCTGAGCTGTCTGGTGGGGCCTTGGCAGACTGAGCCTTATAATTCTGCCATCCCCCCACCCCGCACACACCTCCCTTGCTGCACTAGGGCTGAGAGATGCTGTATTCAGAACTGCATCGGACGGACCCATGCATACCTCCCACTTGTCCCTTCCAGGGGTTGGGGCAGTGCTCCCTGCAGGGTGCACAAGTGGGGCAGGGGGAGAGTGCGACCCTGGAGATGGGGGAGATAGGGAGATGGAGGGACAAAGTAGCTGTTAGAGCCAGCCTTGAAATGAATGTGGAAATGACACCTAGACCAATACTAAAACATGTCTGTCCCTCTGTTTGTCTGTCCCTATCGTCCTCTGCTGGAGGGGATGGGCCCTGCATTCTGTGTGTGTCCATTTCTGTCTGTCTGTCCGTCCCTGCCACCACCTGTTGGAGAGGATGAGTCCTTTTCTGGGGGTAGGGACTGGGGCAAGCTGGACTGGTTGATCAGTAGTTTGGAAAATGCTGCCTCTGACCCGCATATTAATAAAGTGTAATTTAAATCCCTCCCTGAGGCCTTGCTTCTCACTGACCAGGGGCAATGCTAGCTGGGAGCAGAGCTGCCCCACACAGGGGGAGTGACACAGAGCCAGGCCAGGCATTAGGTGAGTGGGCACCAGATGAGCTGGGTGAGCAAAAGGTCTGGCCTGCCTTGTCCCTTCTACATCTCCAGCCCTCCCACCCCTGTGCACACTTTTGTCCATCCAGCCCCCATAGACCCCTCTGTTCCACCATCCATTCAGTCCCCCCATTCATCATCTGCACTTTGACGCCCCCCAGCCATTTGTCAGGCATTCTAATGATGTGCTCACATGGGCAGGGACACCTGGGTTTTACCATTCTCTCTTTTTTAATCTCTTTGTTCATTTTGGCAAATCAAAGGAGCAGGCCACTGGGCACCTCCCCATGGCCCGTATTTACAGACACGTCCTTGTTTGGCAGCAGTTGGGGGGGGGGGCTCAGTCCTTGGAAGGGGCAGGCAGCTTCTTCACTTCTTCCCCACATAACAACAAACAGATCTAGAAACGTGCTGGGGAGAGCCAGTGGAATCCAGGCCCAGCCCCACTTCAGACACTGTCGGTCCCAGGCTCCGCAGACTGTGGAGCTGGTCACAGGGACAGGACAGTGGGGGTAGATGGGCTTGACATGGAAGGCAGAATATCAGAGTAAATGGACCCGGGGGGGGGGCACAAGATATGGGGGTAGATGAGCCCATGGGACTGATCTGGCAGGAGGGAAGAGGCAGGATACCGGGCTAGACAGGTTTGTGGGGCAGATCCTGCCATCTCTGGGAGTAGTTTTTGAGCCTTATAACCCACTAATATGGATATCAGTGGCTAGGGAAAGGCCCCAGAGCCCATCTTCCACTCCCTTGAGCCACGCAGCCCCATGCCCTGGGGCCGACTAGGGGTTAGTACCCCAGAGAAGAAAGACCCCATTCCCTGATTAATCCAATGGGCAAAAGGCAGGGGGCAATAGGCCACCAGGCCTAGGAAATACACCCAGTGATGCCCCCAACCAAGTTCTGTAACTCCACTGGCTCCGTTGTGCTCCGTGTCTAAACCAGTGGTGACCTCACCAATGCCAGTAAGTACCTAGCAGCTACATGTGTGAGCCCAGGGTCTTCACGATGCTCTCAGTGCAAATACAGCCTGCTCCAATAACCCTCCAGCTTAAATCAGTGAGCTTCACTCTGCTACAGACCAGTACACCTCAACCCTTTTGAAAAAAAAATATCCTCTCTCCCTCTCAATGCCATTCCCCCACTGAACTCAGCACCCCAGTTTCACTCAAGGGAGTCCATTCTCAGTTATGGTGTGTGTCCTGTGAAGGGAAGGTCCAGCGATGACGGTGATTCACCCCACCTTTTCCATCTGTCCTTTTGTGGGGTGGCATCTGGCACCAAGAGGAAACGTGGATGGCAACTTTGGGGGTTACATTCCTTGCTGGATGGGGCTTCCATCACTGATGACTTACAGGGCTCAAGAAACAAAGGGTTAAACAAACCAATGGGGAGGAGGGTGACCCAATCCCGGTCCTCCCCCCAGCCCGGGGGGGTCCCAGAATGGAAGCCAATCTGAGCCACTGCCCCTCCACAATCCATAGCTCATGGCCCGCCCTAGATTGGATTTGGCACAAGACAGAGTTTCAACAGCAAACTCCCAAATGCAGGGAAGGGGATACAGGGGGTTGGGGGTACATTCAGCCTGGATGCCGCCCATCTTCTGAGTCTCTGTAAAAAAATTGTCTAGAGAAGCAAGTCCTTACAGAGGACTTGAGGATAGGGGTCCACAAATTCAGGCTGGCACCAGTTGTGCCGCCCTTTCGCCCCCAAAGTCCGGGGTCTGATGTGTCGCTGCATCCCCCAGAATGAGCCTGGTGCATGCGTCTCCCCGCCAGGCCAGGGGGTGGGGGGTGCAGGGGGGCGATGTCCCAGTGTCATCTTGAGGAATCTGAGCATTGGGAGGCAGAGTCCCCACCTCAGTTTTCAATTGAGTCTGGAAGAGATGGAGAGACCCGAATCAGCCCCACAAGGCAAGCTGCCCTGGTATTCTGCTCCCTCCGTGCCCACTAGATTGGCTCCACCAGTCCATTTAAGCTGGTGTAGTTGGATAGTTGCCCCCACTCTGATACTGAAGTGGTGAAAAGCACTGAAGAGCAGGAAGCTGGTGGCTGCAGAGCCAATCAGAGCCCAGGGGCTGGTATATAAAATAGCTACAGCCCTAGGTTTGGGCAATTCAAGTGTATGCTGACCTATAGAGAAGAAAGGAGCTGTTGGCTTGGCTGCAGGGGCAGGATCAAGGACAATGCACTGTGTGCTCCCTGGGCTTGGATAGGTCAGATCCTGATGTGTGAAGGTACCTGCGGAGCTGTAGATATGGCCCAGGGGACCTGGAAATCTGTAGAAGGACTGAGTTGGGGGTGAAGGCTCAGCCCACTTAGAGCACATAGGGTCCCTGGGCTGGGGCCTGCAAAAGTGGATCAGCCTTGATCTCTCCTGCTTTTCTCACCTTGCCTGTAGGTGGTGCAAGGACTATTGGTGGCCACTGCAATGAACTGGGATAGTCTGGGACTATACTGTACTCCTGGAAGGGGCAATTTGGAGCACTCCAGCTGAGGGCTGAGCTTCTGAAGACAGAGGAGGCATGAAAGAGCTGGAGCACAAACTACCAGACAGGGGATTACTTGAGCTAATTCCCCATGCCTGTCTGGAGGGTTGTGTGCTGCTGAGAGTCTACACATGGTGGAGAATGTGGGCAGATGGTTGCCCCTGAATCAGAGAGGCTGAGTGGACTGTGAAAAATCAATTACCTGAGATGGAGTCCATGTTTGGGGAGGTGGTGTTAGCTGAGGTGTGCATCACCCTCCCAGCAAGACTCTGGAGTGGCCAACCCAGGGGAAAGGAGTGAATGGTCAGCAGGGGAAGACTCTACCTCTGCTGCAACAGATCCTGGACAGCCTGCAGTATTTATGGGATGTGGCTGTTGAGACAGAGGGCCCAAGCTGATGTGGATGTCCTCACAAGGGCTGACCAAGAGATGCAGCTGGGATGTGGCTCAGAGAGAGCTGGGTGGGGACAGACCCTAGAGGGGCATGTGCCAGGGAACTCCTTGGGCTGTGAAAAGGAGCTCCAGAAAAAGCTGCAGGGGGAACTGGAGGATCCCTGTATAGAACTCCAGGAGATGGAGGAGCAGAAGGAAAATGTTGCTGGCCATCTTTGGTTAGTCCAGACCGAGAGGAGGGTTCCCCGCCCTCCCCACTAGCTGGCAGACTGAAGGTGGGGGTGTGTAACAGGATAGTTGCCTCACTCAGGTATTGAATGGGATAAAAGCTCTGTAAGGAAGGGAGCAGCTAATTAGAGCTCAGGGACTGGTATATAAGATGGCTGCAGCACCAGATTGGGGCAGTTGTCTGCTGGCCTGAAAAGAGGGAAGAAGCTGTTGGCTTGGCTGCAGGGGCAGGAACAAGGACAGTGCACTGTGGCCTGTCAGGGCTTGGATAGCCCAGACCCTGAAGTAAGTGTGAAGATACCTGGGGAGGCATGGATATGGCCCAGGGGACCTGGAAGTCTATAGGAGAACTGAGTTAGGGGTGGATGTGAGCTCAGTTGGGCTGCAAAAGGTCCCTGGGTCAGAGTCTGGAGAAGTGGGTGGTCCCAGGTCCCTGTAGGTGGTGCAAGAACTAGCTGTGGCCACCACGATGCGGTGGGTCAGTCTGGGATTAGACCATACCCTGGAAGTGGGGAATTTGGAAGACTTGGGCAGAGGGCTGAGGTCATGAACACAGAGAAGATGCGAGAGAGAGCACAGACCACCAGATATGGAACCACTTGAGCCAGTTCTCCATACCATCACCAGGAGGTCCTCATCTGAAGGGCTACATGCTACAATGCACCTACATATGGTATCCTGCCTCCCTCCCTGTCCCCCCCATTGGATCAGCCCCACAGGCCCATCTACCCCAGTAATGTGCCCCCCCAGACCTATCACTCTAGTTCAGTGTTTCCCAACCAATGTGCCATGGGACACAACTGTGCTGTCAGGCCTGTGCAGATGTGCCACAATTTTTTTTGAAAAATACTCAAAGAACTCTGGATTGGCTCATTGGCTCATGAATATTCATGAGTTCATTTGGAAACTATATGGTGGTGTGCCTCAAATTAATTAAAGGTAGCAAGGTGTGCCATGGCAGAGAAAATGTTGGGAACCACTGCCCTCGTCTCCCATCTCACTCACTGGCTGTGGATGCCAACTCAGCTTCACGGGGGGCCAGGTGAGGTTCGAGGGCAGGGGAGACGGTGAAGCGGGAGAAGCGCAGGTTGTCCATCAGGCTGGGCTCTGTCCCCTTGGCTGGGAGCAAATGGGGGGGCGGTGTTGGGGGGGCCCCTGCACTGGAGTCTGTCACCATGGAGACAAAGGATGGGTTCTGGGCCATAAGGGGGAAGTCATCGTCCCATTCGAAGCTGCCACCTGTGAGGGGGTGGGATAGTGAGAGGGGACCCACCCCACTGCCAATGACATCCCCATTGGGGCCAACACCCCCTTCCCCATTGGTCCATGAAGTTGCCCCTCTGAAGAACCCCATTGGTCACCATGGCTGATGACACCTTCCTCAAGGGGATTTCTGGCTACTGGTTGGCTCTCCATGTCTCCCCACAAGCCCCCTTGAGACCCAGCCCCCCCCCCCCCCTTGGGCAGCTACTTCCCCTTATTTAGGTCCCTGTCCCACCCTCACACTGCCATATGCAAATGAGCATTTGAAGCTAATCAAATAAGCTCGTGAATAGGCATCTGCCCCCCCACCCTATAGTGACCCACCCTCCCCTCCCCCAGCATCCCCTTCCCTGCAGCATGGTGCTCACTGAATCCGTCGGTGGGTGGGAAGGCCTCAAGGCCAGGCTGCACCGTGGGGCCCTGGGCTGTGCCGCCCTCGCCCTCTGGGCCACTCTGCGAGCTCAGCTCATTGGTGGGCGTCTCCTGGGCACAGATGGGGTAGAATTAATGGCTTGGCCATGCCCACTCTCAGCCTGGTCCCCCCCTTCCCATCTGGGTTCCTCCCTATTCCTTGTCCCTGCCTTGCTACACCAGATTCCACCCACTGCTCACCCAGCCCCATAGGTGGGGACATCAAGAAAGAATGACAGATACAGCTTGCTGCCATGGCCCCTCCTCTCCCAGGCCCCACCACCATCCGCCAGGCTCTGCCCTCACCTGGTCGAAGAGGTAGACAGTGACATCGTCAAAGAAGGACACCATCTTGCGTTTCCGGTCCAGCTCGGCGGCCTCCTCAGCTGAACGTGGTGACTTCAGCAGCCCACGCAGGTTGCGTGCATCGTCTGAGTCGCTCACCACAATGGGGACGCCCCCGATGCCTGGTGCCTCCTCATCCTCATCCTCCTCACCCAGCCCCAGTGCCCCCTGCCCAGCCACCTCCTCATCCGGTGCGAGCCCCCCACAGCCCTTCCTCCCCCCTGGGCTTGTGAAGGGCTGCAAGCTCAGCGGGGGCAGTGCCAACGATAGGCGTGAGACCTTGGCTGGAGGTGGAGATGGGGGGGAGTAAAAATGGGGGAGTGTTAAAGGTCAGGGTCAGGAGACAAGGAAGAGAGGGGTGGAGGTAAAAGATCAAGGGATAGAGGGGTGAGCACCCGGCCTCCATCTACCCCTTTGTCCTCTCCTCTCCACACCCCTGTCCCTTTGTTTGTCCATCTCCAAACCCCCCTCCCTCATTCTGTCTGTCCATACCCCACACACCCTTCCACCCTTCATCTGTGCCCACCATCTTTCACCTATTACCCCATCATCCACCCACCCATCTCTGTCTGTTCCCACAACCCCATCTTCCAGCCACCCCCCTCACACTGATCCATCTACCCTGCCAGCCCCATGCATCCCAGAATGGGTTCCCCCATTCGTTAACCTCCCCAGTTGAATACCCTGGAAACAGACCATTTTGGGACAACATCTCCTGTACTGCATTGTGGGAGCCAGCCTGCATCTTTGGGTCATGTACGATAACCCAGGCAGTGTTCCAACCAGCACCCCTCCACCAGACGGTCCCTGCTGGCTCCTTTCTCCAGTGATTCCCACCCTTGGCCCCCAGTGGTGCCCCAGCTCCTGGTAGCTCCCTACCTTTGATGTCCTCGCCACCTTGGCTCCCTGCCGTGCTGAAGTCTGGGTGGGGCTGTGGCTGCTCAGATGCCAGGTTGGTCCCCTTGGGGTTTGAGGGGGGGGCTTCCCCACTCAGTTCTGGTGCCTCCTGCTTGTCCAGTTCTTCTTCCTCTCTCTCTGCCCCCTTCTCCTCAAGCAAGCGATCCACTGCCTCACTGCTACCCTTTTCCTCCATCTCTCCAGCACCCTGGGCCTCCACTGGACCCTCCTGGGGCTGTGGGGACCAAAGTTGGATCACAGCCTGCTCCTTTCCAGCAGGGACGCCATATGCCGGGGTCCCAGAATCCTGATGGCTGCAGAGCAGGTTGCGGGTGATATTCTCCCGCAGTGACACTAGCAGCTGCTCCTTGCACACTTGCACCACAAACCCAGCCTCTGCCTTGGCTGGTGCTGGCTGCCCCCCACCCAGCTGTGTTGCTGCCTCCTCCTCCCCCCGGTCCGTGTCTGCCTCGCCATCTGAGAAATAAGCTGAGTCCCGGTGGGGTGTGGCCAGCCCCCATCCCGTGCCCGCCCTGTCCTCTTCCTCCTCAGCCCCTGGGGTCTCCTCTGACAGTGTCAAATCACTGGTGGACTCTGAGATGGGTGTGGGAAGCAGCTGAGGGGCATCCTCTCCCTCCTCCTCCTCAGCCTGCCCCTCAGCCTCCTTGAAGACGAATTCTGGGGAGAAAGTGCTCTCTGTGTCATAGCCACTGTCCCCGAACTTCTGGCCTGGTGAAGAGAAGTGGGAGGCCGGGCTGCAGCCCTCGGAAGAGCTGGTGTTGGAAGGGATGTCTAAGGAGTCCCCTGAGTCCAGTGGGCCCCTCCGCCGGCCCACTGAGGTCTGGCTGAGCTCTGAGCCATCAGTAAAGCCATCAGCTGCTTCAGGCAGGATGGCAACAGTCTCCTCATCAGCAGTCTCCACCAGACTGGCCAAGGGCGGGATCTCCACTGGCACGACAGCGCTGCAACAGGTGGAGGCCAAGCCAGGAAAAGGGGAGCCTGGTGGCCGCCCAGCAGCCGCCCCTCGCTTAGGGTATTCCTGCAGTTCATAGCTCACCACAGCCGCACCCATCAGCGGGTCATAGAATGCTGCAGGAGCAGGTGGGGCCGTGGCTGTAGGGGATGGGGTCAGCAGCCCAGTCCCACCTGCACCAACACTGCCCTCTCCTAGCAGGATGGGGCAGTCGGCCAGGGAGCCCCGCTCCACCTTGAGGGAGGAGTCGTCTTCTGTGCCGTAGCTGTCACGGTGGGGGCGGGGGATGGCGGGATGGTTGCTCCAGCCGCTCACCACCTCTCCCCGGCCTGGGGCACAGCGGCATCGCCCGCCCCGGCTGCAGAGTGGGCAGAGCAGGGGGTTGCGGCGTCCACCTCCACCACTGCTAGCATCCTCCCCATCAGTGCTGCCAGCTGAACTCTGTTCCTCCATCAGTGAGGGTTCCCGGTCCCAGGGGGGTGAGGGACGGAAATCTGATGGGTCCCCTGCCAGCGTCTCCCCGGCCCCCCGTTCTTCCAGCCCCTCACAGTCCCAGCTGCGCTGTTGATCCTCTAGCTCCCGGTACACATGGAGGAGCGAGTCCCCCAGGAATACATCCCCCGACGCTGGCTCTGTCAGCGAGGTCTCCTGGATCTCGGCCCGGAATGGGTTGGTACCATGCCTGCCTGGGTCCCGGGAAATTGAGATGAATGGGTTGGTGGCAGCAGGGGCCCAGCCAGCCGGCCTCTCTGGCAGAAGGTGGGGGGCATGGTGGGGGAGGTGGCGGCGGGCCAGTGGGGGGCTACCCCGGCCAGCATCAATGGGGTCCCAGTCAGAGGGGAAGAGTGGCTCTGGCGGGGAGCAGGACACCCCATACTGGTGCTCAAAGACAGGACTGGGAGCACAGATGGTGCCCTCGGGCCCTTCCCCGTTGCTGTGCTCCTCCAGTCGGATGTAGTACTCACTGCTGACTGACGGGCTGCGGGCACTGATCACTGGAACCACGCTAGGAGTCTCCAGGCTCTGCCGTGCTGGTGCCTCATAGAAAGGGTTGGCACCAGGCACAGCCAGAGCACCATTGCTGGAGGGGGCAGCCCCAGAGTCAGAGCCAGAGGCTGGTCCAGTCTTCCAGCGCCCCAGCCTGGCCTTTTCCCACATGTACTCAAAGTTGAGCCCCCGGCTGCTCTCCGTGACAGTCAGGACATCATCCATATCAGCCCCCTGGAAACCATCCAGCAATGGGTATGCTGAGATCTCCTCAGGACGGTGCTGGGGAGGGGCAGAATTGGCTGGCGAGCGCTTGGGCTTCAGAGCATTCCAGCGCCACTCAAAACTCTCCTCTGCCTGCATGTGGGAACGCTCCGTCAGCAGGTAGGTCAACTGCAGGTGCAGCTCCTCCAGTGTGGGGCGCTGTGGTGCTGGCAGCCAACACGACTGCATTACCTCGTACCTGCAAGGTGAGGGAAAGAAAGCAGTTAGAGCAAAGAGAGATGGAACAGTCGGAGAATGACAGTCAGAAAGTGAAAATCTGGAGAGGCAAAAGAACCACCAGAGAGAGAGAGAGAGGAATTAGAAAAATTCAGCTGTGGTGACTGAGAAACAGTCAAAAAACAACAGCCAGAGAGACAGAGAAATGGCTAGGGAGAGATGAAGGAACAATTAGAAAAAGACAGAAGAACAAACAGAAAACAACCGAAAACAGAACATTCAACTACAGAACAGAACAGCCAAAGATAAAGAAGAAGAGTGAGACAGAGACTGAAGAACAGACAAATAAAACAGTCAGAAACAGGAAAGTCAGAAACAGGAGTGTTATTGCCCCGGGGAAAGACCCGGGGCATGGGCCTGGGCCCTGCCCCCTAGCTGCGGGTCCCACCCCCCACAGCCCTGATTCTGCTCCGGGGGCTGATCCAGCCTTGGGCTCCTGCCACTACCAGCCTGGCCCCGGATCCCCAGCCAGGGATGGGGCCAGGAGCCTCAGGCAGCGCTGCGGGCGGCCCAGCCTGGGACAGGGTTGGCGGTCCCCTCTGGCCAGGAACTGGGCCAGGAGAGGCAGGGGTGCCCCAGACACTTGGGACACTGGTGCTGGGATTCAGGGCACATGCCCCATGTGCCAGGCACCGGCGACACCCCTCATCAGAAAAGAGCAACCAGAGAGACACAGAGGGGCCAACAGAAAACAACAACCGGAGAGACAGGGAAACATGGGAGAGGTGAAAGAACAATCAGAAAGGGGAAGAAGAACAAACAGAAAACAGTCAGAGACAGAACAGTGAGAAAGTAACAGCCAAAGATACAAAAGAATCTGAAAAAGTCAGAAGAGCTAGAGAGAACCAGAACAGTCAGAAAAAAAGCTGGCTGTCAAAGAGAGACAGAAATAATCACTGGAGAGAGGAAAAACAATCAGGAAATAACAGTCAGAGAGAGAGGAAAAGAACAGTCTCAGAAGACAGCTGAACAGAGAGACAGAAGAACAGTATGAAAGTCACAGTGTGGAGACTGAAGACCAGCTGGTAACAATAACAGTCATAAAAAATGGGAGAGACAGAAAAAGAGTCAGAAAGCAACAATCAAAGGGATAGAAGAACAGGTGGGAATACAAGAATAGCCAGTGGGGAAAACAGCCAGAGAAAACTGAAAAACATTCAGAAACCAGCCAGAGACAAAATAACAGTGAAAGAGACAAAACAGTCAGAAACAACAGCGGGAGAAATTGACATTAAAAAAAGAGCAAGAAATAAGTTGGAGGAAAAAAAAACCCAACATGACAGAATTAAAAAAGGGAAAAAAAGAACAGAAAAGTAGAAAATAACATCTGTAGAGTTAGAAGAACAGTCGGAAATAGAAGAATAGTTAGAAAAATACAGCCACAGAGAGGGAGGCAGAAGAGCAGCTGGAAAACAACAGTCAGAGAGAAGGATCAGTCAAAAAATAACAGCCAGGGAGACAGGACAAGGCAAATGGGAGAAATGGAGCTATAGCAGGGTTGAGCAACAGCCCAGTCAGGAACCACTTGCAGCTGTCAGTGATGGAAGAATTCGTCAGGCTCACACTGAGTCTGGTGGTCTCGCTGGGGGCTGATGCTGCCCTGTGGCTGGATCTGTTTGGAGTTGTGGGGCAAGCACCCAGCACTCACCAGTAGTCAGAGTGAGGCAACTTCAGACGTGGCTTCGCCAGCTTCATCTGCTGCTCTTTGATGACAAACGCAAGAACCTCCTCATCTGACAGGTGCTGGTAGGGCTGACTGCCAAATTCAAACAGCTCCCAGATGGTCACCCCCAGGGACCTGGGCAGAACAGGTTTATAAGGTGAGCACATGGACTCCTCACCCAGTGCTGAGATGTGTACCCTCCCCCGGGGTGGAGCACAAGGGCAGGTTAACAGCTGTGTAGAATAGGGAGCCTCCAGGACAGTGATGCCCCCAAGCTTCCCTCTTCATGCCCCTTTCCCCACTGTAGCTGGGGGTGGCCTCAGCAGGGGAAACAGCCTTGCACAGGCCAGAGGACGCCATGATGCAGTGTGGGACTCACCAGACATTGCTCTCCTTGCTCTGATCCACCACCACAAGGGTCCCATGGACTTCGTCCAGCAGCTCGGGGGCCACCCAGCGTAGCGGGATCCACAGCCGGTCAGGAGTGATGTAATAGTCCTCCTGCCCAATGGCAGTGGGGTCAGCACCGGGTAGGAACCTCCCTCCCCCTCCCAGGACCTTCCAAGCCAACCACCCCCCTGCCTGGGGGCTGGATGGTAGATGATGCCCCATAGAGGGGAGAAGCCCCATGCCCCACCCTGACCCTCGCACCTTGTAGTTGTTATGCGAGAGGCCATAGTCGCCCACACGCACAGTGAGGTCAGAGGTCAGCAGGCAATTCCGCAGGGCCAAGTCGCTGTGGGGAAACGTGGGAGAGCCATCAGTGCCAGGCAGCATCCCCTGCCCCCCCCACCTGTGTCACACCTTCTAGGGGAAGAGCTCTGCCTCCCAGACCCACCCCCTATAATCACTCGACCTCTCTCCCCTCCAGGAGCTGAAGATAAAACCCAGGGCTATGTCCACACGCCAAGTTTTATTTCAAAATAAGTCATTTCGAAATGACTTATTTCAAAATAAAAACCTTATTTTGAAATGACTTATTTTGAATTTTTAAAAAATTAATTTGAAATAAGACAGGTCCCTCCAATCGAAATAGCGTGCCCTGTGTGTGGACCAATGTTCCCTGTAAGCTGTGCTGGCGCGCTGCAGAGCAGCCTGCTGCAGCCGCCAGCGCAGGGAAGGCTGCCGGCAGCGCACCGCCAGCAGCGCACCGCCGGCAGCCAGAGTCCTTCAAGGGGGCTCCTGTGGAGCAGGGAGTTTTGAAAACTCCCGCCCAGGAAAGCTCTAACGGAGCATGCCCAGAAAATCTGAGCATGCTCCGTAGAGCTTCTCTGGCTCAGGAGTTAGGGCAGGGCCCTGCCCCTCCAGTCCAGCTCGGAGGTAAGTTTGTGGGGGGTGGGGGGGAGCGAGCGGGAGCAGAGGGGCGTGCTGCCGGGAGCAGGGGGGGCTAGCAGGAGCGGGGGGCGATGCCGTGAGCGGGGGGGGGGAATGCCAGGGCCGGGGGGGACGATGCCGGGACCGGGGGGGGGGGGGCTAGCAGGAGCGGGGGGAGGGGCTGTGCAGCGGGCCCCGTGGTGGGGGAGAGCAGCGAGCAACAGGAGTTGCTCAGGTGCTCTCTCCCCTTAGAGGGAACATTGGTGTGGACATGCTATTTTGATTCCCTGAGAGGGGCACCCTGGGAGGTGTGGCAGCATGGCCCCCTGGCAGCGTCATGTTGCCACCCAATCCCTTGCCTGGCTCTCACCTCGAGAGCCAGGCAGGGGAAAAAGCACAGGGGGAGAGCAGGTCCCCCAGCCAGCTGGCTGTGGCTCCTCCGCCCCTTTGCCCCGCTGCTGCGGAGGCGGGGCAAGAGGCAGTCAGAGGGGACTGCGGCTCCCCAACCCACTTGCCCCGCTACCATGGGGGTTGCAGCAGCCCCAGGGCTCCAGCGGGGCAAGTGGTCCCGCTCCCGCCACCCTGCCGGGGGAAGCCGGGGTCCCTCTAGCTGCGGGCTGGAGACCGCAGCTAGAACAGCCAGCAGAGCAGCTGGGACCCACCAACCTCCTGCACCCCCTCCACCTCACCTAGCACCCTGGCCAGGGTGCTGGGGTGGGGGGGGAACGACTTCTTCCCAGGGTGCCATGCACCCTGGGAGGAAGGTCAAACCCATTTCGAAACAGGCCCTAACCACATTGTTTTGAAACAACCCTTTCGAAACAAGGGTTATTTTGATTCCAGATGAGGTTTAGTGGTTTCGAAATAAACGCCCTTATTTCAAAAGGACAGAGTCCCATCCTTTTGAAATAGCAAAATGTCGTCTGGACCTAACAAGTCTTATTTCGAAACAACGGCTGTTGTTTTGAAATAAAACTCTCGTGTGGACATACCCCAAGAGTTCTGGCTCCCAGCCCCCCTCCTGTAAGCACCAGACCCACCTCCCCTCCCATAACTGGGAGACACTCAAGCGTCATGGCACTCACCTGTGGATGTAGTTGTTCTTATGCAGGTGCAGCAGCCCCAGGGTGAGCTCGTAGGCCATCCGCTGCAGAGTGCTGAGGTCACGGGTCAGCAGGTCAGGGGTCAAGCCATCTGCCTGGCGCTGGGCACGCAGGTAATGCTTCAGGTCACCCTGGAGTGATAGGGGAGGTATGGTAGGTGGGTGGGAGAAGTCAGTCAGGACAGGGCACAATTCAGGGCACCCAGGCCCCTGCAGAGGCCACTGTACCGCTCCAGGAACCCAGAGCAACCTCAGAGCCCCCTGTTTCATTCGTGTTGTCCTGGGCAGCTCGGGTGGTTGGAGACTCCCCACTATGCTGCCTGTACTATGGGACTATGACACATAGCTCAACAGGATGCGCTGCACCCAGCAGAGGGTGTGCTCCCCTTCTCTTTCTCATGTGGGCAGCCCTGATCTGGCCCCCAAGGGGCTTTGGGGCTCTTTTACACACACACACACACACTCACCACCTCTCGGGGTCACCACGCACACTCACCAACTGGCAGAACTCCATGATGAGTAGGAAGGGGATGGTCTCCGTACATAGCCCCAGGCACTGCAGGATGTTTGGATGCTGGAGGCTTCTTCAAACCAAGAGGTGGGAGGAGAGAGAGAGACAGCACCATCATTCCCCATGGTACCAGGGACACCCAGACACCTGATTTCTATCCCAGTTCTGGGTGGGGAGTGGGATCTAGTGGTTAGACTGGAGGAGGGTTCCCTCCTGGATTCTATCCTCAGCTCCCCCACTTCCACAGGGGGTTGGGGAGTTTCATGAAGGACTGGAAGACAGTGCAGGACCCTCAGCAGAGGGGTGCAGAGGATGCTCCCCATTACTAGATCCCCAAACCATCCAGCTATAGATGTGTCACAGACTCTACCCTACTAACAGCCTAGGGTCTAGGAAAGGAGGGGTCAGGTATGATTTTTTTGCTGTGGGTTTTTTATCTGAACCCTGTGGCTTTAAATACAAGTGGGGCAACTCCCACCCAAGCAGTCTGGGTCAAAGCAGGACTGCTGGCCCTGGGGACCTAGTGCCCTCATGTATTGCTGCCATGCCACTGCATGACCCTGCTGCTCTGGTTTCCTCCTCTTATCTTTGTGGTCTAAGGTTGCTGAGGTGGCAGGGGCTGAGTGGGGAACACCTTGCCTGGCGCTGGGGTGCAGCTGCCTCTGGAGTGGGGTACAGGGCTGGGTATATGGGGACCTCCTCACCTAGTGTTTAGAGGTAACTGCCTCTGCAAAGGCCCTGTCCCCTAATTACCGATAGGGCTGAGCCTCTGACAGGAATTTCCTCTGTTCCAGGGGTCCAGCGCTGACCCGTAGCTCCTTCACCACCACTTGGGCTGGGGTAAAGTCTGAGAAGATCTCCCCCAGAATCACCTAGGAGACAGAGTGACAGGCCTACAGCAGGGTCTGTGCCCCAGTAGTGCCCTTTGCCCCCACTCCTGACCCTCCATTTGTCCTGGAGGAGCCCTGCCACGGGGGGCAGATCAGCAGGCAGTCTCTGTGGCCTGTCCAACCCAAGTCATAGCACTGGGGACAAAGCTCAACTTGTTTCATATTGGAGTCGCCCAGGGGTGTGTCTGATGGGATCAGCTCCCTGTCACTAGCAGGAAAAGGCCCCGTGCCCCATTCCCTCCCTGTTGGACCATCCAGTCCCCCCACCCATGAAAGGCCCCATGGACATGACTCCTGTATAGGCCTGGGGGGGGGGGTAGCAAAGAGGAGGTGGAGCACTCACCTTCCCAAACCAGCCATTCCCAATCTCCTGCAGGTAGCTGAGGTGCTGCCGGCTCAGGCCAAGATGCTTCACTAGGTCTGGAAGAGGATGCAGGAGGGTGAGGTGGGAACTGACCCAACCCCAGCCCCTCAACTAGGGAGAAGGGAGCTTCCATGATGGGCCACTCATCTAATCCCACTTCCCAGCAGGAAAAAGGTTGGGTTCAGGAGATCATCATCCTCCTTCAGGTGCCCTGCCATTGGCTCATCCAGATCACACTTTCCAGAATCTCTGGCTAGTCTAGAACCATTTTTCGCAGAGTCAGAGGATCCCCATGGAGTGGTCTAGCAACCCTCATTGCTAATCTAGAAGATAGGTTCTGCAGTGGGTTCATCCACGTGTGATGCTCTAGCACCTTGCTGGTCTAAAATTGGGTTTCAAGAGTCATTGAACCTCAGAACATTTTTCTGAATAAAACCCTAGTGTCATGGATTAATCTGGAATCTAGAGCTGCTTCTGCCACACTAGTTAGTCTAGAATAGGGGTCTCAAACTCAAATCACCATGGGGGCCTCATGAGGACTAGGACAGGGCCACATGAGGACTAGTACGGTAGCCCGAGGGCTGCACCACTGAAACCTTTTCATACAATAATGTTGCAAATATCGGTAATGATAGTGTCACAGGCCGCAGAAAATAGCTTTAGGAGCCACATGCAGCCCACAGGCTGTGTGTTTGAGACCACTGGCCTAGAACATTACTCATCTATAAACAGATTTCCAGAGTCTCTGCATCCAGGGTGACTGATCTAGATTGTTGTTAGTCTAGAACCTTTTTCCAAGTGACATTGCTTCCACATTTGGTTAGTCTGTAGGATCATTGTAGCGTCGTTGGTTGTCTAGAACTTGTTTCCAGATTTGCTGTATCTGCACTGGCTACTCTCTAATGTGGTTTCCAGAATCTCTTCATCCTCATTAACTAGTCTAAACACGGTTGCATGGTCTTTTGCCCTAGCTGCATTTCCAAAATACAGTACATAATGCCATTGCGTCTGATATGCTTTGTCTGGTCTAGGTTCCATGTAATGAATCATCAGTGGCTGATCTAGATATTTTTTTCTAGAATAATTTTAGCCTCAGTGGCAGATCTATGAATAGTCTCTCAACTCTGACTGGGTAGATTAGAATTCTATTCTCATAGTCACGCTGTCTCTGTTGGCTAGCCTGGAAATGGTGTCAGTCCATCTCCACAGACCAGAATGATTTCTTCCATGTAGACTAGCCTAGAACCAGTGTTTTTTAATCCTCATCAACTATACAAAAGCACGTCTCAAATGAGTAATCTAGAGCCAATACCTCCCCATGGACTAGCTTAGAACCAGTACCACTGAGCTAAGAGCCAGAGCTTCCCCACCTCTACACATTAATCTAGAACCAGAAATTCCCCTGGCCCTTTGACTAACTGAGACTCAAACCATAAAGTCCCCACTGATTTATCTAGAACCAGATTTACACAGCCCATTCCCACTAGATAACCTAGAATCTGGTTTCCCAGTCCACCCCTTTCCCACAGTCAAATCCAGTTGGGAATCTAGCATGTCCCCTACCTGTCTTGGGCATCTGCTGGTTGGGAGCTGGGAGTGAGACCTCAGAGAGTGGCAGGATGTAGACATCTGGGATGGACTGGGAGGATGAGGTCTCCTCAGCAGGTGGTGTGTACTCCCCTGAATATTCCTCCCCATCCGGGTTCTCAAACTCCTGCAGGGCACAGACAGCCAGGGATGTGTGAGGGCATACAGTATCTTGTGTCTCTCTGCCTACCCCCTGCATTCTTTAGAGTCTGTGTTTTGCAGGACATATGGCTACAGACTAGCTCATGGCCTAGGAACTACACATCCTGTTCTGGCCACAGAACAGGGTTGTTCTAGGTGTGTGGTTTTGCCCTAAAGGGCCAGTGGACCCTGTGACACCCAGCCTTGCTCCTACCCAACCCAGCCTCAGACATCTCTCACCTTGAAGCCAACATCTCCCCGTTTGCAGCACAGGCAGGTGAGGAGGAGGAAGATGAAGGCCAGGAGACCTGAACAGGAGATCAACACCACAGCATATGGAGGGGCAAGAGGTGACCGGCCCTGGGACAGGCCATCTAGGGAATGGAGAAATAAGGGTCAAAAAGAACTCTCCTGATGCCAAGATGCAGCCAGTCTGGGGTGGAGCATGGAGGTTATCAGAGACCAATCACCACAGCTGTGATGCTGCTACCTCTGGGGTGGGGCACAGGGTCTGTTTATACAGGGATCCCTCACCCAGCGCTGAGATGCAACCACTTCTGGGGTGAGGTCTGGTTATGCCTTTGTGCACAGCTACTGCTGTAATGGCTCGTTTATGCACATCTCCCAGCACTCAGGCATTAACTCAGGCCCCTCAATGCTGTTGGAGACCACTGGCCAAACCCAGCTGCCCACTCACAACATGCCCCATAAATCTGGCTGCTCCTTCACTGCTGAGTCCCTCTTGTGGAGCTCTGGAGGGGGGAACCCCATCAGAAAGCCCCTTGTATCTGGAGTTATAGGGCAAATAATGGCCAGAACCAATGGGGAGGGCAAAGGATGGACAGGTCTGGAGGTGAGATAGACAGACAAATAGACTCGCCTGAATTCACTTGGCAGGAACTGGATCTGGACCCCAAACTCCCCACCAGTGATGAGATACTCCTTCAACTCACCCATTAGGGACCAGGCCTATCTCTTGTTCCCTGAATTCCCTCTCCAGGGACTAGTCCCAGAAAACCCACCCCCAACAAACCTCCCGGGAACCAGACCCTGTTCCCACAAACTCTAGTCATGTCTAGACTCTCACCAGTACCCAGCCTCAAGAAATGGAGAGCCATTGGTCTCCTCACCTTCAAACCCATAGCACTCCCTACACCCCAAATCCCAATACCCCATCTACCACCCTGGCATTGCCATGCAAGATCCTGGCTTGGAACAAAACTCTCCTTAGCATGGACTGATTGATATGCCGTGTGGAGGAATCCCAGCCTTGCCAGGATTGAGCCAGTCGCCCCTGGAGAGAAATTTATGTCCCAACAAGGGTGAGGAAACCCCCCAGCCACACCTCAGCCCCCCAATTTGTAGGTGAAGATATGACTGATTTGCAGTTAGCAGAAGGGAAGGGGGCACAAACAGGGGTTCACAGCAGAGGGCTGGAAGGCAGGTGAGATACACCAGTGAGGGAGGAATGGGAAGCAGGATGGAGGGAGTGAAGAAGGGATGAGGGAAGGAGAATGCAGTGAAGGAAAGGATGGTGGAAACCAAGAAAGGATCATGAAGGAAGAGGAAGAAGGATGAAGAAAGCCAAGGAGGAATGGAGCAGAGGATGAAAGGATGAAAGAAGCCAGGGATGGATGGAGGAAGGAGATAGAGGAATCTAAAGAGAAACAGAAGAAACCAAGGGGGAATGGAGGAAGAGAAGGCACGTGAAGGAAGCAAAGGAGCATGGAGAAAGGCAGGGAAGGATGGGTGGAGGAAGTCAAGCAGGGATAGAAGAAAAGGAAGGAGGATGGAGGAACCCAAG
Organism: Podocnemis expansa; assembly: GCA_007922195.1. Lineage (NCBI taxonomy): Eukaryota > Metazoa > Chordata > Testudines > Podocnemididae > Podocnemis > Podocnemis expansa. The sequence goes on along the minus strand of ML682024.1, from coordinate 6,695,046 downwards.
AAGAGATGGAGGAAGCTGGGGGGAAGAAGGGAAGGAAGGTGAAGGAAGCCAGGGAGGGATGGATAAAGAAGGGATGGAGGATGAAGGAAGACAAGGAGTGGGGGGAGAAAGGGAAGGAAGGTGTAGGAAGCCAGGGATGACCGGAGAAGAGCAAGGAGGAAGCCAAGGGGGGAGGGATGGAGGAAGGTGAAGGAAGCCAGGAAGGGATGGAGAAGGAAGGGATGAAGGAAGCCAAGGGGAGGGAAACAGAAGAAAAGTGAAGGAAGCCAGGCAGGGATGGAGGATGAAGGAAGCCAAGGGGGGAGGAAGGGAAGGAAGGTATAGGAAGTCAGGGATGACTGGAGGAAGAGGAAGGAGGAAGCCAAGGG
>ML682024.1:6678738-6694668 GCA_007922195.1 Podocnemis expansa | reverse complement strand
CAGGGATGACTGGAGGAAGAGGAAGGAGGAAGCCAAGGGGATAGGGACGGAGGAAGGTGAAGGAAGCCGGGGAGGGATGGAGAGGAAGGGATGAAGGAAGGCAAGAGGAGAGGAGAGGAAGGGAAGGAAGGTGAAGGAAACCAGGGAGGGATGGAGAAGGAAGGGATGGAGGATGAAGGAAGCCAAGGGTGACTGGAGGAAGAGGAAGGTGGAGGAAGCCGGGGGGGTGCAGAGGAGGAAGGCAGGGGGCTCTGCCCACAGCCCAGCCCAGCCGCAGCCGCTCACCGTTCTCCAGCGGCGCTGCCAAGGCCCGCTCGGGGTTGAAATACGACATAGACGCGGCCAGCAGGACGAGGGGCCCCTGCCTTAGCATCGTAGGGGGCGGGCAGGCATCGATCGGCGGCGGCCCCCGGCGGGGAGGGGGCGGCGGGGGGAGGCAGCCAGGCAAGGGGGGGGCCGCAGGGGGGCCGGGGGGGGCTCACACATCCGACGGGAGGACTCGGACCCAGGCGGGAGACGAGCCCGGCTTGGCATCTCCGGGCGCATCAGCCCCGGCGGCATCGGCTGCTACCTGCTCTTCGTCCCGTGGCATCTTCCTCCTCCTCGCCGCCCCTCGGGGAGGGGCCGGTTCCGGCCCCCGGGACGGCGCGGCCAACAATAGCTGGGGCTTTTCTGGGAGGGGACGATGGGGGGCGATCGGGGCCGACGTCTGGGTTTGTTCCCCCTTTTCCTGGGGGGGGAGACCGGGGCGGGGGGAGGAGAGGAGGGGAAGGAGCAAATCCAAGGGAGGGCGAGAAAGGAGATGGGGGGGTCAGGTTAGAACCCGCCTGGCTGGGAAGCGGGGCCGGCTGGAATTGATGGAGAAAAGACCCTCCCCTCCGACAGACACCCCCCCCCGCCGCCGGACTCCCCGATTGGGCGCCGGAGCTGTCTGTCAGGGCCCGAACCCAAAGAAGGAGGGAGGAAGGCGGGAGGGCGGAGAGATGCAGGAGATGGGGGGGGCGTCTCCATGGTTACCTGCTCCCTGGTACCAGGCTTAGCAGTAGCTGGGCACTCTGGGAGAGGGATGGGGAGGGGAGCTGGGGGTTATTTTGGGGGCTGGGGTGCAGGACGGGGAGCCAGTCGCTGGGGGATGCCCCCAGGCAAGGTGGGGGAGAGGGGCTGAGTTAGAGGATCAGGCCCCAACCCCCAGGTGTTGCACACACAATGGGTCATAGGGATGTGCACAGGGCTGGTGTACAGAGAGTGTCGCACACATGGCTGATCACCACACTGACAACGGTACCCACAGACAGATGGTACACGCATGGGAAGTGTCACACTCAGGGCTGGTACACACACTGCCAGTGTTACATGCATTGCTGGTACCTCTACACTGCCAGTGTCACTCACAAACACACATGGATGGTACATACACTGATGGTGTTATATACACCCAGCTAGTGTCACACACGCAGCTTGTACACACAGTGATAGTGTTACACACATGGCTGGTACACCCACTGATGATGCCTCACACACAGTCTCTCTCTCTTTCTCACTCGCTTTCTCTCTCTCTCACAGACAGACAGACAGACAGACACACACACACACACACACACACACAAAGTGTCACACACCCTGACACAGTAACTCACCTCTTTTGCACACTGTCTCCTTGTTCACCCAAGCAGAGAGTCATCCCCCATCCCCCAGAGTGTATTACACTAAATGGGGTAGACACTGAAAAGGGGGAACTCTCACCTGCTAGAGGGGGGGGTTTCCACCCCTCAAGGTTCAGTACATGGACACTTTTTATCCACGAACTGGGAGTGGACAGAACACCTCTGCCAGTAACATTTGCCACCGACCCATCAACCTGGCTCACAGTAAACACTACTCCAGACCAACCACGGAGACCGAGCCACCAGGATGATGGGGGCCCAGCACACAAAATACATTGGGCTGAGTTGAAAGCAAAGGACTCTTCTGCGGAGCAAAGAATCAAGGCCATGCTTTTGGACGGCTGGGGTGGGAGGGGCAAAACCTGCCCCCCACACCCCAGACAAAGCTGTGGGGGTGAAGAATCAACTGACCACAGGCACTGTGGCCTGGGGCACACAAACAGGAGTGGCAAAGCATTTACTTGAACTCTGGGTTTGGCTCTTGAATGACAATTGATGAAGTCCTGCATCTGGTACTGGTGGATGGTTACCAGTGTTTCTCAGCTGGTGTTCCATGGACCACCAGTGCTCCTCAGACATAGTGTAAGTCAGTGGTTTTCAAACTTTTTTCTAGGGACTCAGTTTAAAAACAAAAATCACTTATGCCTGTGACCCAACACCTACATCTCTGAACAATGCATTCTAGTCTTTTGGCAGAGACAGCAGGGGGCGCCGTGACCCAGTGCCTGAGGGTCGGCCACCCAGTACTGGGTCCTGACCCTAAATTTGAAAACCACTAGTGTAAGCAATTCATGACCCTGACAGACCCTGACACTGACCCTTCCCCATCGGGGGTTTGAGTAGGGAGGAGCAATTTATTGCCCCAGACGCAACAAAGCTTCCAGGTGTGTAGCAGTAGATGTTGACACACATCTGGAAGCTTTGCTGCACCTGAAGCATTTTAAATCTCCCAACACTGTTACTACCTTTTTCAAGAATGTTTTCTTCAGGTGTTCATGTAAAGTAATTAATACCTTTAGGTGTTCTCTGGCCCACTAAAGGCTGAGAAACACTGGTTAGAAAACCTGCCTGTGAATAAGAACACCAGGAGCTCCAACTATTTTAACTCATCTAACTGATAGCAAACAGGGGGTTGGTTCATTTCTTGTGGGGAACAGCTATTTAATAACTCATCAGCCTGGTGGAGCAATGTTGAACACAGACCAGTAGCTGGAAGTTGGAGCTAGACCCACTCCATCCAGCAATCAGGAGCAGGGTTTTTAACAGGGAGGGGAAGTTACCAAGGCATGCATCACTGATTCTTCTTCCCCAGCCATTATTCAACCCAACTGGCTGTTTTTTTTACCAGGAATTAATGCAGGGCAGTCCCTAGCTGGCTTGTATGGGGCTGAGACCAACGGATCACAAGGGTCCCTGCTGGCTGTGAATCTCCGAAGCTAGAGGTCACCACATCGCTCCTACACAGAGATTCAGCCAGACACACACAGAAACGCACACAAGCCTGGAAACAAACACCCACATTTACTGTATGAATGCATGCACTGTCCACACACCTACTGTGCACACACTCACCTACTGTGCACACACACCGTGCACATACTGTGCATGCACACATTTACTGTGAACAAACATGTCCTCACCGTACACTGGGGTAGGCAGTCTCTGGCACACGTGCCAACAGTGGCACCCGAGACCATTCAGAGCAGCATGCGGCACCCTGTGCAGTACCACAAAAAGTGCCACTCATGCCACTGAAAGCCTGTCTGAGTGGCTTCCTTCGGGTGCATCTGGGACACAGGGGGGTCCCCCCATGCCTTTGCCTCCATGTGACACAGAAAAAGGCTTCCTGGAGTGCCTCCTCTCTGTAGTGTGATGTTCCCCAAAGGAGCCACTCTCAGCAGCTTTTTCCTACAGCATTCCTGGGAACCCCTGAAAGGAGTTCCTTTTTTTCATGGCATGCCTGGGGAGCACTACCACTCCAGTAGTGATCGCTGCTGAATTTTCAGGCAGCCATCACATTTTTTCAGCAGATGGGGCTGCCAGCACCAGCTGAGGGTTGGGGAGGAACGACCAGCACAGGGGTTGCCGACCCCTGCTGTACACACAAACACCATACACATCCACTGGACACACATATGGCAGCAGCAGACAAGAAGTGGGTGGATGACTCTGACCAAGAGGTAGTGGTCACCAGGGTTGGGGGAAGCAGGGATGTATACAGGTTGTGTCTGGCACACTTGAAAGCTACACAGCCAGGGAACCAGTGCTGAATTTATGCAGATACCTCTTGTGCATTCAGTCCTGCCACTGCTGGGCTTCCCTCCCCTCTACCCTCCACAGCCCTCCCTCTGATGGGATTTCACCTGCCCCCGGTCTAGGTTACCAAGTCCCCTCCATTCCCACGCCATTGCTTTATCCCCTCAAAGAGCCAACTCTAGGGGACTGACAAATTGAGACTCTGGGGAGCTGAGTCGCATTAGCGATGGGGGGAGCTGGGAGAAGTTTGATGTCATCATTGTCACAGATAGACAGTTGCAAGTGCACAACCCCAGGTACAGACACACACCCTTGAACACCCAGACAAAAACAACCCTAACATAGAGGTTTATTCCAGGAGTGGGCAGGTAAGGTTCTGTGGCTGGCATTGTGCAGGAGGTCAGATGAGATGATCATATTGGTCCCTTTCTGACTGTACGGTCTATGAGTCTACGAGTAGCCCCAAGCACACTAACACCCAGTGGCATCATTGGTGCTGGGTACTGGGGGGCCTCATACCCCGAGTCCCAGTGCCAGTGCCCCAAGTGCTGGAGAAGTGAGGCTAGGCCACCCATGGTGGCAACTGTCTTCCACAGTCTCAGCCCTGGCTGGGGATCTGGGGCTGGGCTGATGGCAGCAGAAGCCTGATCTGGGCCCTATCTGGGGCCCTAGGACTGGATTGGGCCCAGGCCCCAAATCAGGACTGGGGGGGCAAGGCCCAGGCCCTGGGTCTTTTCCTGGGCCAGCGTTGCTCATGCTGACACACTCCTCAAACACAGATGTGCACACAGCTCCAGTCACACAGAAACACACATATATACAACCCCAAATACAAACCCACACACACAAACACCCCCTACACACAATTCTAAACATACACCCAGACACACACCCAAACACATGCAGACCACACATAAAGCCACAAACATTCCCACACATGTAGGAGAAACAGATGTGCCCAGGAGAAAACAGCAGCCACAGACACGCACCCTCCCACACATGCAGACAGATGCTCCCCCATGCAGTCAAATACCACCCGTAATGACCTGTTCACATTTTGCTGCATGTCTGGCTCTGCAAGGAGAGGGGCAGACTGGTGGATTTGAGCAGGGTGGCTAGGACGCAAGATTCCTGGGGTCTCTCCCGGGCTCTGGAAAGGGATGGGGTTCCAATGATTAGAGCCGGGAGCCTGGGAATCCTGCACAAACGGCTTCTCACACAAACACCAGGTTAGAAGGAAAACACCTGGTACATCAGCAGTTTAATTCTCCACCATTTGCTGCAGCTTGGCACTTTACAGCTTCCCCAATGAAAGTGTAATGAAAAGCGAGATTTACAGCTCACAGCTCAGCCTAGCCTGCCAGCCATGGTCAGCGTCTGGGATGAGGAGCTGCCAACAGGAACTGGCTAGACCTCAAAGGGCTATGAACACATCACTCTTCAGATTTTCTCCCACAATAGCTCACACGATAAATAAATTCGTTAGTCTTTAAAAGCCCGCCACAGGATGCTTTGTTTGTTCAGAGTCACCCTGACAGCACTGGGGCCATGGTTAGGTTCTGATCTCAGTTTGCCACAATCAATCCAGTCACTCCTGATTGCAATGGGGACAGAGCCCAGATCTGATCTCAGCCTCCAGGGGTCACTCTGGAGTCACCGGTGATAGCAGTGGGAGCAGGGGCAGGTTCAGCTCCTGGCAAACAGGGCTCAGTGTCAGCTGGGACAAGAAAGGTCTCTTGCTGTGTGTATGGGCAGTGCCTGGCTCACTACAGCCCCCAGGCTTAGTTGGCATGGCTATATTAAACATAATAGCAACAAATAGCACTACTGCCATGCCATTCCTGCTGTACTGACTCGTATAGGATCCCCATTACTTTCCCACCCCTTCCCTTCACCCTCAACTGCCTGTCCATGCATGTGCCTGTAGCCTGTGAAACCTCTCTTCTCTCCTCCACCTTCTGGAAAGGCCCTAACAAAGGGGAGTGCTCTGTCACAGTCACACAAATATTAGGCTTGCTCAGCCAGAGTTGTAACTAGGGGATATGGGCACCCAGGGCAAGCAGCTCCAAAGGTGCCCCCCAACCTGTGCCCCAATCCAGGAGTCTCGTGCCTTCTTAAATTCACGCCTGAGGCTTTGCCCCCTTTGCCCCACAGTAGTTACAGCCTTGTGCTCAGCCCTGGGGCACCAACACACTGTAAACATCCCCAGTGGAAAAGGCACCTGAATAGGGTTACCAGATGTCAGGCAAAAGGGGGACATGTCCTCCTTTTTACCTTCACATCCTCCATCTGGCAGGCATTTTAAAATACATGATTTTGTTTGGCTTTTTACTTATAGGTGTTAAAGTATGCAGGAACGCCACGGAATACCTTATTTTTAGGGGAAAGTGTTCCAGGGCCCCTAAAAACAGAAGAATATTACTTTAATACTACATTTTCCCCATCTGCCCTCCAGTGTCCTCCTTTTGGTACTTCCCTGTCCTCCTTTTCAGGCAGAGCCACCCATCAAATCCAGGTCAATCTGAGACGGGGAGTTTGGGTGTATTGATCTGCAGCAATAGTTACCACAGTGTCAGTGGTGCTCACGGTGGAGCCAGTGTAATGGTGCTTCCCCATTTGGATGGGAAGGGGATTCACCCTGCCACAGCAGTGACCAGTTCCCCACTGGGATAGGACAGGGGGTCACCCCAGACAGCAAGTGATGGCCATTCCCTGCTGGGACAGGAAGGGGGTTCAGTGGCAGCCCCTCTGTAATCGGGTCAGTAAGGGGGTTTATCCCCTCCCACAATGGCAGCAAATTCCCCATTGGCCTGGGAAGCCTTTGAGCCCACACAGCAATGGCCGCACTGGGCCTGCTCACGAGGCTTGAGGCCAAGCAAGGACGCTCTAGGAGTTTCTCAGAGACTCTCTCTATGACCCCGGAGCGTTCAGCCATTGGCCAGCGGAACGCGATGGCGCCTTGCCATTGGCTGATGCTTCCAGGAGGGGCGGAGCTTTCCCCTTGCTCTATATAAGGCTGCTCGCAGACAAGCTGTTCTCTTTCCTTCATACACTGCCGGAGTTGTTGGTGGTAAGCTGGGTCGGGAGGCCAGGCCGCGGCGTGGGCTCGGCCAGGGCGGGTGGGGGGCGTTCAGCTGGACTCATGGGCGAGCGTGGAGGCGAGGAGCCCCCCTCCTCGTTGTGTCTGGCCGCGCATGTGCACAGAGGCGCGCTGGGAGCCCGCGTGGCGCGCGCGGGCCCTGGATGTGGCGCGCGCTGGGGGGGGGGCAGGGCGGGATGGTTCCCGCTCCGCCCCTCCCCGTTGGGTGGCCCGTGGGGAGGGGTCCCTTCGTGCGAGCCGGGGCCTCGTTCTCGTGGGCCGGCGGCCTGCCTCAGTTTCCCTAGCTGGAAGAAGGGGGCGCTGACTCTAGGGGTCCCTGCAAGCAAAGCGAAGGAGACATCAGCTGTCGTCCTTCCCCTACCAAAGTACTTGCGTCCATTCATGCTTTGCTGTCTGCAGGACTTTGCTTTTCAGCTTTGGCCCAGGTAGGGGGCCTGTTGCGTTGCTGGCTGGTGGCTACCCAGTCCTGGTGCCCCCTTTCAGTGGTTGGGGCTGCCAAGCTGGGCTAGCCCCACTTCCTGTAACAAGGACCAGGCCATTTTGGCTTAGTGAGGCTTCCTGCATTCTTGAGTTGGTTGATGGCATGAGCCAGGCACCAGATGTGCTAGGTGCTGTAAAAACCCAAAACAAAAATGGTCGCTAGTAGGTCCCACCTTCATAGCTTTCAGCAGGGGTCAGCAACATCTGGCACACATGACTATTATGAGCTGCTGGCCTGTGGTGCTGCTCGGCATCATGGCTGCTCCCCCCCATGCTGGCCCTGCCTCTGCCTTTTGCTCAGAGATGGGGGGGGGGGGACAGGGCTGTCACAGGGCCTGACAAAGGTTGCTAACCCCTGGTTTACAAGTTCATTGCCTCATCAAATGCTCCTGGTGGGGGTAAAGGGGTTCCCTTTATCTGCAGTCTCTCGCACCAGGGGTTTGCCTCACACACACTTTGCTTTCACCAGGGCTAGAGCCCACAGCTTCGGCCAGGATGCCTGTTGCCAGGAGTTGGGTGTGCCGCAAGACCTATGTCACCCCTCGACGTCCCTTTGAGAAGTCACGTCTTGACCAGGAACTTAAGCTCATTGGTGAGTTGAGTTGGGGTGGTTTGCAAGGGCACTCTGGTATCTGCCTGAAGAATGGTAGGGGCTGTATAAAGTGAGACCTTGCAAGGGGTCACATTGCCTCCCAACTGCTGCTAGCCCCAAAATCCCAGGGCAGAGCTAGGGGACACTGGACCCTGTCACTTGGTGGGGGGCACTAGGCCCATCATACATGGCCCACAAGGCAGCATCAATGGCCCAATGATGGTTTTCTGACCTGTAAATTTAGCCCTGTCACTCCAGATAGTGTATCATCTGCAGCCTCCCCAGCCAGTGGGAAACTGATCTGAGTATCCTGTCCCAAACAGGGCTATGGTTTGTTGTACAGTCTCTGTGCCATGCCCCAGACTGAACTGCATCTCAGTGCCAAGGGAGAGGTTCCCATATAAATAGGTCCCACACCCCAACTCAGAGGAGTTGTATCCACAGTATTGGATGTGGGGCCTCTGAATTAACAGCTGTCATGCTTCACCCCAGAGGTGACTGCCTATACCTTTGGGTAATAGCCCTGCTTCTACCCTAGGTGAATATGGGCTGCGGAACAAGCGTGAGGTCTGGCGTGTGAAATTCACCCTGGCCAAGATCCGGAAGGCAGCGCGTGAGCTGCTCACGCTGGATGAGAAGGACCCCAGGCGCCTCTTTGAAGGTAAGGGAGCTGGTCTCCACAGCTGTGAGCGAAGGCAGCAGCGGTAGGGGAAGGGGTTAGCTCTTCTGGGTCTTTGACCATCCCCCATATCACCAATCCCTTCCCACAGGCAATGCCCTGCTGCGGCGGCTTGTGCGCATTGGAGTGCTGGATGAGGGCAAGATGAAATTGGATTATATCCTGGGTCTCAAGATTGAGGACTTCCTGGAGCGGCGCCTCCAGACCCAGGTCTTCAAGCTGGGCCTGGCCAAGTCCATCCACCATGCCCGAGTACTGATCCGCCAGAGACACATTCGGTAGGTGCTGGGCTGGGGTGGGTGTGAGGCAGTCTAGTGGGGTTGGGGCTGAATGTTAGGATGGGGGTGGTGGTGTTCTGATGGTTGGAGGGGAGTGGGAGCCAGGACTCTGGAATTTTAATGGGCATGACCCCTGTAGCTTCTGGCTTACCAGGGTAATGGCTCCCTGTCCCCACTGAGATGTATTGGGTGGGAGGGCCTGTGTGGCTGGCAGGTCAGTGACTGGCCCTCCCCTCCCCCAGATGCCTAAAGCTTTGCTCTTGCTGTGTTATGTAGCCCTCCTGGATGAACCCCCATGCCTATGGGGTGGGCTCCAGCCTAGGGAGCAGCCCAGATGGACTAACCCTGGTGTCCAGTTAGCGGGCATCAGGGCCGCCCGTGTCGGCAAGGTTCACTGCGGCAAAGCCGTACACCTTGTGAAGGGCCAGGTCATTCATCCAGGCCCCCTGTTTGGGGCTGCTGCACAGGTAACAAGTCCAAGTCCTGCCCAACACTTGAGGGACCTGTGATGAAAGTGGATCCTGGGCCTGCCTCTGAATGGCGCTTAATTCAGTGGGACTGAATTCTGTTCTCAGCTCTGGGCTGAGCTGGAGTCACTCCTGTTTTATATGGTTGCAGGGCTGGATTCTGAACTCAGCAGGCCAACCTGGAGTCATTCCTTTTTCTTGGATGACTCTGGATTCACAAGTTTCAAAGGGGTAGCTGTGCTAGTCTAATCAAGCAAAAAAGAGCTTGGATTCACACATGATAGTGGGAGCTGGTTTGGATTTTGTGGGGCAGGAGGAGGTGACCCTGATATGTAGGAGTGCAGCTGGCTCTGGGGAATGTCTGTGGGAGGAGCCATGAGATGAAAAGTTGTATCTGCCCAGGGTTGCATGTTAAGTCCTGAGTGTAGTAGTCCTGTGTCCCCAGAGTATTGTGGGTAGTTCCCCCAGTGCCTGCCCTCACCCTTCTTCTTCCTCCTCAGTGTGCGGAAGCAGGTGGTAAATATCCCGTCCTTCATCGTGCGCCTGGACTCCCAGAAGCACATCGACTTCTCACTGCGCTCACCCTATGGGGGTGGCCGGCCTGGCCGGGTGAAGCGGAAGAATGCCAAGAAGGGACAGGGTGGTGCTGGTGGGGCAGATGAGGAAGAGGAGGATTAAAGGTCTGGCTGGTGCCCAGGGCTGGGCCACTTCTTTTGTATCTTGCAATAAACCAGTTTGCTGTGGAGTCTGGACTTGTGCTGAACTGTGGGCTTGTGGGGCATTTGTCTATAGTGGGGTTCTGGTGCTGAGGTGGGGCTGTAGTTGATGTGCCTGATGGGTGGGATCTTCTGCCCCTGGAAATGCTCAGCTTTGTACTTAATGAAAGAAAGTGCTCTGTCACAAGTAGGGGGCCTTGTGACTGGGGTCTGTGGCTGCATCTTCCTGGGCCCTGCAGCAGGAAACTTTTAAACTGGCTGCTGTCCCTGTTTCTCTCACCCTCTTGCCCACCAAATGGAAGGGGACCAGTCTGCTGGGCCCCTTAGCACTGCAGGCTTTTGCTGCTGGGTTGAATAAAGCACTGTGCTTCCTGTTTCCACAGTAGAGCCCAAGGGAGGGTGGGGCACCTTTTTAACCTGGGGGGGGATGACACATAAGGCCTTGTTTCATGAAGACTACACCACTCCTGCATAGTACCCTGCCAGTGTCAGGGGCCTGCATGATGGCTGCCCCTGGTGTTGGGGAAACCACCACCACCCTGGGGTGAAGGGAAGGTGTTAAACTTCACACTCCACTCAAGGGCTGTGGAAGGGTGCAAGAGTGACTGGGCTTCCTGGCTTATGTGCTGGGGGGTGGAATCTTGGGTGGCTGGTGGGGGAAGCATTACCTAACTTGGGCCACTACCCCCATGAGCTGGTCCTGGGGGCAGGAATCATGCACTGCACCCCTTGGCTGATGCTTCCTCTGCCAGAGTGAGGTCCCTATAGTGCAAGCCTGCTGGCTGCTAAGCAGGGGCTGGGGCATGCTGGCCCTTGATGGACACTGCTGAGGGGGAAATGGCCTGGGTTGGGAATGCTCTCTGCTAGCATCTACCTGTAGGCCATGGTACCCTGGGTGATAACTGACTAATAGAGTAAAACAGGACAGCAGTCCTGCCAGCTGTGACCCTTGCCCACTGCAAGGGGGATGCAGAGTTGTGAGAGGGGGCTTTGGGCCTCTGCCCAGTGTGGAAGCAGTTCTCTTTGAGTAAGGGTGGGGATATGGACCTGCCTGGCACTGACTAACTTAGGTCAGGCCTCATGGGAAATCCCACTGCTGCAACAGGATGTGGGCAGTCCAAGGCTCTTCCTCCTGGGAAGTGGGGGGGGAAATGCACCTAGGCCTAGTAAAGGGGTGACAGGCACAAGACCTGCCCCTCACAACCACCACCCTCTCCCATCTACCCCCTAGCAGCAGCCTGAGATGGCAAGCAAAAGCTGTAACAGAGGAAGCAGCTGGGCTTTTTTTCCTTCCACCCCATGAGGCGATTTTCAGTAACTTTGCTCCCCTGACTCAGCGGTTGTGGTGCCAAGGCCTTTACGGGAACAGCCTGGTGGGGAGGGAAGGGGGTCAGGCCAGGGTCACCCTTAGATGCAGCAGCCTCTGGGGTGGGGTTTTACATGGGAAACCCTGGCCCAGCACTCAGGCCATCCCCTCTGTTATGAGGACTGGGGGCAGGGGGCAAGTGAATAGGGTATGGATCTTTCCCCTCTAGGAGATGTTGGCTCTGATCTGTGGATGTTTTGAGGAGCTATCCCTGCAGGCCCCAAAGCAGCAGCAGCAGAAGGCAGAATGCAGGATAGAGTGAAGTTTATTCCCTCTCAAGGAGGTGGTACAAGTCCCTTCTTGCAGCCTGGCTTGTAGGCCCCATGAGTGCACCTGAGGTCCATGAGGTTGGGGTGGTGTCCCCCAGCGGGTGAGATAAGCAGTCCCAGTACAGGCACAGCCTGATCCTCTGGGAATATATGGGAGCCAATCCCCCTGAGTGGGGGGGGGGGGGAATCCAGGAGTCTGGACTCCCATTGCCCCAATTCCTGTCCTCACCCCAGGTTTCCTTCACTGCTCCAAGCCCTGCATCAAGTTCTCTGCCCCTGCCACATGTTTTTTATCCTGCTAGCCCTAGACAGAAGGCCTTCTCCATCTACTGGCCTTTTTCTCCAGCCCATCTCCCTTGCAGTCCCACAGCCAGAAGGTTCTTGCTCAATTTCTCCCCCAAGTCCTGCAGAGCTAACGTGGGGCAGGTGTCAATCCACCTCCCACAGATTCTCCCTTGCCCCTGGCAGTTCAGGGATTTCCATAGGGCTTGACCTACACACTACTCCCTGCAACTGTGCTGGAAGTTTCTTGGGGTGGCCCAGAGGGGTCTGTTCCTGAGGTTCCCCCCTCCAGCTGTGCTGAGAGGCTTGAGTTGTAGGGGGCCCCCTTCACTGCCACCCACCTCCCAAGAGTGCTGGGAGTTCCTGCAGGCTGAGCGTTGCCTCCTTGTGTTCTGCACCCCAGATGTGCAGGCAGTTCTGCAAGGCCTGGGGTAGGGTGTGCACGTGTCCATCCCATTGTGACATAGGGAGGCCCCCTAGCAGCGCAGAGAATTGCGTACAGCTCGGGGCACAGGCAGCCCTTCGAGATCGGGCTCCTCCGTCCCTGCACGGATGCTGGCCCGCACGGCCCGCCTGCACAGCTCCTGCAAAGATGCCACCTTGCAGCGCAGTGGACGGGCGAGTGCCAGGGGCTCAGGGCGGCTGCCTTGGGCCTCCAAGTAGCAGGGCCCCCCTGCGTGCCCGCCTTGCGCCAGGTAGTGCTCCACCAACTGCACCACACAGGTGAAGGCAGGTGGGCGCGGGGCTCCTGGTAGGGTCTCCAGGTGGAAGGCAGCGCCCTGCTGTTGGATACGCAGGTTGGTGATGCCGGCACCAGTGCGAAGGCTCAGGGTGAAGAGGTGCCGATGGTCTGAGGAGTCGCGGACGAGGAAGGCCCCAGGCGGGTGAGGGCTCAGCAACCGCTTGGCCTCCGCCCCAGACAGGCTCCCCCAGTAGAAGCCGCTGGCTTCCAGCCGCTCCAAAGCGGTTTCCACCCGTTCAAAGTCCCCGCAGAAGCTTCTATAGTGGTAGGAGAGAGCAGGGGGCTGTGGAGCGGGTGGCCTGCTCATGGCCAGCGGGGGGTACGGGCAGCAGGGCAGGCAGGGCCAACACAGCGGGACCATTGCGCTTGCCCTGCCTGGATTCCTCCTGCCCTTTGCTGATTCCTTCCGCTCAGTGGGGTCTCTCCTGCAGGATCATCTGTGGAGAAAAAGGGGAAGTGCCAATGGAAAATGGGTGTACTTGGAGCCATAGACAGGGCTTGCAGGGGCTGCAGGTTGGGAGTGAGGAAAGTCTCTGAGGGGTTCACCCACCTTTGATAGCTGGCTCTTAACATTCCTCATGCTAATTTGGGGCAGTAGATAGAACCCAGGCATCCTGGCTCCCAGCCCCTCCCCCTCTAACCATGCGATTCATACTCCTCTCCTTGAAGCAAGGGCAGAACCAGGAGTCCTGGCTCCCAGACTTTGCTTTCCACTGGCATCAGACCTAAGACTGGAACAGGAGTGTGAGGGAGGTGTGTCCACGTGCATGCTGGGATTTCTGTGTAGAACACACACACACAAAATCAGTCACCCATGCTGAGTGCCATAGAGTCACACGCAATCTCAGACACACGTGCATCTGTATGGAGTCACTTCTTGCAGCATCACCCCTCCGGCTCCCCAGTCACATAGCAGCCAGTCACCAACACACAGAAAATTGAACTCTGTACTGTACAACTGTAGTTACTGGACACACACGATTGATACACATAGTTACACGCACACTCCCAGAAGCCCATCTGCACCAGGGGTATACACAAAGTTGTGTTGAGTCAGTTATGTTGATATGAGCCCCGCACAGCATACACACCATTTAAGACTCACCCACAAAATATGCACGCAAAAATATACACCCGCACCGACACATATTTATGCTGCTCAAAACACCAGCCCAGATCCACACCCACAACCTATGCCTTACAATTATACACACATTCCTCACATAAAATGTGCATACACACAATCTTACCCCCACAAAACATGCACAGATGCATGCACATGCAACCCTCTCCTTCCCACACAATACGCACAAGTAGGACAGAAACACACACTTCACAAACCATATGGTGCTCAGGCCTCACACCTCACTGCCCCAAGAAGAGGGAGTGACTTCTGCTTTTTTTGTATGTGGGCCAAAGGCAAGCAAACATTGTAAGGCTGGCCTGAATTCACTCCTGGCTCCAGCTTCTTCCAGGAAACCTCGAGGCTGGAGGTACTTTCTTTCAAACGTCGGGGCTGTTTGAAAGAAAACAGGAACTCTGGCTGGGCTTATGAAAGAAGAAATCCATCCCTATATGTTTTTAAAATGAGGCTTTTAAAAAATCTGAACCTCTTAAATTAATGATAGGCTGAATTTGCATCCTGCTACGCTCACTGGTGAGCGGGAACCAGTTCTGGGAATACTTTTACGTAATGCTTCATTTTGCTCACGCAAATCACCCCACATCAAGGCCCCAATCCTGGCACGGGCTGCATGTGCTTAATTTTAGGCACTTTGATTTGTCCCAGTCAACTAATTCTCAGCATCGATTGCATATAATTCTTTGGTAAGTACCAGGGTCCAGGGCCAATCTGAGGGGTGCCCAGGCATCCCAGTGTGACTCCAAAGAACAAAGCTAAATATTTAAAAAAAAAAACCAAACAAACAAACAAAAAAACAAAAACAAAGCAAAACAAAACAAAAACAAAAAAAAAACCAAAACAAAACCAAACCTGTATTGACCAGATAGTGACTGTGAAAAACTGGGGGGGGAGTAATAGGTGCCTATATAAGACAAAACCCAGGATATCAGGATAGTCCTTATAAAATTGAGACATTTTGTTTCCCTCACCCCACATAACTAAACTAAACTCAATATAATAAACCCCAAAAATCCAGACCTTCAACAGGCCCAAAACAGCCAAACTAAAGTCAATATAAAACCGTAACCCAACCTATAAACTGACCCTGAATCACTCCAGTCTCAGAAATAAAGGATCCCGGAACTAAAAACATGGCAAAAAAAGAAATAAAAAATTCCAAAAAGTAAAAAAAGAACCAAAACTCCACTTAAAAAACAATCAGATGAAAAAATGTCAAACTACCCTTCAAATAGTAATGACAAACAGCTTCATTAAATGTCAACCTTCTTCCTCTTCATCAACACCCCTTATTGATTATTATAAATTTTCATTAACCCCCCTCTCCCCCTTTTATTATAGCAGATGCCAGGTCTGCTAGAAACTTGGAGGGGGGTCACTTACTCTTTCAAAGACTCCAGTCATAAATGAATTTGTGCTTTTTCAAACTGCCTCAGGACTCCTTTTTCTCTTTCAAAAGAGATTCAAAGTGCTCTCAAATCCACTAGCCACTGGTCTGCCTTGCCAACCAGCTGTGCTTCGTGGATGTAAGGAAGGAAAAATGGGGGTGCAAATTTGGGGAAAGCTGAGCCAGGGAATCCCCTGGTTCTCCCCCACCCCTGCAAAAAACAATGCTATTTGCAAAATCCCTGGTTTGGAGCAATAGCAGAAGAATGGCAATAGACTGAGACAATACTATTAAATAATCCAAAGCGCCCCCCATCCCCACCCCCTCCAGTCTCAATCCGGAACTGTTATTTAGTTAGCAGCCCCGTCAAGACTTACTCTCTCGTGCTGGGGGAGTTACTCCTGGAGTCCTCGGAGAGCAAAAATGTGGGGGGAACAATCAACTCCGCTCCCCCAAGTCACAGAAAAATCTCCCCTTTGGGGGGTTCATCCCTGCCAGGCAACCCCCCCCC